>JAJJMC010014646.1:3890040-4062138 GCA_023531435.1 Papaver californicum | reverse complement strand
TGACTAATTATGAGAATTTCCATCCGGTCATCCAGTCATGGACTCTAACATCAACGAAATGAGATGTGGAAATAAATAAAAATAAGTAGAATAAATGTATTGGGTGATTACGTAATCTGAATTTCTTAGTTTAGTTTGTACACTTTCCTGTATTAGATTTGGATTATTTTTGTTAATATTAATTGTACAAGATGAACGAAAGTCATGTAAAGATTAAGCCACTGTCGGTGATGCATATATATAAATTCAAATATGCCTTTTGGTTTTCTCAAGTTGATTAGTTGAGAAACCAATCAAAACCGATGTCTAAGGAAATGATATATGTAATTAGCCTAATTACACCCTCAAAAATTCCATGTTACTATTACCAGATACATGCCGATAACAACACTGTAAAAATCATTCAAACATATAACGAGCAATTGCAATTTGACTGATTATAAGAAGTTCCATCCGGTCATCCGGTCATGGACTCTAACAGCAATCGAAGTAAGATGTGGAAACAAATAAAAATAAGTAGAATAAATGTATTGGGTGATTACGTAGCCTGAATTTCTTTGTTTAGTTTGTATATTTTTATATATTAGATTTGGGTTTTTTCTGTTAATATTTGTTGTACAAGCTGAACGAAAATCTTGTAAAGATTAAGCCACTGTCGATGATGCATATATATAAATTCAAGTATGTCTTTTGGTTTTCTCAAGTTGACTAGTTGAGAAACCAATCAAAACCAATCTCTGAGGAAATGATATATGGAATTAGCCTAATTACACCCAAAAAATTCCATGTTGTTATTACCAGATACATGCCGATAACAACACTGCAAAAATCATTCGAATATATACCAAGCAGCTGCAATTTGACTGATTATGAGAATTTACATCCGGTTATCCAGTCATGGACTCTAGCATCAATCGAAATGAGACGTGGAAACAAATAAAAATAAGGAGAATAAATGTATTGGGGTGATTACGTAGCCTGAATTTCTTATTTTAGTTTGTACACTTTCCTGTATTAGATTAGGGTTATTTTTGTTAATATTTGTTGTACAAGCTGAACGAAAATCCTGTAAAGATTAAGCCACTGTCTGCATATATATAAATTCAAGTATGTTTTTTGTTTTTCTCAAGTTGACTAGTTGAGAAACCAATCAAAACCAAGGTCTGAAAAACAACTGTTTTTTCGAGAAAACGGCCGTTAAAACGGTTACATCTATGTAGCGTATCTGTAAGGCTCATCGATACTCGTGTTTAAATAATACCAATAAATAAAAAAAATAATATTTTTAGGTCCGTTATAACCGTTTTCACGTATGTGATAACCGTTTTATAAATTAATTATTTTTTTTTATAAATAATATTTTAACATAAGTTTTTATGTCGTTTTTTACGTTTTCACGCCCGTTATACCCGTTTTTTAGAAAAAAAAATAAAAATATTTTTTACCCAATTTTAAATTTCTAAAATAAAAGATTAAAAATTACAATTAAAAAATAAAAATAAATAAATAAACAAATAAAATAAAATAAACTTGTTAACGCTATTATTTAGACCCGTTATAATCGTTTTCACGTATGTGATAACCGTTAGATAGGAATTTCATATCGTAATTTATTTATTTTCTTTACCCCCGTTATTTAAAAAGAAAAACGTCAAAAAACGCATATTTTTCTTCTAAATAACGCATTTTTTGTCTGAAACATGTTCACACCCGTCAAAACACGTTATACCGATCACGGCCTATCCCGTAACCCAACCTGTGATCCGTTTTTCAAACCTTCGTCAAAACCAATTTATGAGGATATGATATATGAAATTTGCCTAATACACCCAAAGAATTCCATGTTGCTATAACCAGATACATGTCGATAACAACACTACAAAAATCATTCGAACATAATCGTCGCCAAGCATTTTAAAACTGATTGCTCCAGGTGGGTTACATTTGCAAGTACAGATATACGGCTTACCTCGGCGATGCACTTTCTTAAGCATGGAACAGAATCTTCTAACCCATAGCAATAATATACACTTAATGGGTTCTGTTCATATCCCACACTAGGAGGAATTGTCAACAGAAACCTGTCACAAAGAAATTAATTCAAAATCAGATTCTCTAATTAACATAATATTCCCAATAATTAACATTAATCTACATATAATAATGCCTCAAATCAAACTAAATTACTAATACTTACACAGGTCCACTAGTGGAAGTAATACTGCGAGCCTCTTGAGCAGAGAGATGATTTGAGAAGAAAGAAGAAGGTAAAGATTTTGGAGCTAGATCAAGATCGAAAAGAGCATAATGATAATTATATTGAAAAGAATTATGAACATGACGTTACTTTCATGCCATACTAAACCTTCATACAGACTTACTATTGGTTCATTATCTTCTTCTTCCTTTTTATTTTTTAATAAAGATTTTATTTTTTAATAAAGATTTGATGAGTAAGAGATTGTACAAGTATTGACAAGGAAGGAGAAAAGAGAAAATAATTGAGACTACTGAAGTAGAGATTATTGAACATAATAGATACAAGCCATCCATTTTTCTTTATTTGGACGGAGTTCTGGGGAGCCAACGGTGGATATAATATTTAGAACTGTTCTACCTTGTAAGGGCAATGATGAGGATAAATAAAGATATAATATTAATAATATAAAACTTGGTATAAAAAACTAAGGTGAATAAACTTATCATGTAAAAAAATTCTCTCATATTATCTTTTATAAAGGAAAACTATTTTCATTAAAAATGAGAAAAACCCCCATTTCACATAATACTAATTAAATTTAGATTTTAATTATTTTCCATATACCCAAATTGCCCTTCCTATTAATCCATAACTTTTAAACGGAAACAAAATCTTAAAACATAATCTTCGTATGAGAGAAAAATTCTGCTACAAATATGATTTTATGAAGAACCGAAACACATCTTCTCCAAATTCGGTTAGGGTTTCAACAAAATATTTCTTCTCCAAATCTGATTCATGAAATTTAATTGAAGATTTGTGTTCGTTTTTGTTTCTGGTTAATTGAAGATTTGTGTTCGTTTTTTTCCTGGTTAATTGAAGATTTGAGTTCCTGTTTCAAATTTTGTTGTGTAAGCGAAGATTTGAGTTCGTTGTTGGTTCTGCTTAATTGAAGAACATAAATTCTAGTTTAAAATACGAACATAAATTCTATCTTCTCTGATTCATCTCAAACAGTTTCAAATCCATTGTTGATTTGAAGAACCGAGTTCGTATTTGTTTAAGTGATTCTCGAACATCACTCTCTTCTCCGTCTTCTAACTTCAGTTGTATTTCATCATGTAAGTTTTAATTTTCGATTTTTTGATTTTGGTTGTTATTTGATTATGAAATTTTCGATTAATCGAACTCAAAATTGTGTTCCCTTCTGTTCAAGTGAAGAACAGGAACTGTAACTATTTCTTTTTGTGTATTTTCATGATTATTACTGTATTTTCATTTTTAATGATTCTTACTGTATTTTTCAGTTGTTATTTGATCATATTCTCACTCTGTTCAAGCTTTTGTATTAGTTCAATCATTCCTCTGAAACTGAAATCCAACTTTCAAATGTTGTTGTTGGTGTTGTTGTTTATATTCACATACAGTGAAACCGTTTTTGGTTTCATACTTTTTCCTGTATATAATTGTAATCAGAATTTTGTTATGTTCTTTATGTTAATTTTCAATTTTTTGTTGGTGTTGTTGTTTATATTCAGTGAAACCGTTTTTGGTTTCATTCTTTTTTTCTGTATATTATTGGAATCACATTTTTGTATGTTGTTGATGTTAATTTTCAATTTTTGTTGGTGTTGTTGTTTATATACATATACAGTGAAACTTATTTTGGTTTCATACTTTTGTCTGTAGGTTATTCACATTTTTGTTATGTTGTTGATGTTAATTTTCAATTTTTGTTGGTGTTGTTTGTTTATATACACATACAGTGAAACTTATTTTGGTTTCATACTTTTTCCTGTAGGTTATGGAATCATATTTTTGTTATTTTTGTTGATGTTAATATTCAAATTTTGTTGTTTGTTGTTGTTTATATTCACATATAGTGAAACTTATTTCGATTTCATACTTTTTTCTATAGGTTATGGAATCTGTTCTCGTTGTTATATTTCACAAAGATGATACATTATCTTTTCGTATTGGTCTACAAGCATCTGTTTTTGATTTGAAGGGTAGTATATGTTCAAGTTAGTGTCAATTCTCTTCTCTTTTTATTCAAATTTTCCACATAGTTTGTGATCAGCAAAAGGTTATCAATTCTGATTTTGATCTCCAATCGGTTGTTTTATTTACTTTGTTTAATAAGCTTCCATCTCTTGAGTTACATGTAAGGCATAGAGATGAGTCCTCTAGTTGTAGTTCAGAAATTTTAGCAATCATACCATATGAGCAGCCACGAAGTTTAGGAATTATATCTTTTGAGCATTCAACACTTACAAATTTAGTTGATTATGATGTCTGTAATAAAGTTAAAGAACCGTTGAAGTATGCGCATTGGTTTGGCCTTTTTGAGGGTGTCAATCAGGTGTTTAATGGAGGTGTTCAACAAATTCGTTCTGATTTATTGAAATATCATGCAGTATCTGGGTATTCATTTAAGATGACAAGGAATGAGAAGTTGAGGATTGGTGCATGTTATTCTAAGAAGGAAGAAGATAAATGTGAATGGCATATATATGTTGTTTCTATTGATGGTGTTGAAGGTAGTCCTTTTATTATCAAGGAGTTAAATAGAAAGCATACTTGTTGTGATGAAGTTGTAAACAGACCACATTTGTGGAAGAAACTTATTAGTAGCTTGAGTCTTGAAGAGATTAAACAGAATCCAAAGAAGAAGACAAAGGATATTATGAATCAGTTTACAAGAGAGTACGGCTTTGACATTAGTCGTTATTATGCATATGTAGGGAAGAGGCATGCATTGAATATTACATGGGGAGAGAACGAGAAATCATTTATGTACTTGAAATGGTATACCAACAAATTGACTGAAGCCAATCCTGGATCTCGTGTTGTTTTGGAAGTTGAAAATGGGACTCAAAAATTTCAGAAATTGTTTATCTGTTTCGGAGCATGCATTCGTGGATTCAATTACTGTCGTCCTTTGTTATTCCTTGATGCAGCCCATTTGAAGAGCAAATACCTTGGTCATATCATGGCAGCAACAGGTCTAACCGGGAATGACGGTAATTTTCTTAAACTTTCTATTTTGTTTCTTAGGATTAAATAACAGGTTTGTTATTTAATCCTATACAAATGAAACCTAGCATCATGCTACAAACCGATGAAACCAAGTTGAAAATCAGCGAAACCTTTTTTTTTTACAGAAAAATGTAATTGATATGTATGAAACCTTATTCGGTTTCATTATTTTTTATATGTTGAGACATTTTTTTCTACAGAAAAATGTAGTTTAAACGGATGAAACCTTTTTCAGTTTCATTATTTTTTTATATGCTGAGACATTTTTTTTTTGTTATGTTTTTTCAGAAATCTATCCTTTTGCTTATGTTGTTGTTTCTTCGGAGAATGACGCCAACTGGAAATGGTTTTTGGAGAATTTGAAGCAAGTACTTTCTCCTATGCGCAAAAAGCTTACTTTTGTTAGTGATCGAGTTACTGGTTTGGTGAATCAAATCCCTGATGTATTACCTGATGCTGCTCATGTTTGGTGTTATTGGCATATGAAGAACAATATCAATACATACTTGCCGAAGTCCAGTAAGGTTTATAACAATTATGTGCTTGGGTTGTTTGAAAAATGTGCGTATGCTAATACACATATAAAATTTTCAGAGAACTGGGAGAATTTATTGCAGGTCAAAAATCAGAAGTTACAAGATTATCTGAGTAGAGCTCCGATTGATAAATGGGCAAGTTTTTATTTCCCGGGTCGTCGTTATGGTAGGTTGTGTTCGAATATTGCTGAGAGTTTCAATAGTTGGATCGTTGAAGAGCGAGAGAAGCCTATAGCCATTATGGTTGATGAGATCAGAGTAAAGCTTATGAATCAAATGTGTGTACGTCGTGAGGAATGTGCAACATTATTGAAGTGGCGAGAAACTTTGTGTCCAGAGTTTGAAACTGAGTTGTACAACAACAAGATGCACGGACGTGAATACACTGTCACCAAGTCATCGCAATATGTGTTTGAAGTTCATTCTACATTAACAAAAAAAGTCGATTTGGAAAGAATAACATGTTCTTGCAACCGCTGGTGCATCTAGGGCTGCACATCGGGTGGGTCGGGTCGGGTTTGGACTCACCCGCACCCGACCCGCTACATCGGCGGGTTCTTATTTTTTCACCCGCACCAGACCCGCCGTGAAATGGGTCGGGTCGGGTCTGACCCGACTTTATGACGGGTCGAGTGCGGGTGACCCGCTATCACCCGCCCAGACTGATAATTTTGTTCATGTTTCTGTTCATGTCCCTGTTCCTGTCATGTCATGTCATGTCCTCCTGTTCCTGTTCCTGTTCTGTATATTGATTTGTTTTGTATCCTGTATTCCTGTTATGTTCTTAATACTAACTCGATACTACAAAAGAGTCACATTCACATTCACATAACCATGCGTCTATGCACATTCAAAAGTTCAATAAGTTACAAACTATGAAAGAAAAGAGTTGTATGAAAGAAAAGTTCTGTAACTTAGGATTGTCAACAGTTGAAAGAAAACCAGAAATATACCTAAAAGAAAAGAAAGAGCTTTAAGTTTAAGAACTCGCCAGAATCAACTGCCGCAGGATGACATTGGAAAAAATTAACTTAAAACTTCCTCCTCTAGGTCACCGAATACGATTCAATCATCATCTATGATAATGGAAGAAGCACCAAGGTTACCAAATAGCTCTACAACAAAAGAAGTGAACAATTAGAATGAAAAGAAATAAAAATAGTAATACTAGCTTAAGAAGTTAAGAACCATGAAGTACAAATTATACCCGACTCAAGAACATCAACCTCCTCCTCCTCGACTCCAAGGCTAGAAGAATGTTTGTCAATTGGTGTACGTAACCAATTTTGCAATAAAACTAATGCCTCAAGTGTTCTAGGCTTTAAAGAACTTCCAAAAGGATCCAAAATTCGTTTTCCGGTACTAAAAGCTGATTCAGAAGCAACAGAAGAAACATGTATAGCAAATATATCTTTGGCTATGAGTGGAAAAATATCAAACCTCGCAGAGTTGACCTTCCACCAAAGTAATATATCAAAAGAAGAATCCTCATTGGTTGGCGAGTAGATAGGATCAGCCAAGTATCTTTCCACCTCAGATCTCCTATGCTCCTCCACACTAGTTAATTGGCTTTTTCGTTTATTCCTTTCTTCCCTATACTTAGCCTTGATAGAAATAGAAGAACCTTGAGCATAAGTAGAACTAGAGTTACCTAGAGACTCGGATGAAGATATCACACTTTCAGTTGTATGTTCTAATTTATAAGCTATGAACAATTCATCAAAATCCTTTTTAACTTTATCAACCCAAGCTTTTACCCTTCTTTGTTTTATCACAGGGTTGTAATGCACAACTAAATCTTCAACATTCACATACAATCCTTGTTCTTTCTATCGTGGATCCAGAAGTACAGCAATAAACATCAACGAATTCATTTTTTTAAAATCTCCCCAATACTTGTTGTACTTGAGCAACATTACATCGCTCATGTGACTTAAGAAAGGATCCTCGTATCTATTTTTCCAATCTTCTAATTCTTGACGAACAGTAACAAGTTCCTCCAAGAATGAGTGGGAAGTAACATATGTAGAAGCTGAAAAGGCAACAGTTGAATCGTAGAATACCTTTAGAAACTGAATCAGAACTCTGGAATTGCACCAATCATATCTTTCAGGAGCATGCACTTGAGGCCTTTTCTTCTTCTTGGATTTTCTAAGAGCAGCATCTACTTCTTCTTCTGGAATATCTACTTCTTCTTCTTCATCGTCAGAATCTAGATCAAAATCAGCATCTATATCAACATTGTCATCACCATCACCCATAGAAAAAAATGGTACTGAAATATCATAATAAAACTTCTCACGTAATGCCCTATCTGACTCATGTAGCCTTTCAAAAGCTTTTTCATACCTCTCTGCAGCAACTAACATCAAATAAGTAGAATTCCACCGCGTTTTCATATCCAAAATCAAACCTTTTTTACAATCTATCCTTGCCATCTCAGCAGCATCCATAAACTTCTTCAATCTTGCGGGAGATTTCGTGACATACTTTACCACTGCCCTGATTCTGAGAATTGATGTATGGTACTTTTTTAAACCATCCTTAACGACAAGAGCAAGTACGTGAGCCGCACATCTAACATGCAAAAATTTAGCTCCAAGTAATGAAAAACCCCAACTAACAACTTGTTTTCTCAAATAATCAATAGCAGTTTTATTCGCAGATGCATTATCAAGAGTGACAGTGAATACTCTCTCAAGCCCCCATTCCACCAAACATTTCTCCAAAGCCTTACCAATTTTTTTACCTTCATGACTTTCAATCAAACAAAAACAGATGATTCTTTTATGCAGCTTTCATTCCCGATCAATAAAATGAGTCGTTACAACCATGTAATTGTAGTTCTGCATCGATGTCCAAGTATCAGTAGTAAGACATACCCTTTTCTTATTTGACTTGAAATAACTTATCAAGGAGGCATTTTCATTCAAAAATAACGTGCATATATCACGATACACTGTCATACGACTTGGAATCTTAAATCTCGGCTCAAGATACTTAGTGTAAGCCCTAAAACCTTCCCCTTCAACAATTCTAAAAGCCATTTCATCTATAATAATAAACCTAATCAACGCTCTTCTACATCCTTCTTGAGAAAAAGTGACCCCAACCAACTGTGGTTCCTCTCCTGGCTTGCACGGCTGAAAATCAAGTGTATGTTGTCCTCCCTGCTCCTTATTAACTGATTTCTTGTACTCAATACACTTCTCTAATGATGATAAATATTGGTAGTCCCATGTGTTTTACCACCAATCTTGTAACTACCCTGACCCTTTGGACAATGCTTACACTTTGCGTTAGCACCATCTTCTATAATATCGAAGTGATTCCATACCCAAGATTTCTTCACACCAACTCTAGCCTTCTTATTTGATGATGAAGGTTGAGAAGATGGTGTCGCGGATGATGAAGGTTGACTAGATGGTGACGCTGATGGCCCAGCTGTACTCCTTGTCCCTGCTAAGGATGCCGGTTGACGTTGAGGTGGAGGTCCCATACAACTTTGGGATGGTCTTCTTTGTACAAGTGGAAGATCTGAACTAACGTCATCTTTTGAGATTTCAACCATGGTGATAACCTACAAGGCAAAGAGATGGCAGAAGGGGTGAGTTATCATATATACATATGTATTAGAATTAGTCAAATGCAATATATGGTAAAGAAGTATAATACAGTATATCATCAGTCTTATTGGTCCCAGAAGAATTATTTAAGAAAAATGACAATAAATGGAAAAAGGAGTCGCAAGTCCGTGGATATGCTACTTCAATTAGGATTTACATATATCATCAATATGACTGGAGTATATGCATAGTAAAAGGAGTATAATACAGTATTATTCACTACAGGTAGTAGTATTTAAGGATTCAATTATGTGAATATGCTACTTTAATCAGGATCAGTCAGTGTTTTGCTTACCGGTGGTATTCCCTAGTAAAAAGAGATGCCAGCTCAACCAAACTAAGGGTAAAGAAATATGACAACATCAGTCTTATTGGTATGTGGAAGCACTGAATCTTATTGGTATCTGTTGTAGTCTGTTGCATGTGTTTCTTTGAACATTATTTTGGACCTCAAAGCCTCAAATAAAGAAAGCAAAACTTACTGTTTAGATCTTTCAGATAAAATAAACAAAGACAATACTAGTACAAAACGGACTTTTTTAGAACAAGGGAAATGTAATAAAGAGTCATAACTCATCTAACAAAAAATTCCACACCACAATTATCTGACTACAAGAACTATACACATCTCCATTAGGATCTCTTCAGTCCTCAAGGGTGACCATTGACTTAAGTGCCTGACAAGTCTGTTGTTATCAGTTGCATAATTTGGTGAACCTGCAAGTTGTCTGGCACACTCATGGCAGAAAGAAGCACCAAGGTCTTGGTTATATGGTGTTCATAAAATAAGTGACAGCAAGAAAATATCTTGAAATACGAGTGCAAATGTACCATATTATAAACATAATCCACGATAGTGAGAAGGAAAGAGGTGCTATAACTAGGTCTTTCTCTGTACTTGTTGTTGTTTCTGTGAGTAGTGTAGCCAGTTGTTACAATTATTGCCTATTACTCTACTAGCGTAATATTACAGAACAATTGATGTTAAACAACATTTACCATTAATAATTATTATTTACATTTTTCTATTCTAATCTTGCTACACAGTACCAAAAATGTAGCTCCTTAAGACCGCAAACTCAGGGATTCCAAATTGTAATCACATGACAAAATACAATACATGTTTAGGTTTCCAGGAAAGCAAATGATTTGTTTCCATTTAATTCAACGTCACTCAGCCAAAAATACATACAGATGAATTCGAGTACATAGTGGTGAAAAATACAGTTTCATTATGGTGCACAAAGAGAGAGCTTAAATATTACTTACTCAAACAAAGGCGTGTCACAACAGATGCAGTGATAAGTTCCTGCGGATTTTGTGTTCCAATACTCCCTAAAATTCAGATAAGATGATTTACGAATCTACACTACGATATTGCCATAACTATGATAGTTACGCAAAGGTCGTTCGATGTACTTACCCTTGTGGCATGTTATAAGCTTCTCTAGAAAACAAATATAACTAATGAGAACTACAATACTTTTTCTACTGATTATATATCTGGAAACTCAATAAACTACAAGATTTGAGGCATCCCAGACGAAGCTGCTAGTTCCTTCAAGAATGTGTACGAAGGTACCCTATTAGAATTACAAATGACAAGCATTTTATTCACATCTTACTCCCTCTTGCCACCACATTATGTTTTCTGCTATCCAAGTAGGCATTAGTGCATCACAGCACCACAAAGAATCAACAAAAATTTGGAAAATAAAAGAAGGGTTTGATAAGCTACCTAGGCTGGTTGATAACAACCATTCACTGGTCCAATAGGCAGTTTCTACTTTTGACATTCTAATAAACCATAAACCTCAATTTATAATCATATATGAGTAACAATAGTAAGATCTTTATATTCAGTTGGGCAATTTGACAAACAGCACAGCAGCTGGGTAATTTCACAAAGAAATAACTGAACAGAGAAAAATGGGTAATTTCGTGAAGAGGAAAACGATCAAACAAACCTAATTGAAATTACCTAAGAAAAACTAAAATCCCTAATTAAGAAAACTTATCAGATTTCGAAGTTGAAGTCACCACTCACCAGTCACATATATCTAGTGTTTGAAAAGGTTTCAGAGAGAAGAGAGAGGGATTAAACAAAGCAATTAATTTGTTAGGTCAACCTAGGTTCAAAGTTATTTATCAAATTAAACATTATGAGCATCACAATCACTCAAAACTAATGAAACCCATAATCAATTGCTACTCAATCATGTAATGATACAAACATAAATTTCAATTAGGGCAAAAAAAAAATTAAAACAAACACTACATGTACCTGATAGAGATTCAAGAAGAAACAAGGTGGTGGTGATGATTCTTGGGTTCGCGGTGGTGGTGGTGGTGTGCTCTGTAACTTCTGAAACAAATGGACTGAAAGAGAACAATTTAACGATGAAGAAGAATAGAGAACAGAGAATACTCAGAAGAGAATAGAGAGATAGAGACAGAGACAGAGTCGATGAATGATATGAGTCTTATGAGTTCTGACTTATGAATAGAGATGGCGGGTGGGGGGGTCGGGTCGGGTGAGAGGAGTTATCACCCGTACCCGACCCGTTCATTAGCGGGTCGGGTGCGGGTCGGGTGAATTTGGGCTGGTGCGGGTCGGGTTGGTGGGTTGGGTCGGGTTTGTGCAGCCCTAGGTGCATCAACGGTTTTCCTTGTGCCCACGATATCCGTTGTATCATGCTAAATGAAGAAGACCCGTATAAGTATGTTGAATTCTATTTTACAGTAAAGTTCTACCGTGAATCCTATGCAAGACCAATCAATCATGTTCCCACAGTTGAAAAGCCTACGGTTGTGTCTCCAAAATCTCTTGTTCTTGGTCCTGATGCTCTACCACAACCTGGTCGTCCAAGGAAGAAGAAAAGAATTCCTAATACAGGTTCAGTTCCTAATAAGAAGATGGGAACTTGTGGTAGCTGCCATGTTTTGAGTACCCATAACCGAAGGACATGCCCTGCGCGGCAGATGTGAATTTATTTTGACAACAATTCATTGACATTTTCATTTTTTGTTTAGACTACTATATGTTTCAATCTTCATATTTTTATTATTCTTTTTTCTATATTGTTTACAGTTAAAATTTCATTTTGCTCCAGGTCTTTCATGTTTTTTTATTTTTAGATTAAATTTTTCAGAGTTACAGGATTTTTATAATTTGTTGGAACCAAAATAGGTTTCATAGTTTTGTCACATGAAAGACCTGTAGCGTATGTTTTTTTATCTCTAAAATGATGAAACGTTTTTTGGTTTCATCGTGTTTTTCCATCTGGAATAAGATGAAACACCTCTAAGTTGATGGAACCATTTTTGGTTTCATCGTTTTCTTTCATCTGGAATAAGATGAAATAAAACAAATGATGAAACGTTTTTTGGTTTCATCGTTTTTTTCACTGTAGTAAGATGAAATAAAAACAAATGATGAAACCCTTTTTGGTTTCATAGTTTTTTTTTCATCTGTAATAAGATGAAACAGAAAATATTGATTAATATTTCTCAAAAATCATACTGTAATAAGATGAAACAAATCATGCAAAAAGATTTTCATCCTTGATTAAGAGAAAAATATCATAACAAATTCTATAACTTAAGAGTAGTGATTGCTCAAAAGACTGATTAACATTGAATAAGATGTTTTTACGGACAACCATTTGTACTTTTATTAGAAACTAATTGATTAACATTGTTCTTAGTTTCAACCTCTCTTCCATGAACAGACAACCACCATGAGGTTTGACTATTAGTCTTCTTTTCTCTTCCACTTTAAGTTGCAACTTTGTCAAGGAGTATTAGTCTTCAACTTTGTCAAGGAGTATCTTGCATGCCAACTTTGGCCTCATATTTTGCACCTTTTGTTTTATGTGCTCTTCGGATGAAAAATTTCCTTTCAAAAGGCTCTTCATGTAATAGAAAACATGAAGTCCGCAATCATTCCTGAAATTAACAAAACAATATCTTTAAATTGAAAAATAAGAAAAAGGATTAAAATGAAGATATCACACTTTCTTTTAAAAGTACTTACACATCTTGTTGACAGCAGAAAGGGGTGTTCAAAACAAATTCTTTTGTTTGACTTGATGGGTCCAGGCAGAGCTTTGATACATGTTTTATGAATGCTGGCACCATTCTTTCCTTCATGCTTTCAGCACTTTTTTTGCATTCATCTTCAGTGGAGGCCGTTGAGTTGTAGTGAGAGAATTCTCCAGTCTCATTATCAAAGACTAACAATGTCCAGTGATATGTCTTTTCACTTAGTTTTGTTATGATTGGAATGAAGACATATTCTGGAGTGTGGTCCATTTTATCAATGAAAGCTTCAATCGCAGCGTGACAACTTTTACCGATTGAGTACAATGTCTGAAATTCAATAAAAAATCAAAATGAGCGCATTGTTGAAAATCAGTGAAACCTTTTTTTTACAGAAAAATGTAACTGAAACAGATGAAACCTTATTCTGATGAAACCAAAATTGGTTTCATTGTTTTCAGAAAGACACTTGTATAAGATAAGTTAGATGAACCTTACATAGACATATGTGCTTAGGAAAACAGCCCTTTTGTACTTAGGAGTGCCATCTGATTTCTTGATGTTCTTTGCTATGTTTTTTTGCAATATGAGCATGTAGAACTCAATCATATCTCCTTCTATGTCACCTTTTCTTATCAAGGCGTTCATATTTTCTCCTGTAATGTACAGGCCCATATCATCTTTCTCCCAAGCCATGTCACTGTTGTTATATTGTTGATAAACAAATTTAAAATTTAAGAAGAATAAAAGAAACTAAAACACTTAAATTATTTAACCAAAAAACTTAATGGTATGAATTCCACTTACCTTTCATTGTGCATTTTAAAATATCTGCAGACAATCTGTTTTTCATTTGAATCCCGCAGTTGCATAATTTTTAAGTTGTCCACTGCTTTCAACTTGTCTTCCCTTTTCTCTTTTTATTTTTTCTCCAAATTTTTCTTTTGATTTCTGCTCGCACACCGAGTCTTTTTTCTTTTCTTATTCTTAGCATCTCCAGGTGTATAATCCTGCATCTTGACAGGTGGTTGCATTCTCCTTTTGTTTTCTCTCATCCTTGAGATTATGTTACTCAATTTTTTATCGGGACTGATGTCTTCACCATCTTCTTTCTCACTGTCAGTTTTCGTCAATCCCAACTTGAAATGAGGCATTTTCCATGTTTACAACGGAGTAGTAGCACATGCCTTTACTACTTGGCTTTGATGTAGAAGTCTTGGTTGCATACTCGTCTTCCATTTGCTGAAGAATAGTTTCATCAATTGAACCTTGGCTTTGAGTTGACACTTCAATCTGTGTCTCTGTCTTTGATGAAGAACTTTTCTTCGCTTTCAGTTCTACTTTCTCAGCGACTCTGATATCTTCTATAGTGTATGGAGTCAATTCAGAAATTTCTTCTATTGCACTTCTCAAGTTACTTTTCGTCAAAGAAGATTCAATTTGTTCAGCCACTTTTATATCTTCAATTGTGTTTGGAGTTAACTCCGAAACTTCTTCCATTATACTGTCCTTGGCTTGCTTCGCTTTGATTTCAGATTCTACCTTCTCAGCCACATCCAAATCTTCAATTGTGTTTGGAGTTAACTCCGAAATCTCTTCAGTCTGAACTTCATGAGCTGAAACCTTTTCAGGTTCCACTGCGTCATGTTGCTCCTGAACATCTTCATGAGATGAAAACTTTTCACGTTCCACTGCATCATGTTGGATCTAAGCCTATTCATTAGCTGAAACCTTTTCAGGTTACACTGCGTCATTCTGCTCCTGGACTTCTTCATGAGCTGAAACCTTCATGAACTGAAACCTCTCTTCGTTGAACAGACAACCACTGCATCTACAAACCTTTTTAGGTTCCACTGCATCATGTTGAATCTGATCTTCTTCATTAGCTGAAACCTTTTCAGGTTCCACTGCATCATTCTGCTCCTGGACTTCAACATGAGCTGAAACCTCTTCAGGTTCCACTGCGTCATGTTGATCCTGAACTTCTTCATGAGCTGAAATCTTTTCAGGTTCCACTGCATCATGTTGTTCTGTTTCTTCAAATATATTCATTACCTGCAATATTTATTGATTTCATAAAACAAAGTATAGTAAATCAAATCAAATCAAAACAAAACAAAGTATAGTAAATTATCACCTCATTATTGTCAGACTTTTGTTCTCTATCTTCTTTAACCTCAACATTCACATCATCTTGTTCTACCATTGCATCCATAATTTTTATAGTATTGGTTATCAATTCCTCCATATCTTGTTCAGTGTATGAAACTGTTTCTGCTTCATCTCGCTTACGTTTCTTTCTCACGTAAGTCTTCCTCACTGGTTCTAGTTCTAACTTATCTTCATCATCATATTTTACGAGAATTGATTGATCTTCTTCTGAAAGCCCATTGTTACCGACGAAGTCTTCAACTTTGGTTTCATCTGCTGTTGTTTCCATCATAGCTCTGACAATATCAGTTTTCCTCAACTTCTTAGCTCCTTTAAAATACTCAACTTGAAATATGTTTCACCTTTTTCTTCAGCACAACATCTTGGTGTATATCTACATTCTTCATCATTTGTAGACCAAAGATGACAGCGAACTGTTCAGGTGTTATCCGTAGTATCATATTCCTTGCTCTCATCAATTCGAAACAATCTGGTTTATCACCCTTGACACTTCTATAAAATGACCCTAAGATCATCTGAACTGCTCTTGTCGTTTTCTTTAATTTTTCTGCTTGAAGGGTACCATCGAAGAACGGTTTGAAGAAACGCCAGAATGGACATGCAACAAGTGTCTTCATGTGTTTTTTTTAGTTTGTATCAATGCTTTTTTTTGGTGCCTCTGTACACAAATGTTGTAATGAGCACCTGTATGGATCTGGAATATTTTTTTTCCTGTTACAGAATAAGTAAACCATTAGCACAAACAGAACAGAATAGGATGAAACCTTTTTGGGTTCCATCAAAACATTCATTAAGTAAAAAGACACCAACATTTTTTAGTCACAACCATACACAGAATAGGATGAAACCTTTTTGGGTTCCATCAAAACATGCATTAAGTAAAAAAACGCCAACATTGTTGGTCACAAACATACACAGATTAGGATGAAACCTTTTTGGGTTCCATCAAAACATGCACTTTCTAAAAAAACACCAACATTGTTGGTCACAAACATACACATATTAGGATGAAACCTTTTTGGGTTCTATCATAATACCAATTAAGTAAAAAACCACCAACATTGTTGGTCACAAACATACACAGATTAGGATGAAACCTTTTTGGGTTCCATCAAAACATGCATTTTTAAAAAACCACCAAGCTACTAAATGCCTGCTCTTAGTCGAAGATAGGTTCTGATCAAAAGCCATGAAAGTGATCAAAGATCGGACTAATGTGAGTGGTATAGAAGCGTTTCAGGAAAAGAGTCAGAATGCAATGTATAAGCCAATCAATCAAGAAATAGGTGTGGTTGGCTAGCGAAGACAATCTAGTACTTTTTTCTTTTGAATGAATGAAATATCGGCTAATCAGTTCTCAGTTATTTCGACGATAGATGGGTCCTCGGAGAACTTCGCTGCGCGTTATGACTCCTAAGAAGAGTCAGTACAAGGCGCGTTCCTCTGCCCGGGAGGGGGTCGGAGCCAATGAAACACGAGGGATGAAGTCACTCGACCAGCGGGAGAGGAACCCGAGAACCTCTCACCATAAGAATCTCCACTTTCACCAATTCCTTTATTTGTAGAATTTCTTTCCCCTCGTGTTGAAGAAGTAGTTCTATTAGAAGCCAGGTAACCTAAGTTTATTGATAAAAAGACTAGCATTTTTTGCGTCAATTCGTTGAGTTCAAGGAGTTCCTTTGTCCGCCTCCGTTAAAGACATGGGAATGTAGCCACATGAGTAGTAGAAGTGTTTCAATTTACCTTCCCAAGTAGTGGTGTCTCTGAGCAGTTCCTTGGTTTTATTCTGTGTATTATTGGTCACAAACATACACAGAATAGGATGAAACATTTTTGGGTTCCATCAAAACATGCATTTATAAAAAACCACCAACATTATTGGTCACAAACATACACAGAATAGGATGAAACCTTTTTGGGTTCCATCATAATACCAATTAAGTAAAAAACCACCAACATTGTTGGTCACAACCATACACAGAATAGGATGAAACCTATTTGGGTTCCAACACAATAATTTAGGTTAGAACAGATGAAACCTAAACGTTGAAATAGATGAAAATCAATGAAACCTAGTTTCAGAAAAATGTAACTGAAACCTAACTATGAAACCTGTAATTTCGAAAGAGATGAAACCTTATTAACCAAATACATCGATGAAACCAAAATCACGAAACTAAAAATCATAAACATGCAGAATATGATGAAACCTTATTAACCAAATGCATTTTGATTTTCAACCATAAACAATCACAGAATATGATGAAACTATAAACTTCAATTTACCTTTCATAGATTCTTGTTTCTTAACTGGTGTATTGAGTTTTTTCTTCATCTTCTTGTCTTGTTTCTTCATCATGTTTAATGATCTTCAGTGATTTTTCTTAGGTTTAAAATGTGACAGAATTGAATAGAAACTTCAGGTAGATTATGATGAGTTAAAAGTAGAAGACTCAATTCTACTGTTGATGATCAACAATCGTTTTAGAATCATAAATTTAGGTTGATTACGACTCAAATTCTACTGTTGATGATGATTTAAGTGATGACTTTTGTTTCATGGCGATTAATGTGATGATTTTTGATATGATTGATGATGACGATGATGTTGGTTCAGGTGTTTTTCTCTGATGATGTTGAAACGATGAACGGTATGATTTTGGAGATGGTAGATGATAGAAGTTAAGAGGGAAATAATAGCGTTAATCAAGGAAAGGTGGGCGTGCGTGGTTAAGTGGGCGTGAGCAGTTAATGAAGTTGGGATGAATAATAAGCAAGGGTAGTATGGACAGTTGGTTTATAATGGGTTTTTTGTGTTAAATTTGTTTTGTTGGGTTTTATGTAGTTGGATAGTGACACCTTTGGGCTTATAACCCATGGCCTGTTAATAATATTACAATAGAATAGACCATGGCGTGGACGTTTCTCTACCAATAAAAGACTTGTCTGTTTGAATTCATATTTTGGGTGCACCCTTACCCATAACCACTTGGGATGTTCGAGGGTCGTTGTAGTTAATCTTTGTTTATAGTTGAGATTCTCGGTTTGGTAATTAGTCGAGATGACTCTTTTAATTATAACGAGATGGGATTTGATTTAGAAAATTATAGAATTGGTCGAGATTTTATTGAGATTCAGCTGAAATCTTGCAAAGACAAACTTAATATATGAAAATCTAGTAATGAAAATTAAATTTAGTTTTTTTTCTTTTATATTTCTTAAACATTGGTATTATTTTTTTATATCTATACAAGCTTAATATATGTTATTATGGGTATAAAATTTAAAAATAAAACTCCAAATTTTACCGAGAATCTCCATGTGATAAAGTTATCTCAGTGTCTCGGTCCCGACCGAGACAAGACCGAGACCCGAAATTAACTACATTGTTGAGGATTGGCTGCTATAACTGGGGGACTGAAATTGTCAACTTATATAGATTGAAGTTAGTAGAAATTAACACTTAGTCTCAAATTTATTGGGCTTTAGACTTTCTAGTCATCTCAATCAAGCATTGTCTTAGAAGATCCAAATTTTAAACGAGTTAGTTCTTTTGTGAACGTTTCAATCCAAAACCAAGTTTTTTAAGGCAAAAATACCTATCAACTAAATGTAATATTACTCCAAACCAAAAAACAAAACGAAGTCTTTATAGCGTGGGAACATCTAAATTCGGAGACTTGTCGTTTGACTCAGATGTCTAGTGTTTTATGTGTTGTGTTTGACTATCTTGAGGAGAAAAATAATATTTCTCGTTTCCGGTTTGTGGATGATGATTGCCTGCTATAGGAGACACATCGTGAGGGCTTGCTGAACCTTGTACACCACTACTTCCAAAAGCGTCGTGTTACTAAGTATTTCTGATGTTTGGGATGTGTGTTAGGCAACGCAAGTGGTGGAAACATCCCTTAACTCATTCCAAGCGGCACTGCAAGCCTTATATGAAGGGCGAAATTGTGTTTGACTCCCATTAAGGGTAGATTTTATTTTTTATTTTTCTAATGCCTTTAAAGAGCTGTCAATTCGCCTGGATTGTGATATTGCTTATGTGGATTGTCTATATATAGTATGTACATGTGCCATCTTTTTTTCATGTGTATTTCTATTATATCTCTCCTTTTTTTTCCCTCCCTTCGTTTTCCACATATGACATATTCCGTCAGAGGAGCGTTTAACACTCGCCTTGTTGACAGAGACCGACTAATTGTGACCAATTTAACGTCGAAAATTTGTGCCCTTAGGCAAAAGTTCTTAAAAGATAGTGTGGATAGGTATGCTCGTATGGTAGAAGCATATAAGCTTTCCTTTGCTGTCAGTCAAGCGTTTTACTTCCAAAGTATGGATCTATACGCCAATGCACGTTCTAGAGATGCTACTTGCACGCGGCTATCTGAATCAATTGTCTATGCTCGGGGAGAAATGGGGCGTTGTGAGCAAAATTCGGCTTCCGCGGCTATACAGTTGAGCAGTGCGCATGCTGCTTTATTAGTCTTCTGCGTTTATCACGGTCTTGAGTAAACGTACCGTTCAAATTTTAAAGAATCTTGGGACTTGATCTTTTGTTCGAATATGTTGTTCCTTCCGTAGTTTCCTAAATAAAATAGTAGTATTTAGTCCGGCCTACTGGGTGCGCTTTTGTCTTCTTGTCATTCTTATAACCATTATTGTTTGATTATTTGATCGAGCAGGGGCGTTTTTCCCTCTGCCGCTTTGTGACCATTAATGTTTGATTATTGGACCGGACATGGGTGTTTTTTCCTCTACGCTCTGTATATACCGTCAAAAATCCACGGGACGAGATCAAATATATTTCTTAAGTTTCTAAAATGATAATATACTTGGAATTATTGTATAAAGGAAGTCTTCACCCAACTAGAAGAGTTGGGACCAAAAAAAAATACTAGTCCAAATTCAGAGAAAATGATCCGGGAATCAAATACAGACCAAGAAGGTATGAGGCGCCTAACCCTTCCAATCTAATAACTGGCCTCTACTTTATAATCGGAATTTTAAGGGTTAAATAAAATATGATATAATAAACTTATAAAAAAATAATACAAAATATTAGAGGTACAAATTCACACCTTTTTCAACCAAACCGCTATCAAAACAAAACCCGATTGTTATTATTATTGCGAAAATAACCACCAATTACTATTATTATTAGTATTATTATTATTGTTACTAAAAATTAAATCTATTTGAAAATTAAATCTAAAACAATTTGCAGATGACGAGAATGATTGTTATTATTTTTATTATTATGCTAAATATCAATTATTATTAATCCCAAAAAAAACCTTATGAATCGATTATGGTCAAGGAGACGACTGGTTACTATTGGATAAAGTACTAACTTGCATTTTGTCACCAACTGCCAAACATTAGGAACTCACCAGCTGATAACTTACTGTCGTCTTAACATTCATTTAATATAGCATGCCAAATATCTTAGCCAAGCACATCAATCATGTCTATTGTTGGTTCTAACCTGACTTTTTATCACTTAACTCATGTAACCACCGATCTAAACATTAACATTAATAAGATGTTGCATCATGCATATAACCTATATATACTAATGTATGTTATGGATGAATCAAAAATGAATACCAGATGTGTGCGCATGCAATATCAGCAAGAATTTGGGCAACTTTTATTCAACTGTCATATGAGTTTCATAGCCAAGTACAATGATTTTTGAGAAATTAAGAAGAGTTTTATTAGTGCAACCTGTTTTCGCCGTGCGATATTGATGTTACTTAGAATATAAACCAACAATAATATTTCCGCAAAACCGAATCCGAATGCCGCAATTTTACCAAGAACACCAGCATAACACTCCCCTAATCAGTTTCTTCCCCTGAACAACAAAACTAGCCCACTATTAATAGTTTCTTCCTATTAACTTAAACCATTAGATTAAATGAATTTCGATCGGACGATGTGTATTAAAACCTAAATATTCTAACCAAATAAAACAATATTATTTTCAACAAATTAAAATTCTTAAAATCAATTTTAATTCCCTTTACTAAAATTACAAAATGTCATTTAATCTATGATCTTTGTAAAAAGGAAAAACTAATTAATGATTTAATGGCTAGTTTTAGTGTCGACATCCAGGTTGCTTAGTGACAACACCTCAATGAAAATATTTACTGATTTGGAAAGGTTATATGTGGGAAAAAATGGCAAATTCCTTATGAATTAAGTCCCTTGTTGTGACAAAACTTTAGGTGGTCGACATTTAAGTTGATAGGATTTTAGGCAGACTTAGTGGTTGATACCATCAATCTATCGCATGGTCTAAACGTTTGGGCTTGATGAATATTCTTTATGGGCTCAAGCTTTGCTAGTATAAGCATATTGGACTTCAAGTTTAACTTCACTAATATAGGCTTGGGTTGGGATTTACACCTAGACCATTCCGGATACGATTTCACGGTAGCTTTTGCTAACATTTGTGACCCATATTTATATATAAAATTGGAGTGTCTACAGTTGCCCCTCTTTACCAGAGGTTGTGTGCAATTGAATGGCAAAGCCATACCCTAATTTTGTACATTAGTTCTCAGACAGTTTGTTGGATTCCTCACTTATAATTATCCGGGATGACACTGTAAAGTTCACCCGAATTACTTCTAAGTATTTTGATTTTTCAAAAACACATATCCTCGTGATAAAGATCATGACGAAACGGGTAATTGTGCTATTCCAGCATAGCGAAAACAGGTAGCACTTTATTTAATTACATTGATGCTCCTTTAGCATGCTACATCATACGACTCAATTGCATCGTCTGAGTAGTAATCTTCAATCTTTATGACTTTACTCACTATTTCTAGTTCTTATTTTCTTTAATCCTCTTATAACTTCATGATTGCCAACAACCCTCTCTTTCCCATTGAGCTTAACATCAAATATCTGGAAATCCTGTAATTGGTGACCTTGCAAAAGAGCTAATTAGTAACACATGTTCCTAATATATAAAATACTAAGTACTCTTAATTTTTTTAATTTTTTTAAGAATAAAAGAAATCCTAGAAAATAAATTTCAAAAACAAAAGATGAAAAACAAAATACTCAAATATATACAAATGTTTAGGAATGCTAACATGCCACGTGTCTGATAAGTGCCACCAAAAATATTACCATCTCCGTCCAAATTTCAACTTTGTCAATTCTCCCAGTTATAATCAACTTCATAATTAGTTTCAAACTTTATTATTTTTTTAGTCCAAATGATGGTTTTATGCTTCAAATCTTTAAGTGGCTCTTCTCTTCCTCAAGCTCCTTTAAATGCTACTCAATTTTTCCAAGTGGCTGTTTCAACTACCAATTATTTTTTATTTTCTTTTAAATATATATTATATGTTTATTTATTTATTTATTACAGCTAAGGGCATAGCATGGTGACGACTCTGCCCTTAATTTAAAAAAAATTATTGCTCATCACCTAAACCGGGGACGTTCTTTACTTACAACGACTCAGAGAGGATTTTATGGGTAATGATGGGTAGATGAAAAGAGGATTTTATCGGTATTGACAACAGGTGGTTGAAAAAGGTGAAGGGTGATGGACGGACAAGACGGATAAAATGGAAACTCGAAACTTGAAACTGTAAAATTTTGACTTCTTCAGAAAATCTCTCATGATATTTTTTTTTTAAATGAACAGAACATTTATATATTTATTTGGCTTCGAGGGAAACTTTGCCCCTGGTTTATTTCTTCTGAATTTGAGGCTGAACTTCAAAAAGAAATATAATCATATCTCTTTATGCTAAGGGCCTAGCATAATAACGACTTTGCCCCTAGTTTTTTTTTTAAAAACAAAACCTAAGAATCTAGCATAATGACGACTCTGCCCCTAGTTTTTTGGTTTTTATTTTATTTTCCTTGGATTTTTATTTTTTGATTTTTTGATTTTTTTATTTTTTTTAGAGAGAAAATATTATTCATTCAAAACGTCAAGGCTTTGGATGGGGTATGTGGTAGAAAATGGTTATAAACGGATGGTATATGAGGGCATGTATATGGTAGTATGGTAAAAAAAATGGTTATGGATAGGTAGCAGGTGAGGACCTCTCTATGTGAGTCATTATAAGTGTTTGTTGCCTCTGGTTTAAGAGTCTACCAGCATACCTCAATTGTAGTTTCCCTTGGGTCGAGTAACACCTGGTGAGCCTGGATCATGTTGATTGTCCAGATCAAATGGTTGAACAATTCCTCTGGGGATGACTTTCTGGTTGATTCTTTGATCTTCTCGGAATTCTGCTTGCTTTATCTTCTTGAACCTTATGCTGCAAAAATCATTCACTTCCTTCTGATTGGTTGTTTTCTTGACCCTTGTAATAGGAAAATCATTCACTGCCTTCTGATTAGTTGCTCCATCATTTTTTAAATTTAATGATTTGGCCTTGTAAGAAACTGCTTATTTGGGTGGAGGATTCATCGTCTTGCCTTTATGTAGTGGAAAAAACTCATCTTCGTGTATTCTGAATCTATCCTCCTTCTTATCATATGGCTTCCACATCCATTGTGGCCTTAGTTACATTGGTTCATCTTCGATCAAATTCAATACGCTTGTTTTCAGTTTTGGCACATTCTTGCATTGCGCTCATATTTCGTATCGATCTTTTCTTCCTGAGGTTCCCTTAAAGGTTGATCTTCCTTGCTCTGATTGACAAACTTTACTTTTTTAATCGAATTAGGTTTTTCTTTTTGGTGGTTCCACAGTCCCCCCATGGCTTGTCAGTATTCTCAAGCCCTTTGCTAATGCCTATTACATTGTTCTCCAAAAAAAATTTCCCTACAAACAAAAACAAAATCATTTTGGGTTTTTAGTTTTTTTTTTTTTTTTTGAAATATTTTAAAAATTGGAAATAAAAGCGACTTATTTACAAATTCCGGTGATTCAAGACCCTTAATCGGTCGGATTAACTCAACAAAATAAGTTAGAGACTTACCTGACCAAGCCTCTATTGCGCTTACTACTTTTTCTTAATCCTTTATAAAAAGGTTCTCCAGACCATCTATTAATTCTTCCACATCATTAGCATGCTTCACGATCATCGGTTCCTTGAATCCCATATAGGGGTGAGAATCCCCCTTCCGTATGAAATGACCATTTAAGGGTGGTTGCTTGGTCCAATCTATCCCTGCAGCTTTTCTTGCTCGAAGGGTCTCTGATATTTTTCCTAGCTCTCGAATCATTCGATCATCTTCTGTGGCATGGTACCCCAAACTGTATGGAGCTTCATGAGACATTTGTTGACCATCAAGAGGTTCAGTACGACCATTACCTCTTAGACCCAAACTTATACCACGAAAGAACCAGTATTTTCTCATATAGTGAGCCACCTTGGGGTGACCATGTTCGAACCAACTATGAATTTTTTCCCTTGATAAGGCCTTGTGAAATACCTGTTTGACACTCTATTCTTAACAATTATTCTCCACCAGATTTGTTTCGATAGCTGGGATTGTAATGTGATTACTTTTCCCCGTTCCTTCTTCTTCCTCAAAATCTCCTTAGATGGTTATTATTAACTCATCACCGAAGATGAATCTCAATTTTGGTGCAAGGTCGAACTCACAGCTTGGTTTGCATGTAACCATGGTCTCCCTAAAAGCATAGTAAAGCTTACATTAATATCTATGACCAAAAATGTCGTCTTTGTATGAGCCGGCCCGATGACCACCCTAGTGGTAAATTTACCCATGACACACCTTTTTCCATTATGAAAACCCTGAATAGTCCTTGCAGTATCACTTCTGAAACATATATCTTCCTCCCTAATTTTTTTTTTTGCGACGACGAGGGTGCAGATATTAACTGCAAATCCATTATCTATTAGCACATGCGGCACATAAAATCCTTCGCACCCTACTGTGATTTGAAGTGCACGGTTATTTGTTTTCCCTTCTGGTGGCAAGTCATCATCTGAAAACGGTAAAAAGTTTGCTCTTATCACCTGGGCTACTATCCCTGTTAATTCTCTGAAGAAATCGCGGTTGACACATATGAAGTATTCAACTCATCTAATACAGCCTCTCGATGACTAGTAGAGGCTATCAATAACCCCCAAATGGATATATTGCTTTTGTCTTTTGCAATTGCTTAATGACCTCTTTGTCCTCTTCTAGTGTTGATTTTAATTATGGTGCAGGAGGCATGATAACAAGTTCATCCCTTAGATGAGATGGCTTGTAAATTCTTCTGTTTTTTGTTAAATTTTGAACTTCAACGTCATCATCTTTATTCGAAATAGATCCACCCATCTTGGAATTTCTAGATCATCTGCGTCGCACATAGGTTTGGGGATGAATGTCTAAAAAATAATTTGACTCAACATGAGGTTTGTTCACTGCAAGCACAGGGCCAGATAAAATAACTAAGAGATAAAACGGATTTTCTCGTGGTTGGACTGGGTAAGATAAAATCTCTGAAATATGAATCGTCCTTGTCGAAGTGGTCTGTTTTGTAAGAATATCAGAGAGATACACAGGTTCTGCTTGAACTTGGCCCGCTCTTGTCACATTAGCTTGACTTCCGCGTACGTTTGATTGACCTGGGAAAGCATCAAACAAAAAACCGGGATGATTAATCGAACCAAATGAATTCATACTTTGTACCTGATCCATAAAAAGGTCACTAATATGGACAGGTTGTGGTTGACGAGCGGGTATTGTGGATCCTCAAAGTTAATCAGATTTGACTCACACAATTGACTACTATGAAGGTGGTCATTCGTAAGAAAATGTGTCGATTCTAATTCCCAAAAGTAATTAGGCTTAGTTTCAAAACTCAATAACTGACACATTTGAAATTCAAATGTTCCTACATATGGAAGAAGATATTTTGGTGGGAAAACAAATTCAATCTTGGTATTATCGCCTAGGTAAACCACATCAACCAGAGGATGGATTTCTAACAACTGAGCTTCTTTCTGGATATCACCAGGCTCAGGAAATATAGTTTGAAGATGATCTTGTAAAATGGTAGAGGTGCATATGTTAAGTCCTAAGTGAGGGACTTTAAGTAGGGATACTTGACAATCAGAAGAATCATCGTTACCCCCAAACTTAGGGTGGACATTACTCTCATATGGACTAAAAACTATTGGTTGGATTGTAGAGTCCTTAAGGTCAGAACTACACTCAGCTTCCTCTATAGAAGGAAATAAGGTGGACTTATAAACTGGTAGAAGTTCACAATTAGTTTTCCATATATTATAAGTGTCCATCAAAGGTGCAGAATCTAACAAAGTATTCACCTCATTAATAACATTATCATCGTTAATATCAAATCTAATGTGGGCTAGGCATTTCTATAATGGATCTTCTAACAAAGTGTTTGGTAATGACTCCTGAACTAATGTTCCTATCATGTTAACCTCTTCAATACATGTGTCATCTAGTTCAGGTGGTTGGTTACTAATATTGAAAATATTCAGCTCAATAGTCATATTACCAAAAGATAAGTTCATAATACCATTTCGACAGTTAATGACCGCATTAGATGTAGCTAAAACCGGGCGATCTAATATCACAGGTACCTGATTCTCTGGGTCAGGGACAGGTTGGGTATCAAGGACAACAAAATCCACTGGATAAATAAACCTATCGACCTCAATAAGAACATCCTCTATGACACCACGAGGAATTTTCACAGACCTATCAGTTAATTGCAGTGTTATCTGAGTAGGTTTCAAATCACCAAGGCCTAGCTGGAGGTACACATGGTACGGAAGTAAGTTCATACTGGCTCCTAAGTCAAGTAATGCTTTCTCAACATGGTAGTTACCTATTGTGCAAGAAATGGTTGGGGAACCTGGGTCTTTGTACTTAGGAGTTGTATTGTTCTGGGTAATTGAACTTACATGACTAGATAAAAAGGCTTTCTTTGGTACACTAAGCTTTCGCTTTCGCGTACAAATATCCTTAAGGAACTTGGCATAAGCAGGAATCTTCCTAATTGCATCTAATAATGGAAAGTTTATCGTGACTTGCTTAAAAACCTTCAAAATATCGTTAAAGTTCAATCCCTTCTTTGTTGGTGCTAACAGTTGTGGGAACAGGGCTCTGGGCACAAAATCTAGCTTATGAGGAATTACATCGGGCTCTTTAGAGAATTTATCAGTTTCTTCATCTAGTGACTCAGAAGGGTGAACTACAGTATGTTCACTATCAGGCATAGTTACCTTGTTGTCTACCACTTTATCGTTCCTAAGGGTTCTAATTGCGTTCACATGATTTGATGATTTCTCACCATCCTCTAGGATGGGGTTGGGTCTGACTAGGAAACCTACCTTTTTTCTCGTTCTCTCAAAGACTCAGCGATTTGACCAACTTGTGTTCGTAAATCATTAATAGCCTGAGAGTTAGCCTGGATCATCTTTTTATTGTCTTCTAAATCTTGTTTAAACGATTGTTGAAACTCTATAAAGTGTTGAGTCAATGAGGCGACTGACTCTGCTAAACTCATGATCGTCTTATCTATCTGATTTTGAACTTGTGCCAATCCAGAAGGATTCTTAGTATAACTAAAATCTGGGGGAACCTTAGAATTACTAGACTGACCTTGACTCTGGCCCTTAGACCAAGAAAGGTTAGGATGGTTTCTCCAACCAGGGTTATAAGTTTTTGAATAAGGGTCAAACTTCTGATGATTATCAAATATAGTGTTATTATTAAGAGCATGGGCTTGCTCTTCTATAGTCTGTCCTTCCCAAAATGATTTGGGCTCAATTCCACAACTAGATTGACTCATTTCTAAAGCTTCTAACCTTTTCGATATAACTGCTATTTTGGCATCTGATTCAAAGGATCCTTCTACCCTGTTAACATTTCCTCTACTTAGAAGAATTGTTTTCCGGGGCTCCCTACTGTTTTCCCACTGTTGGGTTTTTTCGGCGATTTCATTCAAAAATGTCATCGCACCATCGACAATTTGATTTTCAAACCCACCTGTAGATAAAGACTCAACCATGGTTGTTGTCGAGTAATCTAAACCATCGAAGAGGACCTGAACTAGCCTTATTTTTTCTAAACCATGATGAGAACATTGTGATAGTAAGTCGTTGAACCTTTCCAAATACCTATATAAAGATTCCCCCTCTTATTGAGCAAATGTGCAAATTTGTTTCCTAATAGATGATGTTTTGTGCATAGGGAAAAACTTATGTAAAAAGGCAGATGTAAGTTGTTCATAGGTTTCAATTGACTCAGAAGTCAAATTATATAGCCAAGATTTGTCTTTGTCTCTTAGTGAAAAAGGAAACAGTCTAAGTTTCAATGATTCATCATCTAGGTCCTTAATCCTGATGGTACTACATATTTCCTCAAAATACCTAACATGGAAATAGGGGTTTTCATTTTATTTCCCTAAGATGATTTGGAGCATTTGTATGGTCCCAGGTTTCAACTCATAGTTTGCTTCAGTTTCAGCTAACTTGATACATGATGAACGAGAAGTCCTAGTCGGGTTCAACAAAGCTTTTAAAGTTGTCATTGCTGGCGCTATCAATGGACTAAAAGTAACTTCTTCACTAATCAAACGACCTAGAGTGTCTCTTTTTCAAGATCGCTCAGGGATGACTTCGAGCGGTCTTGGCATACACTAAAAAAAAACTAGAAAAAATAAATCCTAATTGGAAGGGAATTCTAAATAATCACAAGCAAGGCTGACTCAACCAAATCAAACCTATTGAATCTAGCAAACAAAAAGCATGATGGCTCCACTTAGATTGTTTCTAGACCAGCTTCTATTCTTTCGAAAGGCAACTAGTTATAGTTTTAGCAAACCTCTTAGAACGATCTGAATTAGATTAAGTCGAAGAGAAACAGGATAATCTCTAAGGAGCTTTGATAACCATGTATCTTTGACAACTTTTCCCTGGGTTACAAGGAGGCTCTAATCATCTTAAAATAATCTTCCTGAACTTTGAGTTAGGCTAACAAGTAACCAATACAGTCCTTTTGAACGAGTTTCCTATAAGCTCGTTACCCTATCGGTTTCTTTCTAGTAAAATTTTAAGGTTTAGGTTCGCGTTTGGTAACGTGTTCCTAAAGCTGGCAAGAAGGAAACGGTGATGGAATCCGAGTCCTTATCTTGTATGGCCAGTTCTTACTCTTTACTAGAAAAGTAAATCCGTATTCAGGTCCTCGGCATATATGCACACGAAGGAATACAGTAAACCCACTTGCAGGGGATTCGTGGGTTGATCGAGTCTTACCTCCCGTACCATACAGGGGATGAATCGGTTGTAGTCGACTCGGGCCACGGACTCCTGTGTCAGTGTACGAACCCGAGGGGCCGAGATAATATCGTAATTGTCGTTCTTCCCTGTTGCAGTTTATATTACCCTTTCGTAGGGTTTAAAAATAATAATAATGTCTAAAGTTCCAAAATAAAGTCCAAAAAGTGTCCAAAAATAAAAGAAAAATTACAAAAATAATAAAAATTTCCTAATACAATTTTCTAAACAAATAAAATCTAAAAAAAATAAAATATAATTAAAAATAAAATTCTTTGTCTTCTTTTCCGTTCTTTAAGCTTTAACTTTCACTCCAAGTCTTTAATCACCAAAGTATTTCGCTCAATTTCCTTTCAATCCAAGATCTAAAACCTGTAGCAAAAAGACAAATACCCAAAGAAACGTAAAATAGAACAAATTAAAAATAAAAATCTAATTAAACTAACTAAACTAAAAAAAACTAAAAATAATATCTAAAAACAAGTCCCCGGCAGCTGCGCCAAAAATTGATGTGATTTTTAAATGGTGGTAAAAAGGTTCGATACTCAGACTTGTAAAGACTCGATTTTTAAATCTAATTTTTAATAACTAAAAATAAAATAGATTAAATTAAAATTGATTTCAAATTATGGAAAGGAATGAGACTAAGGATTCCACCATTAGCCAATTTTTCAAGTGGTAAAACTCTTGCAACTCGTATATTCAGTTTATCCAAAATATTGCCAAAGTTAGGTTTTCCAAAATATAGTTGTAAATCGAAAGCATAAGACATCAAAAGCTCTAAGCCCAACATGATCCATAAAAAGAAAACACAACTAATTGATAAAAACCATTTTTTCCAATTTTAATTCAAAGCAAATAATAGTAAAATAATTGCAAAAAATAAATAAAATAAGAATTACCACTTTATTATTGGAAAAAATAGCTTCATCCGTCGTCCAAATGATAGTGATTATCTCATCATGTTGGAAACACTCTCAAAATAGTTTTTCATAGCTCAAAAAGAGTTTACAATGAGAAATAAAAGTAACACATAAGATATGATACGCTTATAAACGTTACAGAGAGTGTTATCTGTGTGGCTGAAAAGAACAGAAATAAAGTAAGGACTCTGGCCGCTTCATAAATTTGAATGAATAAACAGCGGGTTTAGCGATAGAGAAAATGACAGTTCTTTGGAGCCTTAAGTTCTTCGTGTTCTTCCACCAGCAGATTTTTCTTTTTTTCCTCGAATTTTTCCGGCTGCTCTGGATTGCTTGTTTCTTGTTATTTTTTTCTATTTATACGATTAGTGAACCTTAGGGACCTTCCTTAATCGATTAGATTACAAAAGTCAATCCAAATCCAACTCCAGATACTTGTTAATCTGAATCTGAAAGGATTTCTTTTTCCGGATGTGACATGAATTTTCCCGCGATTTTTCCGGCGTGAATCACTCTGGTTAACGTGTGTTGATCATATCTTGGGTGTTTCTTCAATTTGGGATATCAAAAACAAGTTTTAAACCCTTTTGAATTCGGTTCAGCATCATCCAGAAGTTTCTCACGTAAAGCTTTTCTTTTCCCACCAATTTCGGTTTTTGAATTTTGAAAGAAGGGTGCCTTTAACAACTGTATGGGTGCCTTTAATAATTTGGTGGGTGCCTTTAGTGATTTTTCCTGGGGGGGTGCCTTTATCACTTTTTGAGCCGATTTTTCCACAAATATTTATTTCTCGAAAATACCTACAAAGACATAAAAACCCATAAATAGTACAAAATCGAACACTATCAAAATAGATAATCGAGCACAATTTAGACATAAAAATATGTCTATCAGGACGCACATATCTTCCCTGAGTCCAAATTTTCCATTGTCCCTGGTACTGTCTTGGGGGTGGAGCAACATTCTACGCAGCTATGGCGGGTTGGTATGGCTGTCGTGAAACTTCTGACACAGTATTCACCTGATTTTTGGACGCGGTTGTGGTCCTACCGTTCTTCTTCCCCTGTGGGTCTACCTGATTGGACAACCTTGTCATTCTACCTGAATCTAGTGTGTTCTCTATCTGTGATCCTGTATTCCACAAAGAGAGTAATATTGCATGGTAGGAAGAACTCAACCTGTTGGAGTACTAATAATTTAAGCACTTCATCACAATATCCACCGTCTCTTCTTTCGTTAGTTTCTCATCGAGTTCTAAAGCCTTGTTCCTCCAACGTGGAAAAAATTCAGTAAAAGTTTCACTTGGATCTTGTTTGACTAGCTCCAAATGTTTGCGGGTTAATTGAATGTCGGTAACCAGTGTAAACCGTCTTACAAACATATTGACCATATCCTGCCATGTCGAGACTATATTTGGGTTTGTCCTCGTCAACCATTTCAAGGCTATTCCGGTCAAACTCCTTTGGAACAACTTCACGAACAATCCATTATTAATACCCAATGGCTTCAAGTGTCCAACATACATGAGAATATGGGTTTTTGGGCACCTAGTTCCATCATATTTGTCCATATCCGGAAATTTGAAGTCTGGTGGTAAGTGAATCTCGGGATAAGGATATAACCCATGCGTATCTATTGTACCCTTACCCATTCTCTGCAAGGTCCTTTCAACCTCTTTGAGCTTCTGATCTAACTACCTTTATCTTGTTGTGGTCTCTCATGTTTCTCCAAAATTATTTTTTTTAACCTCATCATTATCATCAGGGTTACTTTTGTTATTTTCCCCCATTCCAGACCCCTCATGTTTTCCCAGGGACTCTGCAACGGTCTCCAGAGTCAACTTCTTGGTCTCGGCTTTCAATTCAGTGAACTTGTTGTCCAACATCTTTTGGAATTGTTCCAGCAAACCTGCCACTGTTCCAGTGTCGCCAGTTTCTCAGTATCTTTGTCCAATTTCTCTGTGCAGACTTTCATGTTCTCAAAGCACCAAGAATTTCGTACAACAATCAATGCAGTTTACAGTCAACCTAATTGAAATTTTTATGTTTCGTACATGCATGCAGGTTCCACCAATTCTTGGGTAGGCCTGGGTTACCTTAGCAGAATATACCTCAGACGTAGTCAGACTAGTCTTCTTTGGTACTGGGCTTGGGTGGTTCGGCTGATAACGCCCATAGGTGATGTAATTTTAAAATGGTAAATAAAGATTCGTTACTCAGACTTGTGAAGATTGATTTTAAATCTAATTTCTAAAATTAAAAATAAGAAAGCTCAAATATTTTTTATAAGGTTGAGAGAAAACTGAGACTAGGATTCCACTATTTTCCAATTTCAAAAGTGATAATAATTTTAATCATGCAATTTTAACATTATAATTTGATTCTAAATCATTGCAAAAATAGATTTTCAAAACAACAACTGTATAACAAAAGCATGGAGCATCTAGGGACCTAAGCCGAGGCATGCACCATCTAACGGAATCACAATTGCTTAACAAAAATCTTTTAAATCAATTTTTAACCAAGGCAATTAATCATAAATAAATTGCATAAATTAATTAAATACTTACCACATAATTTTTGGAAAAGTAGCTTTCTCCATAGCCTCAAAGATGAAGTTTAGCTCCTCATTGTAATGGCAAAATCCTCAAAAATCATTTTTATAACTCAAAAATTACTTACAATAAGAATAGAAATGCTCACAGACACCTTGATACGTTTATAAGTGTTGCTGTGAACACCTCACACCGTTACAGAAGGTATTTCGAATGAATACGCAACAAGAAACAGATTTCTGTTGCGGTTTGAAATAAAGTACGGACTACTGTGTAATGAACGACTGTTTCTTGGTGTAGTATGCTTCGTGTTCTTGATGTGCAGCAGCAGAAATTTGAGCTTCATGTTTACGTGATTCTCGTGATTGTGAGCAATTCTAAGCTTCCCAATTCTTTTCCCCCTCCAAATCTTCTCATCTCTTCTATATATACTAACCACAAGCCTAAATCTCCTCAAAACTTCCCTTTAATTCTCCGTTGATTCACCGAAGAAGAAAATTCTAAAAAACAGATCCTGATTTCTTTTCTTTCTCCGTTTCTGGATTTTATTAAGAGAATGGTGTTTATATCTTTCTTTTCTTTCTTCTTATTACCCAATTAAACTCGGTTTTCCAAACATGAGAAGATTTCCAAAAACAGAATTTCCAAAACCCGTGAAGTTTCTTGTTTGCTGTTACGTGAAAAAAAAAAAAAAAAATCTTCCCGCCCAAAACGTGCATTCAAAATGTTGGGTGCCTTTAAATTGGATGCCTTAATCCAAAGAGTGGGTGACTTAATCCAATGTGAAGGTGCCTTTAACATTTCTCTAAAAACACCTACAAAGAAATAAAAAACCATAAAAAATACAAAATAGAGTACCAACAATACATATAATTGAGATCAAATCAGACACAAAAATGTGTCTATCAAATACCCCCAAACTTATTATTTGCTAGTCCTCGAGCAAATCTAATCTAGAAAATAAAATCCTAACTCACTTTTGCAGGAATCGCGACTACACTTAGCATATGTAATAAGCCGTTAAACCCCTAGGTGTCCCTAGTGGACGAGTTTTGTTTCGTGAGGGTTTACAAGAGGTATACCCACAAAACCTTTACTCCAGATTTTAGCGACTCGTGAGCGATTAAGGATAGACACTAAACAAGCTACAGTAAAACCTCTATAAATTAATAATGTTGGGACCGGGTATTTTATTAATTTAGCGAGATATTATTATATCGATAAATTAATAATTTATTAATTTAAAGAGGTTTTACGTATTACCTTTAAATTTCCAAGTCCAATGTACTAGTTACAATGTATATTAGTTAGAGATGAAAAATAAATTACAAAAACAAGTTCCAAGGCACATTTTATGAATGTACATTCACAAATTAATTGAATTTGTCAAGTTCATTGTTTTTGAATAAGTAAAAAGTTAGTTCATGGTACCAAAAAGTTGGTCCATGGTACCAACGCAGTACATTAAACATGGTTAGAAATTGATCACTATAAAATGTCCATTGAAAATTTTTAAAATCACATCAACTATGGCTCCTAAACTAAAAGGTGTTCAAAAATCAACAATGACCGATCAACAACGAAAATTGTTATGCGAGTATAAGAGAGATCACCAAGGATGCACTCAACAAGATTTGGTGCAGTGGGTTGACAAAACTTTCAATTTGAAAGTTAGTCAAGGAACAATATCAAACACTCTCAAGCAATCATCAGAGTTCCTATCAGCTGACTTTGACAAAGGTGGATCTTCCAAGCGTCACAAACCATCCATGTACCCGGACATGGAGAAAGTTGTTTATGAATGGTTTCTCCAACATCAAGAGCGTGTGAATATAACAGGAGAGCTAATCATAGAGAAGGCGGTTGAGGCGCTGAAGCTTTTGTATCCACAAGATTCTTCAGAGCATAAACTTTCACAAGGATGGCTTGAGAAATTTAAGTTAAGGCATGGTATCAAATCATATCGCCGTTTCGGAGAAAGTGGCTCAGTCGACACATATGACATGGAGAAGAAATTGGAGTCTATAAGGGAAAAAATTGATCAATTTCCTATGAAAGATGTTTTTAATATGGATGAAACTGGTTTATTTTACAGGTTACAAGCTGACCATTCACTTGCAACAAAACAACTTGAAGGTAGGAAACAGGACAAGGAAAGACTTACACTTGTTATTTGTTGCAATGAGGATGGCTCGAAAAAAATGCCTCTATGGATCATTGGTAAGTATGCAAAGCCACGTTGTTTTAAGAATATCAACATGAATAGCCTAGATTGTGAATACCGTGCTAACAAAAGAGCATGGATGACTGGGTTGCTTTTCGAAGAATACGTTCGTTGGATGGATGAAAAAATGCATGGTCGAAAAATTCTCTTGGTAGTGGATAATTGTCCAGCCCATTCAAATAATATCCAAGGGTTGCAAAACATTGAGTTGTTTTTTCTACCGCCAAACATGACTTCAAAAATTCAACCATGTGATGCTGGGATAATTAGAGCCTTTAAAATGTACTACCGTAAAAGGTTTTACCGTAAGATTTTGGAAGGTTATGAGTTGGACATTTCTTCTCCGGAAAAGATTAATGTTTTAGATGCTATCAATTTGGCCGTCTCAGCTTGGAGAAATGTGTAACAAGAGGCCATAGCAAATTTCTTTCGACACTGTAAAATTCGTTCGGCGAATCCAACCGGCTCAAGTGATTTAAACGATGTAAATTCTGGGGAAGACATTCGTGAGCTTGAGAACTTGATTACAGGTATGCATTATCGGCACAAAATGGATGCGAATCACTTGCTATATTATCCTGGTGAAAATAATGAATGTTACGAGGTTCAAAGCATTGAAGAAATTGTGGCGGATACCATTCAAAATCCGGTCGATGACGAAGTTGAGGATGATTCAATAGCTTTGGAACCGGTCACTCGAAAAGAAGCATTGCAAGCAGCAACAACTCTTCACAACTTTTTGTTGCAATACGAGAAGACAATGCCTCAACTCTTAAGTGCAATGAGGAGATTTAAAGATGAACTCAATATAGATTTGAAGTTCAACAAAAAACAAATGACTATAGATTCATTTTTTACTAGACAATCTTAGAATTTGGAATCTTTTAGTAATTATTAATTTATAGTTTCATTGGGACCAATATATATACACTGGGATTTCAAAAAAGTTATTATCTTATTATTTTATCGATTGGGGTCCAATTTTATACTGGTCCCAAGTTGGGACTGGACAAATTATTAATTTTATCGAGGTTATTAATTTATCGAGTATTAATTTCTAGAGGTTTTACTGTATTTAGTTGGCTTACTCAATTCTTCGCTATGGGAATCATTACCCTATATGAGTCCAAGCATACTAAAATTCATATATAAGACAAAAGAGCTCTACTCAGATAATCGTTCGACCACAAGGCTCAGAATCTATCACAGTTCAATCACATGAAAAGATTTAGAAGATGAACATGGAAAATATGAAGGTTGCACTTGTTGACTAAGGTGAACGGTGTTTCCCATATCTGTCTGAAGGTCAGTGCCAGGATGAATCCTAATGGATTGAGATACATGGTCTTAAGCCTAATACTAATATCGACTCAACTGGTATATACAAGGGTCCCAGCGATCGATTTATTGAAAATAAAACGATAAAAATATTGACAACATGATTGGATCAAATTGAATCCAAGCGCATGATTTTTATCAGCGTCTTACGTGATAGTTCTCATGGATCCTGCGTTCCACGCTTGCTTAGGCGACGGAGACAGGGAGAACACACACATATTGCTATCAAAGTGTAAATATATATATATTTATTATTATTTTTTTCATAGAACTAAAATATAATAATGGGGCTTGATCTCAAAACAATCTATTTCATCCCGACGCCGATAACAATTTGATGTTGGGCCCCACCAAATCACTTAGAGAAACACAAATTTGCAAAAGTAAAAACAGAAAGTGATATGGTAGTGATAGACTCCGAGATGTGGTGACAACTATCATGTTATTTCTAACACCTGTACTCTGTCCTTTTATGAATAGACCCTTTCACTGGGTACACCAATTCCTATAGAAAAAGAGCTAAGTTTTCATCTACCTAGAATGGTTAGTGTCACCCTGAAGTGCTCACAAGTTTCTAAATTCTAGAGCTTTATTATTTCACTAAAAAGTTTCTCCTTTACCCCCAAACTTAAATCAAACAATGTCCTCAATGTTTCTAAATATGAATGATTAAGAGCATGAACAAGGAGAAACTGTTATCAATCGAAAAGAGCCAAGGAAAGATATTACCGTGTTTCTTGAGCATGGGTTACCTCCCAAGAAGTGCTAATTTTAAAGTCTTCAGCCAGACTAAGAAAGAATTAGTCACCTCATAAAATCATATAGTAGTAGTCGGAACAACTGTGGGTCATCCGAATCAAATAGGGTTATCCAAAATAGAAGAAAACTACAACATGCCAAGAAAATGAACAAACCGAGCACACCCTTATTTAGTTTTTTGTTTACGACAACTACTTCTAGCTGTGGTTCAGGTTCAGGCTCTATAACAGGGTCTAGATAAAAAAAATTCATGGGCTGGATTTCTTCGTAGACGGGATCAAAAGAATCAGGTTGTAGAGTCTGGAATAACTCAACTAAGAACTTAGAAGCACATAATAATAACCTGAATAATTGTGGATCCTTAAAGTCAATCAGTTTTGACTCACACAGTTGACTACTATGAAGGTGGTAGTTCATAAACAAATGTGTCGATTCTAATTTCCTAAAGTAATTAGGTTTAGTCTTAAAACTTAACAACTGACACATTTGAATTTCCAACGTTCCCACATATGGAAAAAAATATTTTGGTAGGAAAACAAAGTCAATCTTGGTATTACTACCTAGGTAAACCACATCGACCAGAGGATGGGTTTTTATCAAATGAACTTCTTTCTGGACATCAACAGGCTCAGAGAATCTAGTTTGAAAATTATCTTGTAAAGCGGTAGAGGTGCATATGTCAAGTCCCAAGTTAGGGATCTTTCTAAGAGGTACAGGTAAAGCACATGGAGAATGATAGTCACCTCCAAACTTAAAGTTTTTGGTGTCTCTAGATAGACCAATCACAATTTCCCTAATTTCTAGATCGTCAGATTCCCGAAGATGGTCAATTGCTTCCTCTAGGTTATAATCCGTTGGTGCATCCTCACTCATATTTAAAATCTCTATGAGTCTATTGTCTTCATTAGAGACTATTGTCATCGAATCGTCAGACTCCAAATCACTAGTCTCAGGACAAACTCGTTCCTCTAAAACATCATCATACTCATAAGAACAAGGAAATATTACTCCGTCCAAAGTAATGTTATCTCTAGTCAAATCCTCTTCCTTTTGAATAGGTGAATAATCATACATATTATTATGATTTAAACTAGAGACAACATTATTATCATTATGCTCAATTGGTGTAACAATTTCCTCGTCATTATAACTACGGATTTCTTCATCAACACTATAATCATCATCATAATAATATGAAGATGTTTGAACTTTATCTAAATACGTAGTGTCTTCTATTCTAACCTCGTCCTCTAAATTAGGTAAATACTCATTGTTATCAAGGGTAAAATTAAAAATACTATTTTGGCAGTTAAGTTCATTTTGAGCAATATCAGCAGCTAACCGTTCTTCTTCTTCTTGAATTTCAATTAAATGAGTCTTAAGTTCACTGGGAGCGGTATTTAAAGCTGCAAGTTCTTTAATCTGTTCTAATGACTCTTCATGAATTTCTTTCATTAACATCTTAGTCCTACGCGTCGACTCAGTTATCTGCTTGAGTGATTCTTTTATAGAGGTATTTGGATCACTATAAGGAATAGTATATCCCATCCGCTTCTTGGAATTTTTGAAAGAAATAGTACTAGCTTGCAACTTCTCGAGGGCATCCTTCAAAGACAAAGAACTCGAATTTTGCTCATTTTCATGTTCATATGACTGATGTGTATATGAATAGTAATTGGGATCACCTTGGTATGAGCAATAACCTCCAAAAGGTTGGTGGTGGTCCCAACTACTATCCACACCATGTTGATAGTACTGATAATGTCTATTTTGAAATTCAGTCTGATATTCATTGTATTGGTCCTCATAATACCAGTTCGACATTTTCTAACAAAAAGTTCCTAATAAATTTACAAAAATCTAAGAAAATAAATCCTAACAGGAAGGGGTTCTAAACATACACAAACAAGGCCGACTCAACCAAATCAAACCTATTGAATCTAGCAAACAAAAAGAATGATGGATCCACTTAGATTGTTTCTAGACCAGCTTCTATTCTTTCGAAAGGCAACTAGTTACAGTTTTAGCAAATCTCTTAGGACGATCCGAATTAGATTAAGTCGAAGAGAAACAGGATAAGCTCTAAGGAGCTTTGATAACCCTGCCTCTTTGGCAACGTTTCCCTGGGTTACAAGGCGGCCGCTAATCAACTTAAAATAATCTTTTCAAACTTCGAGTTAGGATAACAAAGCAACCAATACAATCCTTTTGAATGATTTTCCAATAAGCTCGATACCCTATCGATCTTCTTTCTAGTCAAATTTTAAGGATTAGGTTCGCGTTAGGTAACGTGTTCCTAAGGCGGGCAAGAAGGAAACGGTGATGAAATCCGAGTCCTTATCTTGTATGGCCAGTTCTTGCCCTTTACTAGAAAAGTAACTCCGTTTTCAGTTCCTCAGCATATATGCATACGAAGGAATACAGTAAACCCACTTGCAGGGGATTCGTGGGTTGATCGAGTCTTACCTCCCGTACCCGACGGGCGATGAATCGGTTGAAGTCGACTCGGGCTACCAACTCCTGTGTCAGTGTGCGAACCCGAGGGGCCGAGACAATATCGTAATTGTCGTCCTTCCATGTGCAATTTATATTTAATACTACCCTTCCGTAGGGTTAAAAATAATAATAAAGTCCAAAAAGTCCAAAGTCCAAAGAGAAGTGTCCAAAAACAAATACAGAAACAATTAAAATCCTAATACAGTTTTCTAAAAATAAAATCTAATTAAAAAAAATCTTCGTCTTCTTTTTCGTTCTTTTAAGCTTTAGCTTTTAGCTCCAAGTCTTTAGCTTTAATTCCAAATCTTTGACTTTAATTCCAAAACTTTGGCTCACTTTCCTTTCGATCCAAAATCCAAAACCTGTAGCAAAAAGAGAAATACCAAAAGAAACGTAAAATAGAACAAAGTAAAAAAAAAAAATCTAACTAAACTAATTAACCTAAAAAAAATCTAAAAAAATTATAAAAACAAGTCCGCGTCGGCGGCGCCACAAATTGATGTAATTTTAAAGTGGTAAATAAAAATTCGTTACTCAGACTTGTGAAGATTGATTTTAAATCTAATTTCTAAAATTAAAAATAAGAAAACTCAAATATTTTTTATAAGGTTGAGAGAAAACTGAGAATAGGATTCCACTATTTTCCAATTTCAAAGTGATAATAATTTTAATCATGCAATTTTAACATTTTAATTTGATTCTAAATCATTGCAAAAATAGATTTTCAAAACAACAATTGTATAACAAAAGCATGGAGCATCTAGGGACCTAAGCCGAGGCATGCACCATCTAACGGAATCACAATTGCTTAACAAAAATCTTTTAAATCAATTTTTAACCAAGGCAATTAATCATAAATAAATTGCATAAATTAATTAAATACTGACCACATAATTTTTGGAAAAGTAGCTTCCTCCATAGCCTCAAAGATGAAGTTTAGCTCCTCATTATAATGGCAAAATCCTCAAAAATCATTTTTATAACTCAAAAATTGCTTACAATAAGAATAGAAATGCTCACAGACACCTTGATACGTTTATAAGTGTTGCTGTGAACACCTCACACCGTTACAGAAGGTATTTCGAATGAATACGCAACAAGAAACAGATTTCTGTTGCGGTTTGAAATAAAGTACGGACTACAGTGTAATGAAAGACTGTTTCTTGGTGTAGTATGCTTCGTGTTTTTGATGTGCAGCAGCAGAAATTTGAGCTTCCTGTTTACGTGATTCTCGTGATTGTGAGCAATTCTAAGCTTCCCAATTCTTTTTTCCCCCTCCAAATCTTCTCATCTCTTCTATATATACTAACCACAAGCCTAAATCTCCACAAAACTTCCCTTTAATTCTCCGTTGATTCACCGAAGAAGAAAATTCTAAAAAACAGAATTTTTGTTTCCTGATTTCTTTTCTTTCTCCGTTCTGGATTCTATTAAGAGAATGGTGTTTATATCTTTCTTTTATTTCTTCTTATTACCCAATTAAACTCGGTTTTCCAAACATGAGAAGATTTCCAAAAACAGAATTTCCAAAACCCGTGAAGTTTCTTGTTTGCTGTTATGTGAAAAAAAAAAGAAATTTTTCTTCCCGCCCAAAACGTGCATTCAAAATGTTGGGTGCCTTTAACTTGGGTGCCTTAATCCAAAGAGTGGGTGACTTAATCCAATGTGAAGGTGCCTTTAATATTTCTCTAAAAACACCTACAAAGAAATAAAAAACTATAAAAAATACAAAATAGAGTACCAACAATACATATAATTGAGATCAAATCAGACATAAAAATGTGTCTATCAATAGGGTTCAACTTACTAGCCACGGATTTTCTTAAGAATCGGACTTCGGAAGAATGATTATTTCAAGTATGTTATATATGTGTGTACATATTGGTGCACCTACGTAATTCCCAAGAAAATATATCTATTTGTAGGTATGAATGGTTGATTTCATTCATGTTTTTTAAGTGTTCACATGGTTTGTGCTTTGGTGTAATTCTCATGAAAATAGATCTGTTTGGGGGTAAGAATGATCGATTTGTTACATGTTTTGTAGGTGTGTACATATTGGTGCACAGTGTAATTCTCAAGAATTAGATTTTTATGGATATGAATGGTTGATTTATTCCATTTTGTAGGTGTCCGTATTGGTGCATCGGTGTATTTTTCATGAAAATAAATTTGTTTGTCGGTATGAATGGTTGATTTTGTTCCATGTTTTGTAGGTGTGTAAATATTGGTGCACTAGTGTACTTTCCCATGTGGAAAAAATGAATGCATAAGATTATACTTGCATAAATAATTGTGTGTACAAGCTGGTGCACATCTGGGAAAAAAATGACTTCATAAGTATATGCTCGGTTAAATAGTTTTATGTATAATGGGATTCAGGATTTACGAATTCTGATTTATTTTAGAGTTGTCTACAGAAAAACTAAAGCAATTGAGCATGTTGAGTGCTTATGCCAACCTCCGGATATAGGTAAGCTTCTTCTTTGCTGCGATGGTGCCTCGAGGGGTAATCCAAGAGTTGCAGGTGTGGGTGTAGTGGTCAGAAATGAGGAATGTTTAGTGCTCGGTGCAATATGTATTGGATTGGATACTACAACTAATTTTTTTGTTGAACTATATTGCATTATTGTTGGTTTGGAATGGGCAACTAAATGGGATATGGAGCGAGTTCTATTAGATCTGACTCTTATGTGTGATATTCAAGCTTTTAGAAGTTCAAATCTTCCTTGGTTTACTAGACTAAGGTGGTATGTTGTTCGTGAAAGGTATACTTCTATCCGTTTTGAGCATACTTTCCGTAAAACAAATTTTGTTGTTGATATTATGGCTCAAAGAGGGTGTTTATTGCATAATGGGGGATGAGTAATGATGGGAAACCTGGCTTTCTATTTTCAGTTGAATTTCTTATTATAGACTAGGTTTTTACCTGTATCGTTACGATCGTTAGCTAGGTATTGTAATATTGTGAAATATCGGTTAATAATAGTCATTGTATTTTATGCATACTGGTCGATATTTATATATTCTATCTCGCCATAGGTTTAAATGTTGCTAATACATATTTTTCCATAACTTGTTAAAATCGCCTGTAACGTTAAACGTCATGCTCTGGATAACTGTACTCAGTAAAAGTGCAGTAAACCTATGGTGTTGTTAAATATCGGACCGTTTATTCGAACTATCCAAATTGTTTTGGAAACAAATCTATCAGTAATCAATTTCACATTGACATACAAAATGCTATTTCATCCATTATAATAAAATAAAAATTCCAGAACAGGATCCGTTAAATTCGAACCAAATAAAACCCAATTTGTATAACGAAACCCCATTAATGAGTGTGTAGGTTAAGGAAAAGAACTTTTTAGAAACTGCAGTAAAAAAGAATTTAAATCCTAAAATTGTTTCACACTTTAATCATTGTCTAGTACATAGGATTGAGATAGTTGGGGTGAGATCAGAATTTGGTCTTCTTTTCTTGTCTATCATGAATTTGTATTGAAACTCAGACTCAATTACAATAACTTGTTGAGTATGGAATATATACATGTTTCCATATACACACATACTAACTATTCCTAAATTAGCGTGTAATACTCGAAAAACAACATGAGAATGTATACAGCCAATTCATAAAAACTTCAGAATGGGAATGTAAACAATAACAGGAATAACAAAGTAGTTCTATATAGGGATCTTACAGAAAGTAGTTTCCTATTAAACTCCCACACTACCATTACAAAACTAAACACGGGCTTTAGTTCGTTCTTGCTCAAAGTTTGGTTCTTTACATGATCGATGTTTTTCCTATTAGAGATAATGCGGAGTAGGAGATCAATGTCGATAAAGACGTCGCTGTGATGACATTGCAGTAAGTTGGATTTACCAAATGCCTAGAAGGAGCCAAGGAATGCCAATCCTCTGTAACAGAAATAAACTCACAGGCCCACCCTAGTATGGACTTTGATAATAGTTCTTCGTTTTAATCTCACGATGGTTTGTATTATACTGTATTTATTTTTGTTTGTATTGTTGAATGAGCCACTCTATCTTTTGTCCGCGTATACTTTCTGTGTTGTTCATAACCTATAGATTAGAATTACATTTTTCTTTATTTGGAAAAAGGTCTACAAAGTAGCGAAATAAACTCATGCGCCCCATGGTAACTGAAGTTAATTCCATATATATAGCTAAAGCGAGTTGAAATAATTGAAGGAAAAAGAATACTCTTTGAACCAACCAACCATAATTTTTGTTATTACGCAAGAACCAACCATACGTATGCATCATATGGCAAAGACTCATCGGGATCCATCGATACGATAATAAACCTTTGAAGAACACACTTGTAAACTTACAGAAAAAAATGATATTACGAAGACTGATTTCCTGCGACGATTTCTTCTCTAACGGTTGATAGGATTCATTTGTTTTCATTATGCATTAGCTCGGGCGACTCCATTCCTTCAGTTTCTTTCGATGTTTCTGTGAGCCGAGTGCATTTCTGTTACTTAAATATATTTGTTTTTGAAAGTCTAAGCTTGCATGGCTGGTAAAAAATTTACAATGCAATTGATATTAATTTTTTCTCTGTCGCCTTGCCCACATTAAGCCTCCAAGTTGCTGCTAAAGCTTCCACAGCTGAGTTCGGTACCTGTACCTGTATTACGACTTTCAATAACCAATTCAACATGATTCTGACTCTATGGATTCCAACTGAAATCACAGAATCTGTCCCTCACTTTTACGAAATGATTCTAATACAAATAAGTAAACTGATTTTACCTTTTTCTTGTGCATACTTTTTCTGGATTTGCCATAAAAAATGATACATGTATTATTCATGTGAAGAAGAAGTAGTAACAAATGACAACAAAGTCTCGCTTTCGTTCAACTTACGAACTGCGCGCGATAAAGTCAGTGAATCCAAACATAATTTTATATAGTCCAAATAATATTTAATTAAGTTATTGCTTTATGGAATTGTAGGCTCTTTAACCCACTTTTCAAAGGTGGGAAGAGCTAAGGCAGTTGTTTTTTTGAAAGTGGAGCTAATCTAGTTGGCAGTTGTACAATCCTTAGACTTCCTTCATATACAGTACCTTTAAAATATAAATTTGTATTCCTTAAAACTCTCTACTTTGGCCACAGTTTTCTATCGATTATCAAGAAAGTGATACCTTGTAGCTGGTTTGGTGTAGATTTAAATCTGCATTTCTTTCAGCCGTTTTACAAAGACCCTCACTGGCTATAGTCAAATTGAGTATACATTACTTGACTCCATTTCTTAATTTATAAGGGGTCCAAAAAAAACCATGTTGGCACGAACACAAAATGATGACTTTTTCCGGATCTAACAATGTGAATTCATATGGTAATGACTTAGTTAGCTGACATCTCTCTTTTAAAAAAATCTATAATTTGGTTCACAATCGGGGACCCCAAAAATCCACACCACAGTGTTACACTGTTACATGTAAATCTGGATACTAAAGAGAAAACAAAGGAAAATAACATGCTCAAGACCACACTACCGCATGCTTTATGAAAAATATGCAGAAGTACACTGAATTAGATTTCAAGAATACAGATTCTCAGAATACAACATCTAGGTTGTAACAATTCAATATTTTGTAATGGTATTATCCGAATTTAAGAGTTTTAATAGGTTTTTTTTTGGGTATTAAGCTCTTATTATAGCTTTCAAGTTTCTATTCAGAAGTGTGATCTGGCGGGAATGTGTAAGACAGCTTCTTGTCGAGATAAAGAGTTCTGTTCTAATTCTGTTAGTTAAACTATTACATGACATGGTATGCAAAAACCAATTAAGAAACAATTACCTACGTCTTATCTCAGAATGTCAAGGTTAAAATAGCTTTTGTGTCATTGTTGGAGTACAAACGGAACATCCCTGCGCAGAACAGTGGTTGATGTTAATATCATGTGGATGAAACCCAATCTATTTGTAGGAAATAATTTGGACCAAAAAATAAGAAATATACCTTCATATTTTTTAGCATGCGTCCCGCTTATAACGATTAACTACAACGGATGTCTTCTCAATTCCATGGTGTTGTAAGTTACGGCTGAGCTCCTTGACGGATTCATCCCACAAAGTGATTTTCATAGTGCATTCAGTGCACCAACAAAGAGATGCCCATTAAGGGAAACATTAATGGGATAAATATAACCAACCCAATATAATAATGTAAAATGCAATAGTGTCAGCGATACCTAATGTTCTACAAAAGAGTGAGCTCGCGGTCCAGCACTCCGGGGGAGCCTTTCTGTTCAAAGATACACCTCAACATCCGAGTATAAAAGGGTTACAAGATGAATTAATCTAAATTTAATATATTTCTTAAAATGGATCAAAAAAAACTATTTTGATTTGTCGTTTAACTGACCTGTGAGATAGTGTTGAGGTGTCTCATCGGAAAGTCTTCAAAGGTGATAAATGTAATTTTTTCATGGGTATTAATGATTTGCTAGCAAGAGGCTTGATGCATGTGTTCCATTGATGCATGTGTTCCATTTGAAGGCAACACGATGTGCATTCTTTGTAGGGAAGACGCGTGGGGTTACCAAGTGGAACTTTTCAAGACAAAAGGACCCACCCCAGCGGAGGACGGGGGCAACTTTCCAAATAAGGTTTTGAGGAACAGTCGGATGCAATTCATCATCCTAAATTCAATTTAAGATTATCTTTAAAAAGAGACAACAAATGAAATGGTTAAAAAAGGGGTGCTTACATTTTCACCAACTAACGACGCTCTAAACTGATAACCTCAGTAGCAAAATTTTCCTTCATCAATTTCATGAATCCAATTGATTGCGTTAATCATCTAGACCTCAGACATCTTTGAATATCACAACAAACAATTTCAACCTGCACAACACAATATCGACTTCCATGAGTGAGATCTGGAGAATATGAAACAATTATATATTTGTTACAAATAGACAATATCTCTCTAACAAAAACACCATGGATGCTAAAGATAGTCAATATCTCTCTCTAACACAGACACCAACCAAATGAATAACTAAATTCCCAACGCATCCACAATCCTAACATTATGCGCAATAATATATTCGTAAGGAATGACATGTTCAAATCCCCAACTTTTCTGGACAGACAATTTACATACTGTCTCTAATGGTCATCATTGGCCTGCGACAATAATCTGAAAATTTTGGAGAATGGAGGTCGCTTTGAAGGGCAATTATTCCAGCATTTGACCATTACCGGTCTCAAAATATGTGGGCAATCCTTGGGGATATCGGGCCTTAGCCCACATGCAGCAATTCCGATTGCAGCTTGAACTGGTGAATATGCAGAATATGCTGTTTCCCCTGTAACCATCTCCCACACTACCATTACAAAACTAAACACGTTGCTCATCCATGTTTCTATTACACTCTCTGGATTCCCTGCAACCATCAAAACTAAACACGGGCTTTAGTTTGTTCTTGCTATTGCCGAAGTTTGGTTCTTTACATGATCGATGTTTGCCAAAGTTTGGTTCTTTACATGACCGTAAGGTCTTAAGAAAAATTCGACAAGGTTCATAGGGAATAAGGGAAGAACAGTTAACAATTTTACCTCTGGTGTTCGTAGGAGCTCGGTTGCAGTCTGACAAACGAATCTCTTCACTTCACTATCCAGAGCTATAAAGACTATACATCCGGTTGGGTCCTCTACCTGAAATTGGACCATGAACTTTGAAAGCATAACGGTCCCAGGCAACATTGGTTTAGTTTATTGTTGAAAGACCAAAAAACACTGGTGTAACATTTCATAAATAAATTGCGCCTGAAATTAACCTGGCTATCGGAGAATCAACTTCTATATCACATTGAGGGCAGCGTACTTTGACACCCTACAAGCTTGCTACACCAAGGACAGGAGAGATAGTGCCACCCACGATGAATCAGCACATCGGTCACCATGGCGGTACACACCACTATATTAGAATCCTGAACACAATGGGTTTAATATCAGTATATATATAGACGATGCGTGTAGGCAGAAAAACCATAATTCCAAATCATAGACGGGTGTGTAGAAAAAAGAAAAACATCGAATATAATGTTTGACGTAACCTAACATACGGGTGACGGTTATTTTAAATTATGCATGACAGTTCCACCATGGCAGGGTTTTTTTACTTTAAAATGGATTACACGAATCCAAGAAAACATAGACCTAACCTGCAACGAAGGATCCCATTCCCTGGCGATAAGCTGAGAAAGGGTTTTCTTGGCTGGTTTTGCTGGGAAGGGGATTTCTGTGAGGCTTTCTTTGTAGGGCAATGTGATACGCTGTGGCAACCCGGCATAGGGTAGGTGATAAAAAAGACAAAAGACGGGTTAACCATGAGAAAGACCGATAGGATGGGCGAATAAACAGGGTAGGACAGCCTAAGACTGATGCAGCAGTATAAAAAGGGGCAATTACCTTGTGCAGTGCTCAACAATTGAAGCTATAGCGGCGCCTGCGTAGACCTTTGTGTCGTTAGTGGACAGAAGAGTGACCTTAACTGATTAGATGTAGCGGTCAGTAAGTGAACATATCAATTCAATATCTAAGTAACACCAAAATTAGAGGGATTCTTTATCCAATGCATGACAATATTTTTTAAAAATAAAAACCATTATGAACAATAACTAAATAAGATCCGTGCGCACCTAACATTCTCAATAGTTATCTCCCGCATTTGGCTTGATAGACCGCCGGCCAGTTTCACAGGCTGAATATTGGTGATGGTTTTGAGTAGGCCAGACACACCTGGAAGGTAAAATTATAAAAAAAAAATATAGCAATGAAAAATGGGCATTAGACACATAGTATCAGTGCGGACGTGTAAAATACCTGTAAGATAGAGGTTATCAAGTTTCGATTCGAGTGATTCAAATTCGGTGAACATGAAGGTGTTAGGAACGATGAGAAAAGGATAATCTTCTATACCGATGATGGTGGTGGCACTAACAAAGAGTCCCCTTTTTTCGCTGTAAGCTGGACGGAATTTAGCTCTGGCGGAGGTTAGATGCAATTTGACAATGGAATATAAACGACCTTTTTGAATCTCATCACCAAACTTAGGGATTAAAGTGTGTGGTATCACAGCATGCAACGCATAACCTTAAATTCAAAAAAGTGGGCTCACAATCAACAACAGGAATTAAAACTTTAAAATTAAACATGGACACAAAAAGCGAGATGGTTGCTGTAGCAATCCAGAATGGGTGCCGAATAAAAATAAAGTAAGAACACCACAAAATTACCTGTGCATCAAAAATAACCAAATCAACACTTGTAACATTGTGTGTAAACATAAAATCAAACTCTTCCCACTTCCTTGTAACCCAAACTACAACAGTTTCACTTTTACCTTAATACAGGGAGGTGAAACAATTTAACCTATATTGACCACCAGAAGTCCAGGAACCTGGAAGGTCGAAAGTGATCTGTGATGCCATTTTGGAGGTAGACCGGGATCTGCGAAGGGATGTTGTTTAAAAAAAAAGAAGATAACAACCGGTAAATCAAGGAATTAAAAAGGGAAAAATAGGTAGCCAAAAAATAAAACATGATTATCTATGTTTTTCTTTAACCCGATAGACGGAACCCTAAATAAAGAACCCTGGAAAATCAAAATATCATATGTTAGTTGGGTTCCTTAAGTATTAGCATGGAAACAAATTAGGGCAATAGAATGTTAACTATTCATCTTATGAGCATGCGACGGTGTATTTCATTTTTATTCCGGAAACAAAATCGGAAAACCGATTACAACCGCAAAACTAGGGCTGCACATCGGATGGGTCGGGTCGGGTTTGGCCTCACCCGCACCTGACCCGCTACATCGGTGGGTTCTTATTTTTTCACCCGTACCCGACCCGCCGTGAAACGGGTCGGGTGAGGGTGACCCGCTATCACTCGCCCAGACTGATATTCCTGTTCCTGTTCCTGTCATGTCCTGTCCTCCTGTTCCTGTTCTGTATATTGATTTGTTTTGTATCATGTATTCCTTTATGTTCTTAATACTAACTCGATACTACAAAAGAGTCACATTCACATAACCATGCGTCTATGCCCATTCAAAAGTTCAATAAGTTACAGACTACGAAAGAAAAGAGTTGTATGAAAGAAAAGTTTTGTAACTTAGGATTGTCAACAATTGAAAGAAAACCAGAAATATACCTAAAAGAAAAGAAAGAGCTTTAAGTTTAAGAACTCGCCAGAATCAACTGCCGCAGGATGACATTGGAAAAAATTAACTTAAAACTTCCTCCTCCAGGTCACTGAATACGATTCAATCATCATCTATGATAATGGAAGAAGCACCAAGGTTACCAAATAGCTCTACAACAAAAGAAGTGAACAATTATAATGAAAAGAAATAAAAATAGTAATAATAGTTTAAGAAGTTAAGAACCATGAAGTACAAATTATACCCGACTCAAGAACATCAACCTCCTCCTCCTCGACTCCAAGGCTAGAAGAATATTTTTCAATTGGTGTACATAACCAATTTTGCAATAAAATTAATGCCTCAAGTGTTTTAGGCTTTAAAGAACTTCGAAAAGGATCCAAAATTCGTTTTCCGGTACTAAAAGCTGATTCAGAAGCAACAGAAGAAACAGGTATAACAAATATATCTTTGGCTATGAGTGGCAAAATGTCAAACCTCGCAGAGTTGACCTTCCACCAAAGTAATATATCAAAAGAAGAATCCTCATTGGTTGGCGAGTAGATAGGCTCAGCCAAGTATCTTTCCACCTCAGATCTCCTATGCTCCTCCACAGTAGTTAATTGGCTTTATTGTTTATTCCTTTCTTCCCTATACTTAGCCTTGCTAGATATAGAAGAACCTTGAGCAGAAGTAGAACTAGAGTTACCTAGAGACTCGGATGAAGATATCACACTTTCAGTTGTATGTTCTAATTTATAAGCTGTGAACAGTTCATCAAAATCCTTTTTAACTTTATCAACCCAAGCTTTTACCCTTCTTTGTTTTATCACAGGGTCGTAATGCATAACTAAATCTTCAACAGTCACATACAATCCTTGTTCTTTCTCTCGTGGATCCAGAAGTACAGCAATAAACATCAACGAATTCATTTTTTCAAAATCTCCCCAATACTTGTTGTACTTGAGCAACATTACATCGCCCATGTGACTTAAGAAAGGATCCTCATATTTATTTTTCCAATCTTCTAATTCTTGACGAACAGTACCGAGTTCCTCCAAGAATGAGTGGGAAGTAACATATGTAGAAGATGAAAAGGCAACAGTTGAATCGTAGAATACCTTTAGAAACTGAATCAGAACTCTGGAATTGCACCAATCATATCTTTCAGGAGCATGCACTGGAGGCCTTTTCTTCTTCTTGGATTTTCTAAGAGCAACATCTACTTCTTCTTCTGGAATATCTACTTCTTCTTCTTCATCGTCAGAATCTAGATCAAAATCAGCATCTATATCAACATTGTCATCACCATCACCCATAGAAAAAAAATGGTACTGAAATATCATAACAAAACTTCTCACGTAATGCCCTATCTGACTCATGTAGCCTTTCAAAAGCTTTTGCATACCTCTATGCAGCAACTAACATCAAATAAGTAGAATTCCACCGCGTTTTCACATCCAAAATCAAACCTTTTGTACAATCTATCCTTGCCATCTCAGCAGCATCCATAAACTTCTTCAATCTTGCGGGAGATTTCGTGACATACTTTACCACTGCCCTGATTCTGAGAATTGATGTATGGTACTTTTTTAAACCATCCTTAACGACAAGAGCAAGTACGTGAGCCGCACATCTAACATGCAAAAATTTAGCTCCAAGTAATGAAAAACCCCAACTAACAACTTGTTTTCTCAAATAATCAATAGCAGTTTTATTCGCAGATGCATTATCAAGAGTGACAGTGAATACTCTCTCAAGCCCTCATTCCACCAAACATTTCTCCAAAGCCTTAACAATTTGTTTACCTTGATGACTTTCAATCAAACAAAAACAGATGATTTTTTTATGCAGCTTCCATTCCCGATCAATAAAATGAGCCGTTACAACCATGTAATTGTAGTTCTGCATCGATGTCCAAGTATCAGTAGTAAGACATACCCTTGTCTTATTTGTCTTGAAATAACTTATCAATGAGGCCTTTTCATTCAAAAACAACGTGCATATATCACGATACACTGTCATACGACTTGGAATCTTAAATCTCGGCTCAAGATACTTAGTGTAAGCCCTAAAACCTTCGCCTTCAACAATTCTAAAAGCCATTTCATCTATAATAATAAACCTAATCAACGCTCTTCTACATCCTTCTTGAGAAAAAGTGACCCCCACCAACTGTGGTTCCTCTCCCGGCTTGCACGGCTGAAAATCAAGTTTCTGTTGTCCTCCCTGCTCCTTATTAACTGATTTCTTGTACTCAATACACTTCTATAAATGATGAGAAATATTGGTAGTCCCATGTGTTTTACCACCAATCTTGTAACTACCCCGACCCTTTGGACAATGCTTACACTTTGCGTTAGCACCATCTTCTATAATATCGAAGTGATTCCATACCCAAGTTTTCTTCACACCACTCTAGCCTTCTTATTTGATGATGAAGGTTAAAAAAATGGTGTCGCGGATGATGAAGGTTGACTAGATGGTGACGCTGATGCCCCAGCTGTACTCCTTGTCCCTGCTAAGGATGCCGGTTGACGTTGAGGTGGAGGTCCCATACAACTTTGGGATGGTCTTCCTTGTACAAGTGGAAGATCTGAACTAACGTCATCTTCTGAGATTTCAACCATGGTGATAACCTACAAGGCAAAGAGATGGCAGAAGGGGTGAGTTATCATATATATACATATGTATTAGAATTAGTCAAATGCAATATATGGTAAAGAAGTATAATACAGTATATCATCAGTCTTATTGGTCCCAGAAGAATTATTTAAGAAAAATGACAATAAATGGAAAAAGGAGTCGCAAGTCCGTGGATATGCTACTTCAATTAGGATTTACATATATCATCAATATGACTGGAGTATGTGCGTAGTAAAAGGAGTATAATATAGTATTATTCACTACAGGTAGTAGTATTTAAGGATTCAATTATGTGGATATGCTACTTCAATTAGGATCAGTCAATGTTTTGCTTACCGGTGGTATTCCCTAATAAAAAGAGATGTCAGCTCAACCAAACTAAGGGTAAAAAAATATGACAACATCAGTCTTATTGGTATGTGGAAGCACTGAATCTTATTGGTATCTGTTGTAGTCTGTTGCATGTGTTTCTTTGAACATTATTTTGGACCTTAAAGCCTCAAATAAAGAAAGCAAAACTTACTGTTTAGATCTTTAAGATAAAATAAACAAAGACAATACTAGTACAAAACGGATTTTTTTAAAACAAGGGAAATGTAATAAAGAGTCATAACTCATCTAACAAAAAATTCCACACCACAATTATCTGACTACAAGAACTATACACATCTCCATTAGGATCACCTCAGTCCTCAAGGGTGACCATTTACTTAAGTGCCTGACAAGTCTGTTGTTATCAGTTGCATAATTTAGTGAACCTGCAAGTTGTCTGGCACACTCATAGCAGAAAGAAGCACCAAGGTCTTGGTTATATGGTGTTACATAAAATAAGTGACAGCAAGAAAATATCTTGAAATATGAGTGCAAATGTACCATATTATAACCATAATCCACGATAGTGAGAAGGAAAGAGGTGCTATAACTAGGTCTTTCTCTGTACTTGTTGTTGTTTCTGTGAGTAGTGTAGCCAGTTGTTACAATTATTGCCTATTACTCTACTAGCGTAATATTACAAAACAATTGATGTTAAACAACATTTACCATTAATAATTATTATTTACATTTTTCTATTCTAATCTTGCTACACATTACCAAAAATGTAGCTCCTTAAGACCACAAACTCAAGGATTCCAAAATTGTAATCACATGACAAAATACAATACATGTTTAGATTTCTAGGAAAGCAAATGATTTGTTTCCATTTAATTAAAATCACTCAGCCAAAAATACATACAGATGAATTCGAGTACATAGCGGTGAAAAATACAGTTTCATTATGGTGCACATAGAGAGAGCTTAAATATTACTTACTCAAACAAAGGCGTGTCACAACAAATGCAGTGATAATTTCCTGCGGATTTTGTGTTCCAACACTCCCTGAAATTCAGATAAGATGATTTACGAATCTACACTACGATATTGCCATAACTATGATAAGTTACGCAAAGGTCGTTCGATGTACTTACCCTTGTGGCATGTTATAAGCTTCTCTAGAAAACAAATATAACTAATGAGAACTACAATTACTTTTTCTACTGATTATATATATTTGGAAACTCAATAAACTACAAGATTTGAGGCATCCCAGACAAAGCTGCTAGTTCCTTTAAGAATGTGTACGAATGTACCTATTAGAATTACAAATGACAAGCATTTTATTCACATCTTACTCCCTCTTGCCACCACATTATGTTTTCTGCTATCCAAGTAGGCATCAGTGCATCACAGCACCACAAAGAATCAACAAAAATTCGGAAAATAAAAGAAGGGTTTAATAAGCTACCTAGGCTGGTTGATAACAACCATTCACTGGTCCAATGGGCAGTTTCTACTTTTGACATTCTAATAAACCATAAACCTAAATTTATAGTCATATATGAGTAACAATAGTAAGATCTTTATATTCAGTTGGGCAATTTGACAAACAACACAACAGCTGGGTAATTTCACAAAGAAATAACTGAACAGAGAAAAATGGGTAATTTCGTGAAGAGGAAAACGATCAAACAAACCTAATTGAAATTACCTAAGAAAAACTAAAATCCCTAATTAAGAAAACTTACCAGATTTCGAAGTTGAAGTCACCACTCACCAGTCACATATATCTAGTGTTTGAAAAGGTTTCAGAGAGAAGAGAGAGGGATTAAACAAAGCAACTAATTTGTTAGGTCAACCTAGGTTCAAAGTTATTTATCAAATTAAACATTATGAGCATCACAATCACTCAAAACTAATGAAACCAATAATCAATTGCTACTCAATCATGTAATGATACAAACATAAATTTTAATTAGGGCATTTTTTTTTAAAAACAAACACTACCTGTACCTGATAGAATTCAAGAAGAAACAAGGTGGTGGTGATGATTCTTGGGTTCGCGGTGGTGGTGGTGGTGTGCTCTGTCACTTCTGAAACAAATGAACTGAAAGAGAACAATTTAATGATGAAGAAGAATAGAGAACAGAGAAGACTCAGAAGAGAATAGATAGATAGAGACAGAGACAGAGTCGATGAATGATATGAGTCTTATGAGTTATGACTTATGAATATAGATGGCGGGTGGGCGGGTCGGGTCGGGTGAGAGGAGTTATCACCCGCACCCGACCCGTTGAACAACGGGTATAAAAAAAATCACCCGCACCCGACCCGTTCATTAGCGGGTCGGGTGCGGGTCGGGTTGGCGGGTTGGGTCGGGTTTGTGCAGCCCTACGCAAAACCAATAGACTATCCTGAATCTATATTTAACCCTACATAAGTAGACCTTCCAAAATAAAACTATGAATGTCATCTCCATGGAAAAGTATAATCCATTTGTAATCATAATAATAACAGTAGATAAACAATAAAAACAATCGGTAAAAACAGAGCAGAGCATTTTAAACACCTGAAAAACAAACAAAGGAACCAAACCTATGTAGCCTGTAGAAGCGTTGTCGATTCACAGAGGAAGGATCGACTTTATTTTTCAGAAAAAATCGAATCGAAAGGGACGGAAAAAGATCTGAACAATGAGGAGGGAGAAAGAAACTGAGCGGAAGCCAACCGAAAGACTACAAATGAGGGGCAGAGTATGAAGAGATGAAGGGGGTAACATTTGGCATTCAACCTTAGTTTCATCAATACTAAAACGCTGTAGGGGGTATTGGATAGTCATCCATCTGGGGTCGTCGGATTCAAAAAAAAGAAAGATTGAATGGTAAGCTAAGAAGGTAGGAGAGATACTGGCCACCACTACCAAATGGAAAATGTATCCTAGCCGTTACGTCTAATATAATATATTTGTGTTTTATTAGTATTGATTTAAATAGTTTACGAGTTTTTGGGAGGCCTGTCTCCTTTTTTTTGTAAACTTTTTATGTAAATTGTGTTATTTATTAATACAAATTGGTGCATATGTGAAAAAATGACTCCATATGCTTATGTAGTTGTAAATACGTAAATCAAAATTTAATGCACGTGCACTTTTTTGTTCACATGAGATAACGATAACACGAAAATTAAAATTTCAAAAAACTATTTTTTTTATAATCTCATGGGTACTCTTTCTGTAGATCCCGCAAAGAGTTTTCCGAATATATATAATATATGAAATCAACAAGCGGTTCAAAAGATAAATTAATTTTAATTATTTTTAAGTTATTTATAATTGTTGACATCACCATTTATCACTTTAGGCCGTGTTTGGGACCTTTGATATCCTGTTCAAAATTAGGTTATCCAAAAAAAGTTGTTATTTTGTGTTTGTCTCGCCATAAATATATCACATACAAGAACAATATATCTTTTTCTGATTTTAGGAGGCCAAAAAAACAGGTTTTATGTATTCCTCTAAATAAGAGAGTTACCCAAATCCCAACCTAGGTTTGACGGTTATTTTATGGAGAGATAAACAACTTTTAGACTGATCTTTTCATGTTTACCTTAAAATAGATTAAGATAAATGATATCTCGTATATGGATCTCATAGACCATGCTGTCAAACACGGCCTTAGACTAAATTGTAAAATATTTGGACTAAATGGAAAATTATGAGGGTTATTGGTGCACTTTCAATATTTTAATTAAAAAATGAATAATTTGTTCTGACTAACCTCCATGTTAGACCAAATTTAGGAATAAACCGTTTTTCCCCATTGAAGTTAATAGAGGATATCAAGTTCAATCATTTGGGAAAACTGTTAAGAGTCACTAAACTAAAGATTTACTCGAAAAGAAATAATAAATGCCTCTTTATCTTCTACACTGTGATCATAATCTTATTTGTTTGACATACTTATGGTTCTTTTGATTTTAGTTTTGGAAAGTTTTATGTTGTGGATGGAGACATTAATTGGGGGTGGGCGGATTAAAAGGGGTTGTCAAAAAAAATATAGGGTTATTTTGAAATAATCTTGAAAACCTCTTAATCATATATTTTTATTAATAGTAAAAATGTCCTTGTTTAATTAGGACTAATGCATTTAATTACTGTTGTTAATTAAGTTAGATTAGATTACATAAACTAAATCTATAGATTTTAGTTAGACTGAAAATTTAGAGATTTTTTTTTTTTTTAAGTATAGAAGAAGAAGATGAGGGTTTTTTAGGAAGCGAAAAACTAAGGTTTATAGAAATGAGTGATTCTATTTATTTAATTGATGTGGCAGATGCTTCAAATAACAAAATAAAATTGTGTCAACAACGATTTTCAGATAAATTGGATATATTGTGTTGATTGATTGATATGAGAACAAAATAAGGTCATTTTGAAATTCATAAACCCCTTAACTAAATATTTTTATTAACAACAAAAACACCCATGTTTAATTAGGCCTAATGTATTTGATTAGTTTTGTTAATTAAGTTATTAGATCAAAAAAACTAAATCTATAGATTATAGTTAGGATTAAAATTTAGAGATTTTTTTTTTGAAGTAAAAAAGAAAAAGAGGTTTTTATAGGAAGCGAAAAACCAAGGTTTATAAAAATGAGTGATTTTATTCCTTCAATTGATGTGGAGATGCTTTAAATAGCAAAACAATTGTGTTGATGGTAATATTAACAACGATTCTCACGATTTAATGTATTGTGTTGATCGATTAATATATGAAGCCAAAAATAAGGGTGCAAATCAAGCACCCAATGCTCAAAATGAAAAACTCAATGCTCAAAATCCTCAGATAAACCACTACTAGTCTACGAATAGTCAATTTGCTTAAAACCATGACGATTCTTAAAAGTCGCCATGGTTTATACTTTGTACCACGAGTTTTCATAAAAAAAAATCAGGCCATAAGAAGGTATCATGGTCGAAAAATATTACCCCGACGATTTTTGACTAGTTATATTACTAAAGGTCGCCAAGTTTTTATTTATATACCATGAAGACTCTTTAAGAAAACTCTATGTCTAAAGACCCGTTAAAATAGTCATGGTTTGTATTTATCGACCAAGACGATACTAACTGGCCACTTGAGATTAAATACTTAAGTCGTCATGGTGTTATCAATATACCATGACGATTTTTTTTGGGAATGATTTGAAAATTGGATTTGTAATAACATTTTATTAAAAGGAAAATGCATACAATATTCCATAGCATAACATTGAAGGAAAAAACTTAACATAGATCATAATATTACACTTAAATAGTTAACCTAGGTTGAAATCAAAGCAATTTTTCTTTCAAGAATTAGTTACATTCACCATGTTTAAATTGTTTTTGATTGATAAATTGATATCGGCCAAGAGCCCGAGTTCACTGGAAAAAAATAAATAATAAGTTAGTAGTATTGAATCTGATTTGATGAACAACTTATTAAGCTACTTACTCTTTTCCAAATGGACAATTGCTCTAAAAAAAATAAATGAACAATATAGGATGACTTTCCTTAACGTTTGACAATTGATCTTAAAAAAAAACAAATTCCTTGAAGAGTATCGAATATTTTCTTAATGAGTTTGAATGATATTTAATCTTGATTATCGTCTAACGCCACAAAAACTATAAATATACGGATCCAGACAGAATCAAAGGTTTGATCTATTGTTAGTGTCCATGCTTTGTGATCGACACCCATGCTCTAACAATGGTAACATTTTCTTCACTAGTGTATCAAGTTGTTTTTGGGTAAAATCGTAAAAGGGAGACCGATCATAGTCACAGAAAGGACTATACCTTTTCTCGTCTTAGTCAGAAAAAGAAGATCCTCTTTTTAGTACTTTTCTTTTTCCTTTAATAGACTTTCCTTTTTCATCTCTTTCTGACACATGTCCTTTCAAACCCCTTGATATACCAAAGTGTCATATTCTCAATCCTATCCTCAACTTTTCTTTTTTATTCCCTCTTTGTCCCCATATTTCCATGGGTTTTCTCTCAAGATCCTGGGCTTAGTCCCCAAGTTTTTATGCGATCATAAGTCCAAGCCCATCTAATAGAAATGACTCCTCTATCAATGAGTAGTTATTTTTCAGGTATCAACACAAGTAACCATTTTTTTTTAGTTGTTGGATGAGAAAATGAAAAACAATTTGAAACTTGAAAATTAGGGCTCGGGACAAATTATTTGTTGAGAGAATGGTCTTTTTATACAAATCAAATAATCAACGACTAGCTTTTTCAAAAATAAAACTAATCGTTGAAAGGTCAACATATTAGTCCAAATCAACATAAGCAATAAATGTTAGTAGAGTCGTCTTGGTCTAGATTATGCAGGTTGATGACTCTAACAGACTGCCATAGAATAAGACCTAAATCATCATGGTTTTATTTATAGACCATGACGACTCTTTAAGCAACCTTTCTTTTCTGAAAATACATTAGAATCGTCATGGTTTGTATTTATCGACCATGACGACTCTAATTGGTAAGATATAAAATAATTACTGAAGTCGTCAAGGGATTTTTATAGACCATGCCGACTTCTATTATGAATGGTTTGATTTTGTAATAGCATCAACAACCTAAATACTCAATACCATCCTCTAAAATAAAACTAGCATTGATGAAGCTTACCCTCCCTTTCATTGGCTGGTTAGCGGAACCACATATTTTTATTGGTTTAGAGCGAATTTATTCGTGTTTGTTGGATGAAATTCGGTTTTGTATTGTGCGTTGATGTGGCAACGTGCGATGTAGATTGGGTAGATGGTTGATACCACCCCTACGAACGACCCTCATAGATTGCGATGTCTAGCGGTTGGATTGTCAATATTTGAGTTTGGACAATTGAAAATTTATTTCATATGTTTACACCGAGTTCACACATCTTCATAAAATCTCAAACCGTTGATATTTGGATAAATTATGAGCGTCGATTGTGATTAGGTTTTAAAAATGATATATTTAATTATTTTTAGAATACGTCGATTGTGATTAGGTTTTGAAAATGATATATTTAATTATTTTTAGAATACGTACGTAGTTTTTCAATAAATATGGTATTTATTAAGAATTAAGAAGTGCAATTTACCTGCATTTATGGAAATTTTTCTTTTTATTAAAATTATTGAATATATATTTTATTTATTAAGATCTTATATTTATCAAAAAAAAATAAAATAAATTAAATGAATATATAGAACCATCAATATACTAAAAGCACAGGATGGATTCTTGGGAAAGACAAAGAACGGTCGTGATACTGTGAGAAGATCCGGACAATCAGTTTCCAAAGATATAAGCTGATGTCCATTGTCTCTCCAATCGATTCCAAATTTAATAAAGCAGAAAACCGTCTAGGTTTACTTTTACAAGTTGTTCGTCTAACTTCCCAAATAGAGAGATACCAAAACTGCAAAGCAGTTCCGATCAGTTTTCCCTTAATTAGTTTTCTTCTTCCGACCATGAAGAAGAGATACGTATGTTTTCACTCCCTAATCAATCCAATCTTTTTTTTATTATTATTTGATATTAATTTTAATTTTTTTTTTCTCATTGTTTGTTTTGCAAATACTAATAAACATCAGAAAAATCCCCAAAATAGATCGTCTTTTTTTGGTTTGCAATTACTTTCATCTTCATCCCTGCTTCGATCACAAACACCAGATTGTAAGTGAAATTATCGGTTAGTTAAAGGTATGTACAGATCCTAATGCCATCTGTTTTTCTGTGTGTTTTGAGGGTTCCATGGATTTTGTTTTAATTTTACTAATTGATGCTGATTATTTCAGTAACTCTAAGTATTCATAACTGTTTCATTTTCACAGAAAATTGAGAGAAATATTTGCGTGTTTAATTTTGGGTGTTAATTGTTTGAAAATGTCATGCAAATATAGTAATGGAAGAACCAATTAATGGACGAGGATGCTGGGTGGCCGGTAGAAGTGGAATCTTTGCACTGCAGACGAATCGATGAGAATGGATGCTTGGGCGGGCGTTAGAAATGGACGCTTTGCACTGCAGACGAATCAATGAGGGTGGATGCTTCCTCTTCCCTTAAAGCTTGAAACAATCGATGCACCTCTCTCTGAACTGATCTATACTTTAGCCAGCAAACCTCTATTTCTCCCAAAGTTATTGATTAATGACTGGTAATCAGCAACACTATTTTATTCGTGTCCACTCTTAATTTCTGTGTTTTTTTAAATAACAATGTCGAATTGAATTTTAGAACTCAAGTGTTAAACGCAGCCTCTAATTCAGCAGTAGTATTAACTTTTACCTTTCCACAATTTGTTGACAGGAACTACATTTTTCTATCGTTAATTAACCTTACAGAGTTGTGTTTTCAAGTTTTAGGGGTTCTACGTTGACTGTACTCATCTTAATTGTTCATGCTTGCTGGTCATGTTAATGATTATTTTAATATCCTTTATGCCTGTCAATTGCTCATGCGAGAAACTCATCCTCTGGGGAGACGGTTCATTGGGTGCAGACGGTAAAGTTGAATAGTATGTGTTGCGCTTCATTTGACCTTTGTGAAGAAATAACAAGGTAGTCGCATGCTTTTCATATAACCTGCAGTGGCTATCAAAGAACGATATAAGACAAGAGGTTGGTCAAGATGGTAACTGTAATTTTGTTCTTACTTTCTTTCAGAGTTTACTTTTTGGTTCAACCTGTGTTAATACTACAAAGGAATATCACATCATATGACAATTTAGCAACACAAAAAAAAAAGAAGGGTATTTATCCTTTTTTTTATCCATCATTCATGCAAGGTAATTAATGCACCACTTTATGTAAATGATCTTAATCTATTTGATCTGTTTTTGGTGAAAGTTTGATTATCTGCTTTTTTACCGGTTCTATTTTTTGTTAGTATGATAACAGTGAGAGACACATTTCAAATATTCACGGTAATACAGTATATCATGCGTGCGATTTTTAAAAATGGAGAGAGTTAAACATCTCATCCAATTAGAAAGTGGTTGAATACTGGTGTAAATGAATCAAACATCCCGTTTGTTGTTTGATATTAAATGTTGCAGGCTTACATACTCCATTGGTGTTAATGATTTAGGGGTTGGATTCAGTAAAATGAAAGAAAACAAAGTTGAGGATTTTTCAATTTGGTCTTGCAGAAATGTCAATGAATTTAGGGGTTTTGCTAGGAAAAAGTTCGCAGCTAAGAATCCGACCAAAAATCATTTGGTTTTTTGTTGATCCCTTTACCGTTTTTTTTTATATTATTTTTTATGTATAATGGCTAATGCATTCGGTATAAAGAATTTTGACATGGCTCAAGCTTTGTTGTCTCATTCAACAAATGACCCAGGTATTTGTGGTTTTGATGTATAGTGTAGTTTGGGTGTTAGCATGGTTTGACAATGTGTTATTTTTAATTTCTAGAGAATTGGTTCGCATATGTGGGTAACAATTAATAATCAATATCCTGGTTGATTATAATTATTTTTATTTTTTTATTTCGTTATTTGTTTTGCAGCTATAATGTTATATCCTCGATCATGCACCTGGTGTAGCTGTTATAGCCAGGTATACGTCAATATACACACAAAAAAAAACTTCTTTCTCATTATAGAGCCTTAATTTTCTCTTTAATCTACGGCAGCGTTTTTTCTTATTGCTCCGTTGGTGTTGGTTCTTGATGTCGTCTCTGGTGGAAAGGCATATCAGGTAAAATTAATTTTGGTGCTGTTCATTTAATTGATGTCTCATTAATTTGTGTTCTTTTCGGTTTTAAGACATAGATTAATATCTGTTTTGTGTTTTTCCTGATTTAGATCAAGTTCCAGTTTTGTGGTTGCATTGGAGGATAGGTGAAAAAGATCATGATATGGGGTACTTCTCTCTTTTCTGTTCTTCTTCTTATTTTATCTATTTTATGTAGTTTCAGTATACCTTTCCTGCATGTACCATGTTCCCTGTTTTGTTTTGATTTTTTGTGTGTCTTGCTTTTCAGTTATTTAATTGTTTTGGGGATTTGTGGGATGAGGTTTTCAATTCAGGATAATTGGCATGTCTTCTTAGAAGACTTTCTAATTCAGTTGAGGTGAGTTTTATATGGATCCAGATATAACCCAGTTTGGAGATCTGGAATCGCGGTCCACAAACACTTATATCTTACGGGTAATCATTGTGTAGCCTAATCATTGATTAAATTCTTCCCATGCATATTCCCCCTTCTTTTTTTTGCTAAATTTTCATTGTTTCCATTATTCAACAGATTTCATGGTTGTGCTAATCAGTTTGACAATTTAGATTTGAAAGTTTATCCCTCTTTCATTTATTTGTGATTATGCAAATCATTTATGCTGTTACGATGCCATTTAAATTATTAAGCTTTTGTCTTTGCTAGATGTTGTCCTTTCTGTGGTGAGATTTTTATTATTCTTGAAAGGTGAGCTGAATAGATTTAGAGGTCTGCATTGTTACTAAAGCAACACACTAATTGTTTTTTCCGTATGGTAAAACCTATACAGGCTTTCAGCTTTCATGCTGACACAGAGTTGATACGAGAACCTCCAACTATTCGGGTTAGTCTCATTCATAATTCTATTGAGCTTCTAGAACTCTACATACCTTTTCTCGACCAAAAGAGAGCCATAATTCAATAACTCAAACCAATTATTGAAGCTCCAGGTGCTTCAGGGGTCGACATATTATAGTTTACTGGTGAGTTATAATCCAAATTAACAGAAACCTGGATGCAAAATCCCATAAAATAATGAAGTTTGCTATAAGAAAAAATCCAATCAGTTTTTCATTTCATTTTACGCATGCCTACACAGCCTCTTTGGTCAATTTAATGGATGTTCCCTCTTTCATTTATTATCTTAGGTTTCAGAATAATAGGTCAATGACAAAACCTAATTGCCATGAGTGCATGATGCGGGAAACGACAGTCCAGGACCTCGGGTAAGCTCTGCCAAACTATGCTTATCTTTAAATATTATGAGGCATCATGTCCATGTTCACCTGTTTATGTTAGCTAATGATTTTGAATATCGATGATACAATTAATAGATTGAAGCTCACACTCTGTGGTGGAGCTTCAACGCTGGTGGAGAGTTATACAAACGAGAATGGACTTGATCAATCGCAATTGTCAAGATATACCAAGGTACAATCCCATTTTGCATCATTTATGGCTATGGGTGGAGCTAATGGGGAGTATAGTTGTGCTTATGCTGATATTAGAACATGATATCTTGCAGGGCTACCCAAGTGTTGGGATTGGTTGCATATAACCATTTGAAATGCAGCCAATTTATTTTAGACCTTGGATAGCTTTGCCGAATTGGATACCCTGGAACTTTAGGTGGGTTTGAGGTGTGGTGGCGATGTTGAGTCAGCATTGTTCCTGATGTATTGCTGGATGATCAAAGGTTGGGATTTTCTCCCTTTCGTTGTTCTGATTTGATTTTATACTTTTGGATAGTTGTTCTTCAAGGTTTTATTGCATATACAACTTGCAAATGTGTAGCATTTTCAATTAACATAACATCTAATTGGTCCAAAACATACATATTATTTTGCAAGGACTTGGTCTTTTCTTAAACTAGGTGAGTCAATAAGATTTATACTCATTCTTCATTTCGCCAAGGATATGGCGGCAATAACCATTGTAAGATGCTGACAAACTAAAACTTGAAGCTTCCATTAGCATCTAGAATGAAGTATAGTTTTTTCATTATTTAGTTTGTCCTTTCCATTGCTTTTGTCATCTATCTGATTTATGTGATCTCTTAGAATTTGAATTTTATACACATCAAATAGGGAAGATTTAGTTTGTCAGTTTTGGAATGCTCTCTGAGTGTGCATCCACAAATAAGCAGTCGGGCCGAAAAGGTTCGATAAGAAAGGTTCGGTATCTAAGTTGCTTATATTTTTTAGAGGTTGGTTAGCATTCAGAACCTAGCTGAACTCGGTTAGCATTTATACATCTAAGCTTCCCTGCATTCTAAAGCATATCATCTTAGATGTATCAAGCTATCCCAATTCATGCTAGGAAAACTAATATTACCCAATGGATTCCAGTTCTGCCCAAGATGAGGTGAGTGAGAGTCACTCTTAAGAGTTGAGTTGTCACGCGATTCCAGTTGTTTAACATCATTTTCTAAGTATTGCGCTTATGCAATTATGATTCTATCTATGTGATCTGTACATGGTTTTGGTTATCTTTGACATTTTTATTGGTTTTAGTACACATTCTCTTTACTCAAGCCAGAAGCAATTATCTAACGTTCTTTGTATTACGGGATGCATCTCCACCTGCTACAACTATAACAACATCTAACCCAAATTAAGGTAAGCTTCCGCTACATTTATGCGAATCATCGCGATCCATCGACTCCGTTGAAATCTATCATCATTAGCAGCTCTTCCTAGGTATAAAACAACAGGTTGTCTCTTTCGCAGCCCAAAGAACGCTTTCACGGAGTGAGCAACACCATCAAATTTAAGCAGATGCTTAGTAACTTCAGGGCCAATTAGCTCTCTCTATTTCCTTACTATTGCACTTCCTGTTTCTACTGAGTTTGTTCTTTGGGTTGTCATCTTACTACTTTTGCATTTGAGTCTGTACCAGTCTTTAGTGGGTCCTTCAGCTTGAGACTTCTGTATGCTTTAGTTTCCAGTTGTTCTTTTTCTTTCATGTAGTCTGTAAGGTTTTAGTTGTCTCAGACATCCAATTTGCCTTATTTCTCGCTATATTCTTTACATTTTCACTGTAATCTTATTCAAAAATCAAATCTTTGTCATTTGATTTTAGTTTGCATTGTTGATCTTTTGGTGATGGGTGTATCTAAAAAGTTACAATGTAGCAACTTCCTGCCAATGAGCAGTCACTATGGGCATCAGTATCACACTTTTGAACAACTTAGTTAATAGATTCTCAAAACAGATCTGTAGCCAAGATACGAAACATAAAAAATGTATTTTCTCCACACATGCTTCAATTTTATTCATTTGTTTATATACACTCTTTAAAGATCTTTTAAATTAACTCTATATTCCTTAAAGATCAATATGAGAATATAGTCTCAGTATTAGAAAGAACAATGTATCCTTAAAGATCAATATGAGAATATAGTCTCAGTATCGGATAAACCGTATTTATAGAAGACAATTTCCAGTACTATGTACCTTATAAGTCTCGCTTATAATTAAATATTTAATGTATTTTGAATGAATAATTTGTTGCTTTTTATAATATTTTTCACTTTAGACACATGAATAAGATACACCAATAGGAATTAAGTAAGTTACTATTTTATTATTGTTTAGGTTACTGAGTTTTTTTGATTAGCATGTTGGTTTCGGATGTTAAGGTTGTTATGGCAGCGGATCTACTTGCAATGACATTGTTGAGGCCTCCTGGGGAGTTTGGAGCTGATATTGTAGTTGGATCTGCGCAGAGATTTGGTGTTCCAATGGGTTAATATGTAAGTACTATTTGTAGCAGGCATTTCGTTTTAGTAATAAGAGATATTCTTTTTTTGTAAGATTTGTGTTTTCTTATATTTTTTATTACATTGGTCTTTGATATATATTCTAAATGAGTCACAATACTATCAAAATGTATAACTGCAAAGGGATAAAATGCTGCTGCTAGCTGAACTTGGTTAGCATTTGTACATCTAAGGTGCATTGTAAAGCATATCCTGCTACATGTATTAATGTTAACCCAATTCAATCTAGAAATATCTAAACTACTCTTCCAGTTTGTTATGCTGCTCGCTATAGCTTCATATAAAGGTAAATATAGTCATGCTTTTTTTTATGTGGTAGCCATGCATGGAGGATCCTGAAAATGATGCCATGAGAGAATGGTGGACATTTAGTCTTATTAAAAGATGACTCTTAAAGTGGTCAACTATTGAGGGTTTGATTGCAGCCACTGTGACTTGATCTGTGAATTGTAGAGTGGAGATAAGGAAGCCATTTAGAATTTCAGTAAACAATGAACCGAAAAGGTTAGATTGACTTTCTGTTCACATTAGCTCAAGACAGAAGACATGGGGGTTATGTTAAAGACGAGGAAGAAATTCGAATTCGAGGTTTGGTAGACATTCCTTTTCTTCTACTGATCAATCTCTAAATTAAACTAGGAATGCACTGACACAAGATAGATAAATCTTGATGTCTACTATTGGGCTCCCAGTTAGTTATCTTCTGTTAAGATGCTTTTACACTGCATTCATTTTGGACGCTTCTATCTTCACTGTCTTGCTGCCAGATTAGATATGCAGAACTCATGAGAAAAGATTATTCAACATCTTTTCATACCTTGCCTTTCCTAACCTTCCACCATAGTTGATTTGTGTGTGGGTGAAAAAGGTACCCATAAATCAAACCAGAAAAGAGGTTTTTGATCCACATCCAAGAGGGATGATTAGAGCACGAGTTAGTGAACAAAGAAGACCACAATGGTATACCATTCCAAACTGAACATCAGCTTCTTTGAGAATAGAGGGGATCCATATGATGATTACTTTCCATGTATTTTATGAATAATTCTGCGCCATAGTTGATCTGTGTCTTTAACACCATTTTGATAAGAGAGCTACTTTCATGAGTTTTGAGTTTTTATGTGAAATTCGAAATAAATGATCTAATGAGAGTTGAACACATTGAAGAACAACTGCAACACGATTCTTAATTCTTTATTTAACGTCCATTGATCCACCTCCTTTTTTTTTTTTTACCTCACCTACATTTCCTAATGATTTGAATACTGATAGGTTGGTGAAGGAGAATGGTAACAAAGAACTGGGTGAATCGGGAATGTGTGCCACAGTTGAAAAAACGGGTATTTGCAGGTGTGGACATGAAAAATAAAGTCCTAGGTTAAGACAAATAATTCAATATTATTTTGAATTTAAAAGGTACGAAATTAGCTTGCTTTGTTTTCCTTTATTATAAATTTAGTGTATTTGTGTATTCCATATATCATGTCGAAAATTGTAGTACTGCTATGATGGTTTTGATAGTGGATGTGTCATAGTGGTTTTGTGAGTGCCAGAGGCGTGAGTGGTATTATTTGGGATGTATATATGGTTGTACATTTTTATGTTTTGGAGGGAGTTGACATGGTGTAAAACTTATTTGGCTGGAATGTGGTTAAATATTAAGTATTGAAACTGTGCCAGTTAAGAAAATAAAACCTTTGATTTGATTTTGTAAATGAAAACATATTTGGCGTGGTATCTAAAGTTGGATATGGGGAGGAAAGAGAGATCATAATGTAGTAGGTCATAGTGTGTGTATGCTTCTAATTTGTACGAATTAGATGAGGCATTGGCAAAGTGTTGCTTTCACGTGTTTATTTTGAATTATGTTAGGGCCTACAAGAGTATGAGCCATAAACCTCATCTTATGAAACAAAAAAATTAAAAACTGAATATATATGCATAATGCATGTCTAAGTTTACTACATTAAGTTTGCTGTTACTGTTGATGTTTTACTTTTTAGCCTATAAAATTTGAAATTCAATTCTTGGTTGTATTTGCATGTTACTTTTGTAATTTAAGTAAGTATTTGTAAAAGGACTAAAATCCAATCATGGTATAATATTTATGTACTCTGTTTTTTCAGTTTATGCCACCACCATTTCGTTTACCATTCAGTTGACCAGTTCCCACTATTGTCAGTTCTTCTTCGAGCCACGGCAGTTCACCTTTATAATTGAACCACGTAATTGATGAACCTCAATGGTGGTTTAAATTGTTGACATTTGCTTGGCTACAAGGTCCCTCAATGGAGGTTTAATAATCTTTCAAGAGCTCTACACTCTACTTTCAGAGGTGAGGGTGCTCATGACTTTGATTCTATAGATACTGTTTACCTTAATACGTAAGCTGTATGTAAATTCTCTACTTCATCCTATATGAACAAAGTAAGAGCATTATCTCATTATGAATTTTAATATTTTTTTTGTAATTAGATGTCTATCTAGGAAATAACTTCAAATTTGTAGATGAACTGTAAAAATTGTAGGAATAGAGAATGATGTATGAATTGTAAATAACTTGAACCTTGAGTGTGAGATTTTTATAGCAAGAATGGTTATGATCTAGATACGACAGTAAAGCTTCAAAATTTGCACCTCTTGGGAAGACTACGTAAGATATCCAGAGACACCCTTTGAAAATCGTCAAAATGGAAATAGCCATCAGTTATAATGTTACCACAAATTTTTGTATGTGTTTTTGAAATTTAAAATCGAATACCATCGGTTACAAAAAAAATTCATCTTTCAGTAAATAGGTGTTGTTATATTATTGTTTCAGTAAAATTGAATGCCTTAGGTGTTTTCTATTTTATTATTGTTTAGGTGACTGATTTCTTTGATTTGCATGTTTGTTTCAAGTGTTAAGGTTGTTATGGCAACGGATGTACTTGCGTTGACAATGTTGAAGCCTCCTTGGGAGTTTAGATCTGATGTTGTAGTTGGATCTGCGCAGAGATTTAGTATTCCAATGGGTTATGGAGGTCCACATGCTGCATTCTTGGCTACTTCTCAAGATTATAAGAGAATGATGCTTGGAAGAATTATTGTTGTTAGCGTTGATTCTTCGAGAAAACCTGCTCTTCTTATTGCTATGCAAACAAGGGAGAAACACATCCTAAGAGACAAAGCGACCAGCAACATTTGCACATATCAGGTACAACATTATCTCAACCTAATTTTAGGAGTGACATTGTGGTTTGTGCATGCAAAACTTTTATTTTTTCATTCATGAATAATATTTTTTGTATGGATCTAAAAAGTTAGGTCATTTTTGCTTTCCTTGATCAGTAATTATCCATGTGTAGCCGTTGCTTGCAAACATGGATGTCATGTATGCAGTGTATCAAGGACCAGAAGGCCTCAAAGTTATTGCCCAGCGAGTTCATGGTCTAGCTGGCCCTTTTGCACATGGACTGAAGAAACTTGGAACAGTAGATGTTCAAGGCGTTCTATTCTTTGACACTGTAGAGATTAAGTGTGCTGATGCTCATGCTATTGCAGACGCTGCTACCAAGAGTGGAATGAACTTGAGGAATGTGGATTCAAACAATGTAAGTAAGTATTGGTCCAAGTAGTTCCATTGGTTTTCTTGAATTCATTGAACATGTTTTACAGCTTATGATGTATTTATTTTACCATTCTCAGATAATTAGGCGGGTAGACGGGCAGGGTAGGGTAATTTTGAGCTTCATCCATCACCCTATCCATTTAATGGTGGATAACAAAACTTTACCCGTCACCCTATCCTTCGAACGGTGGGTAGGATACGGATACGGATAAAATTATGCGGGTAGGGTAGAAATGACGGGTAGGGTAGAAATGACGGGTAGGGTTGGATATGTGCAACCCTAAAATTTACCCACCATGTTTAGAATTAAATCTAAAAGTCTCATTAACTAGTTGCGTACAGAGAGAGAAACAAATCTTTTGGGAGAAAGGAGACCAATTTCCACCACCGCGCCTACACCACCACCAACACCTTCACCAGCTCCGCCAGCTCCACCAAATCCATCAGCTCCAGCACCACCTCCTAGTCCACCATCTCATCATCTCCATCACTACCTCTTAAATTTCCACCAAATACACCACCTGCAGCACCACCACACCTCCTAAACAATCGATTTAGATCAATTTCATCTTGATTTAGCTGCAAAACTTAAATCTGGTGAGGAATCAGCGAGAAAATAATCTTCAAAACTTAAATATGGTGAGGAATCAGCAAGAAAATAACCTTCACAGAGGAATCAGCAAGAAAATAACCTTCAGAGAGGAATCAGCACCACCACTACTGTTACGACGATCACCACCGTCTCAACAGCAGCAACTTCCTTTTCCAGAAATAAAATGAGAAACTAAGATCAAACAGAAACTGAGGTTATGATTTAGAGAATTTAAAATCAAAAATCAAATCAGAAACTAAAATTTTCAGATTCAAAGATTTAGAGTTTTAGGTTTCAATTTATGAAAATTTCTGAGTTGAAGATTTGCATGTTTGATTCATTGAAGTTCTAAAAATACTCAGTTTGTAGCTCTTCCAAGTTGATTTCGGTGTTTATTTTGAATTGACTTGTCTTGAGCTTATTGATTCGTCTTTGGAATAGGTATGATTTTTTTTTTTTTAGGTTTTTGAATTTGATTTTGGTGTATATTTTTGATTCATTGCAGTAAATTGGGATCTTTAATCTATTCACAAGCCCCGTTTATTGGTACTCCTTGTATTTGAATTTCTGTTTTGTGAATTAGGCTATTGTGGAGCAGATAGATCTATATGGGAAGTTAAATGGTCATGATGGTTATGCAAATACAATGCACTTCAACTTTACTGGTGATTTTATTGTGTCAGGTTCTGATGATGACACAAGTTATATTGTGGGATTGGGTTGCTAAGAGCAAAAGGTTGGCATATTCTTCTGGACATTAAAACAATATATTCTAGGTGAGAATTATGTCGTTGACTGATGATAGAACAGTTATCACCTCTGCTGCTAATGGCCAAGTATGATTTTTTAATCTAATCTCCTATAGTACCCCTATGCTTAAATTTGAATATAATTTAGTGTGAATATAGTTTGTTTATATGTTCATTCTGTATTTTTTAATGCTTGAGCTGGTCTAGCAGCTGCTCAATCTAATAGTTCTACCTTTTATAAAGATTTAAGTGGTGTTACATTCTAGGCATCTAAACTAGTGAATGTCTCACGTGTATGAATCTGGATAGTTTGCTTGAATGTACTTTTTTGTGAGTACTTTTATCTATTGGTCGAGAAAAACACTGAAAATGAGTATGTTATCAAAGGAACTGAGCTGAATTTCATGTATAGTCAGATGAGTGTCTTGTATATGTGTTTCTCATCCTCCATGATGCACGTAATTACGATTTATAGATCTTTATCTTCTTTGTTTTGATGTGGATTTGTTTTTGGTTTTGGTTGTTGTTTTAGCTCATAATTCAAGTTTCATTTAGTATACCCCCTCTTGATTCACTACCGACATTTTTTTGTTTCTTATATTTGTACAGAAAACACATATCCAACAAATATTCGTAATTAGAAGCATTCCTTTCATATGCAGATCTATTCAATCTTATATCCTTGCTATTTAAGTCCTGTTTGCATTTCTAGGTTCACTAATCATTTTTGTCATTGATCTGTTTACCTGTTTACCTTCTCATTTGTTTTACTCTAAAAAAAAGATCATTTTTTTTGTTGTTGGTCTGACACCAACATTACTTAGTAGGTCCGTTAGAAGAACAATTCAACAAATCTTAATGATGCTTCAAAAAAATAAAAAAAGCTTAACATAGATGTGTTTCTTTTGTCTGAATGAATATCATTTTCAGCTTTATGATTATAAATGAGATAATCCGTAGATCACAAATGACCGACCGACTCACATCTTGGTTCTTAACAGTCTTGGTGTAATGATCCGACCTTCCATCGATATTGTCCTTATTTAGCCACTGTGGTCATCCGATAGTGTGGTTTTTTTTACGGGCACCGCTGCGGTCATCCAACAACAGCTTTCCGGAAGTTCATTAATCCCTGGATTATTTCCACCCGAGCACGTTTAACTGCAGAGTTTTTTGCCAACTCTGAGTCAGTTGTGCTGAAAAGGCCTCGGTGTTAAGAAATAATAAACCATTACTTATATTCCGAATATGGGTATTACAATGCCACCACCTTTAAATAGGAGCTGTCCACGGCTCCGGATTATACAAGCCCAGATCTTTGACGTTTCCTGCCATTCATGAGACCAGTACCTGGAACATCCCGTCCAACGTACTCTCTCACCCTCGGCAGGTGATCCATTGTTGGCTCTGATACCCCTTTGTAATGATCCGACCTTCTACCGATACTGTCCCCATTTAACCACTGCGGTCATCCGGCAGTGTGGGGTTTTCTACGGGCATCGATGCGATCATCCAACAATAGCTTTCCGGGAGGTCACCTATCTTTGGATTACTCCTGTCCGAGCACGTTTAATTGCAGAGTTTTTTATCAACTCTAAGTCAGTTGTACTGAAAAGACTTCGATGTAAAAAAATGATAAATCGTTACTTATACTCCGAATTGGGATATTACACTTGGTTTCGTTTAAGAAGATCTCAACATTCTTTAATTATGATTTGTTGTCAGTATATGACCATAACTGTTGGCTGTCTCTATGTTTGTACATTTTTTATGCAGATCCAGAAATGGGTTCTCTTTATTGGTTTTAAACCTAACTTATGTGGTATTCCATGAAACTTAAGTTTCAGCTTGTATAAATTTTAGAGTCAGATTATTTGGAGTCGCTTTGAGTTGATGAGAATTTAAGCTTTTGCTTTTTATTTAAGTCACCATTTTACTTTTGCATTCAGCATTATAAAAAGTCACTTTTTTCACTGTTTATTTGAACGTTACTAAGTGCCGCCTTCATATTTTGCAGGAAGTATTTATTGAGTGAAAATGGTGAAAATGGTTTTGTTTCCTATTTTGTGGTTTTTGAAAGTTTTGATTTATGGGTATATGGTATTGGTGGCGTTGGATCGGTGGTAGTGTTGGAATTGGTGGTTAGCTGGTTGTGTCTATGTATTTGGTGTTGGTTTGATGATAGTGGTGGTGGTGTTGGAGTCGGTTCTAGAAAAACATGATTTTTCGAGACGGTGTTACCAGGAAGACATGTAAATGAATTGTGATACGCTGAAAATTTGTGGGGCAATGGTAGCATAACTGACTTTACGTCAAATGAGACGTGTTCGACTCACGCCAAGATTATCACTCATGTATGTTAAAGTGATAGTTAGATTGCAGTGACATGAGAACACTAACATTGGCTCTACATGTTGTACTTTGCTTTATCATTCTAAATTTTTAATCTTGGTGTGAACTTGTTTTTTATATATATATTTTTTAAAATTTTGAAAAATTTCTGGTGATACCTAAGAAAATGAATCAATCATTATGCGAGGATGGGAATGCTCATTTATATTCTTATCCGATCTACATTCAACATCATTCTCACATCAAATGGAAATGTCTTCGGCTTCTGCTTCTGCTTCAATTATTGTTGATGAACTTCTGAACTTTATAGAACTTTGACAACTTTTAATCATTGTTCTTTGGTTCCTTGATGTTTGAAACTTCTTCATGCATTTCTTCTTTTCTATGGCCTTGACTAATAAAATAACACACTAACTATATAAATTAAATGCAAATATTTTATATTTTTTTTGTATTTTTTTTACTGAAATTAATATGGCCATGGAGAAAGGACTTAAGCACCTGTTTCTTAACAACTCGTATTGCCTTGGTATCATAATTTTTTTAACAACTTATATCTTTTGCTTTTATTTCTTTTTCACTTTGTCTTCACTTTTGATATCGAATTTTGCTACTCTTTTGTTGCTTGTAAACGTTGAACGTCTTCAACTTTCTTCATGATTTTTTGATGTTGTTTCATTTGTTGATGATGATGCGTTTATATGCTTATTCCTCGAGAGAATGGTGCCAACTGCAAATAAGACTACAAGATAAAGTTTATTTGTAATTCTGATGTCACCCTCATGACTGATGGAATTGGCACTCAAGATATCAGAAAATTGATGAAGGGATGCGAGGTTGAGTAACTCATCATTCTACCTGGAGTTTGCGAAGATAAAACACTCTAAATGGAAAATATATATTGAGGGTTTGGTGCCTCACTCTTATTTTTACGGGTGGCCTTCACTAATGAAAGATTAACTCTCTAATAATGTTTTCCTTCTGCACCTAGTTTGCCACCAGTATGGTTAAGTTCATCAATATTACCCTCTCAACGATTAAGAACCTCGAAATAAGTTCTCTATAACTTCTAAGTCCAGTTATTTGGTATGAAATCCATATGTAAACATAGAAAAAAGTATACACGTGACTCTAAAATCTCTAGTAGCTGAAGGTTATGCAAATATATATACAAAAATTGAAAAATTCTACCTATGAAAATGAAAACTAACTAAAGCTAAAAACTATATATGAAAAATATGCGGATACACCCCCACACTTAAACTTTACATTGTCCTCAATGTGATTGTCTCCTCCAATGTAAAATCAAGATGAGAAATCAAATAAAAGATATGCAAAACTTAATGAAAACTAAAAAGAAAAAAATAGGAATACAAAACCGATGGGTTGACTGCCATGTAACGCTTAGTTTAACGTCTTCGCCCGACTTGGTACTTCATTAGTTTACTCCTCCAGAGGGAGCAAATCCTGAAACCTAAGCACGTCCACATTTACATAAACTATGTTGAGACTAGTGATATCGACTGCACCACAAGGATAAACCTTAGTGACAATATATGGTTCAATCCATCTGGACCTTAGCTTACCAGGAAATAACTTAAGACGAGAATGAAATAAAAGAACTTTTTGTCCCACAAAAAAATTCTTTCGAGAAACCATTTTGTCATAGAAAAGCTTAATTTTTTCTTTGTATATACTAGAAATCTTGTAAGCATCATTAGGTATCTCCTCTAGCTAATTGATTTGCAGCTTCCTATGTTTTTGGGCTTCGTCATATTCCATATTGCACATCTTTACCGCCCATAAATCCTTATGTTCAAGTTCAACCGGGAGATGACAAGCTTTGCCATAAACCAACCGATATGGAGACATACCAATCGATGTCTTATACGACGTTTTATACGCCCAAAGTGCATTATTGAGTCTTAAGCTCTAATCTTTTCTTATTGTGTTGACATTTTTCTCTAAAATGGACTTAATCTCACGATTTGAAAATTTCAGCTTGCCCACTAATTTGTGGGTAGAACGGTTGTTTTAAGGTGAAAACAAATATACTGCAAATTTGCACTTTTAGTAGGTTCGAGAGATCAAAATCGAATAGGATGGGCCTAAAACCTAGAAATGGCCATTCATGTCCTGCTTCGGTCACAAAGGTGGAAAAATGCGTTGATGTTAGGGCCTCCTCTTGTTTTTGAATAGATGAAGCAAAGAAGGTTGAGAAATCACTATGTGATAATAATGGTAGTGTGTAATTTTAAGAATGGATTATCTCTGAGATAGATCTCTGTTCTGTCCTCATTCCTTGTTTTTGAATAAATGAGGCCATCTATTTATAGTTTTGTAGGAAACACACCGATTTCTCGTAAGTGGTGGAAGTTACGAAGAGGTGGGGAAGTGACAATTGTGGAGATTGTAGTGGAGTCATGTCCGATAAGTAAGGAGGACTTGTATGACCACTACTCCTCGTCCTCTCAACTGCTCTGTAACCTTCCCACTACTTATTACCTTCTTGTTCGTGGATGTGTTTCCACAACCCACGGTGCCGTAGACCGCTAAACCAATACCACAATGAGAATCCGCCCATGCGTTGTATTTGATGTCTCGTAGAAAATAATGGAGTCATAGACTACTACTATTTTGATTAAGTCAAATCAGCAACTTGTTAAATTAGTGAGGCAAACTGCTCAGTTCACTAAGTGAAAGTAGATTGATTAGTTTAAAGTCTAGTTGTGGTCATGTACTAGCTTGGAAGTAGTATGGCATAAAATTTGGGAGTGTTCAAAGCCAAGATTGCATGAAAGTTCCCAAGGACCAAGCATGGCACACTCAAGGACCGGGAAAAAAAGCTTGATGAAGATGGCCCAGAGAAGGGTTAGCTCTGGCCCATAGAAGGGACGACTCTGACCCAGGGAAGATGTAATGACGCATCCTTGGGGACGCTCCATAGGGGATGACGCTGACCCAGGGAAGATGTAATGATGTGTCATTGGGGACACCCCATAGGGGATGGCGTTGACCCAGGGAATGGATGACGCTGGCTTTGTTTAGTGATGCGTCCCTGATGGACAAGTCAAGGAGTAGTAACACGTCCTTGAGGGACAGGTCAGGAAGAAGTTGAGGCGCGTCTTTGAGGGATGGGTCAGGAAGTCAAGAACTGGTTCCCAAGGAAGGATACGTCCTCAGAGACTGGTCTTCAGGGACTTGGTCGCGCTTTTTGAGAACTGACTATCAAATTGAGACGTGTCTTCGAGGATATGGCATTAAGCTAGGATGCGTCTTCGAAGAACATGCACCAGCTATTCCTAGAATTTGTGTAAAACAATAAATTAATGTTGCTTAAATAAGAATTTGATTATCGACATTATATACAAAACAAGCTCTAAGAATAGCACTAGAGAAGACTCAAGTTTCTCTATACTAATGGGCAATCCATCTAGGAGCTTGAGATTTATTCTGTAGAGATCATAGAATATCTGGGAGTATTGCAACAAGCACCAGTATTATTCTAAGAATTTCATACATAGATGGATATTGAGTCATACAATAATCATGATTATATACATACAATTATATAAATATTGTATATATTAGAGAGACTACATGATCAGTATAGAACACATCTATTTATTTGTACATACTGCATTCTTAATTCTCCCGCGGAATATAAGTAGAAATACAATGTTTCATGTTTTGATAGGAAGTCAGAAATATGTACGTATATTTTTATATTTTTGCTGCTCGGCAGAGGGTTATTTGACAATTCTAGCCCTTGTCAAAAATCCACCATCTACAACGACGTACCAACCTTGTGAGTAATGTTGTACTTCCTGAGAAGAGCATGGAAGGATTTCTGAAAGTACGAACCTCTATCACTGATAACTACTCCTTGTGTACCATGTCTAGAGAAAATATTTTTATTCACAAACTCACAAACAACTTGAGAATTATTAATAGGGGTGGCTTTAGCTTCCACCCATTACGACACATAATCCACTGCAAGAAGTATACAAAAATTTACTAAACGAATTAACAAAAGGACCCATAAAATCAATTCCCCACAGATCAAAAATCTCAACAGTGAAGATTAGTGTGAGTGGCATATGATTTCGAGCACCTAAATTGCCCGTTTGTTGACATCTATCACAACATTTGCAAAAACGCATATGCATCCTTAAGTATAGTAGGCCAATAAAATCCACTCTCAAGGATTTTAAGAGCGGTACGTTTAGAACTAAGGTGACCACCACAAGCATAATAATGATAAAAAGATATAATTCATTGAAACTCAGAGCTAGGTACGTACCTGCGGATAATCTGATCAACACAGTATTTCCACAAGTGATGATCATCCTACACATACTTCTTGGCTATCTTCTTAAGATTTAGCTTTTGGAAATTGGACATCGTACTAGATACTTTCATTGTAACCAAGTAGTTTAGTATATCAGCGTACCAAGGTGTTGAATCTTCAATTGAGAAAAGTTGTTCTTCTACAAAATGATCTTGTAAAGGAAGTTCTTCCTCGAAAACAACAAGTTTGCTAAGATGATCTGTCATTATACTCTCAACACGTTTCTTGTCTCTAGTTTCAATATTAAATTCTTGCAATAATCTTGGCTTAGCTTCCTTCTTCTTCATAGGTACCGAAGTGTTTTTTGTCCACTTTCTGATCCAAAATAACTACGACTGCATAATCACTTGCATCACACATCAACTCAAATAGAAAACTCCAGTCAGGTGACTTAATAATTGGTGCAGTAGTTAACTATTCTATCAGTCTATCAAAGGCATCTTTATATTCACGGTCGAAGTTAAAGGTAACATCCTTTTGCTATAATTTTCATATTGGCATTGAGATTTTGGAGAAATCTTTATAAATCGTTTATGAGAACCTGCATGACCAAGAAACGAGTGAATATCCCTTACCCAAGTGGGGTGTTGTAAGTTTCTAATCAAGAATATCTTTTCTTTGTCCACTCCGAGTCCTCAAGAGCACACAATGTGACCAAGCACTATACCATGGTTCACCATAAAATAACATTTCTCCCATCTAAGAACAAGATTAGTGTTTATGTATATTTTTAACATAAGTTCAATATTTTCTAAACAAATATCAAATGAATCACCATAAACACTAAAACCATTCATAAATACCTCAATGATGCGCTCTTTGTAATAAAAAATATACGAAACATACATCTCTGAAAAGTGGCAGGCGTATTGCGAAGACCAAACGACATCCGCCTATATGCAAACGTACTAAAATAATAAGTAAAAGTAGCCTTATCCTGATTCTCCGATGCAATAAAAATCTGATTGTAGTATGAATAACCGTCCAAAAAATAATAATGTGAATATCACGCTAACCTCTCTAACATCTGATTAATGAAATGCAAAGGAAAGTGGCCCTTGCGGGTAACAGAATTAAGCTTCCTCTAATATATACACACTTTCCATCCTTTTTGAACTTGTGTAGGAACAAGTTCGTCATCTTGATTTCTGACAACGGTTACGTATGACTTCTTAGGTAACACCTGTACCGGACTAAGCCACTTATTGTCAGAAATTTGGTAAACCACCCCACACTTAGCAATTTGAGGATCGCTTTCTTCACGAACTCCATCATTAGGGGGTGAAGCCTACGCTAACCATCACATAATGGCTTGACATCATCTTCCATTAAGACTATATGCATGTACATGGATGGACTAATGCCTTTGATGTCAGCAATTGTGTAACCAATTGCCGTTTTTTGCTCTTTTAGAACCCTAATTAAGCTTCCATTTTGTTCATCCGTTTCTATGATTGTGAAGACTCTCTTATCTTACTTACTCGTCTTCCATTTGAATTGTTTCTGGTATAAAATTGCTGAGTATTTGAACCCATACTTTTAATCAAACTAGTTGCTTGCGAATTATTTTCTCAGTAAGTGTATCTTCTTTGGCTGCATTAATCAAATTCCCCTGTTCTGGAAGTAATCCTTTATAAAAGAATTGAATGATTAATGTTGATGATATGTTGTGATGTGGATAGATTGCCAACAACCTTTTGTATCTCTCCCAGTATTTATAAAGAGACTCACTAGTAATCTTCAGAATGTCGCTAATCTATTTAGGGAAAGATGCCGCCTTGGAAGCAGGAAAATACTTCTCCAGAAATATCTTTTTCATTTCGGACCATGTTGTAATGCTCCTTGGGGGAAAGGTAATACAACCTTTCTTCTGCTTAGTCTGTCAACGAGAACGAAAAAGCTTGCAGTAACTATTTCATTGTCCCTCGGGGAAGGTAATACAACCACAGATTGTCACCTATTAATCATGATTTTTCGACATTAATATCAACAACATCATTATTTTATCATGATAATAACCAATACCATTTTATTTTTCGGTAGCTGCATAGAAATTCACGAATCACCCATGCCTTCTAACCTTATTCATAGCTCATCGTATATGGATATACACTTTGAAGAATAGAGAAGATAACTTATGTGAACTGACTGGTCACCACATGGGGTTGAAGGTGATGGTGGTGCCCTAAGAGAATAATGGGGCATCTTTAGCAATATTTGAATTTAAGTTGCCCCCCTTCCCCCAGTAAAACTATCGAATGTGTTTCCCTTGAAACTTGTCTTCCCCTTAACAGAATGGATGCACCTTGACGTACAATGGGGTGTCAATAACAGTTTCCTTTGAAATGACCATTTTACCATTTTATTCTGATTAGATAGCTTTAATCCTTCTAACTTGCTTCCCTCGCTCTTGGACCACTTCCTATCTGTAGGGTTCGCCGAATGGAATATAGGTAATGGTTTATCTTTTCCTAACACCGATGCCTTTTCAGCACAATTGGCTCCAGAGTTGACAAAAAGCTCTGTAGTTAAACGTACTCGGGCTGGAGCAATCCAGGGATGTGTCACCTCCTGGGAAGCTGTTGCTGGATGACAGCAGCAGTGCCCGTTGAAAAACCCCATATTGCCGGATAACCGCAGTGGATAAGTCGGGACAATAGCGGTGTAGGATCGGGTCATTACATAAATTGTCTTTGACACTAGTAGATTTAGCGAAACCCTAAGGTTAAAATACAGAAATCTGATAGAATCACTCGAATCCCTATTCATGTCTACAAACCCTAGCACACTCTCCTCTGTCTAATTTTCCAGCTATACCAACTGATTTAGACTAGTTATAAGATGAATGAATTTTAATGGTTAGATTAGAATAATCGTAGATGTTTATTTGTGTGACACGTACAGATGCAGACATGATCCGTAACTGGACATTAGGATAACCTTAGTCATTGTTACCGTTCTTAAGGATAATAAGGTAATAATTGAATTTCAGTTACATAAGTTACTACTTTTTTTGTTCAACGTGTCGACCTAACAGTCAACTGCGGATCTAGGTACCATCCCTTAATTTTCAAAATGTTGGGTACCAAACCAATATGTTGGTCATTTGCGGGTACCAACCGTTAATAGCTCAAAATAAAAATAGCATCGACAACAATCGTGGATCTCACTTTCAGAAAACTCAACTTAGTTGATTATGTGCATCCTCATTCATGTGTACTCTTAGTTTTGATGTGAGGATTTTGTGTTTTAGGAGATTTTTCGAAAATATTTAAAATCAAATAATTTCGTAAACTATTTTTGCAATACTTTCAAATATCTATTGCATTAAAAGGTTATTTGAAAAAACTTGACCTTTTAGAAGTTAGAACATCTCTTTTATTAGACAAACAAAATTAACATTTCATTTTCAAAGAGTTAGTATTTCAAAGACAAAAATGTATACCTTTAGCTGTAGTTCTCGTAAGGTAGATAATGTTTAGACTATCCTATTTCCAAATAAGAAACTTTGTGTGAAATCTTAATACTGAATCTAGTCCAGGTTCAGAAAGAAATGATGTTAATCCAACTGAATATCTGATGCGTATTCTAAGTGTAACAAATTAATCGGTACATTTTTCACTAATTAACTAGTAATATAGCGGTAGTAAGGATCGTTCCCACAGAGAGCTGTGTAATTGATATGTTATTTGGATTAACAAAACTAGAATAAAAAAAAATACAAAAGAGGAGGGTTGTTTGTTTAAAGCAATATAATAAAAAGACAATTAAAAGAAGAGATGATTAGAGAGTCATTTGTTGTTACCAAACATAAACTCGAGTAATATACTTATCTATCTTCGTTATAATCATACATCACCAACCGTAGAATAACATCTAGATCAGTGCTATCCCCAGATCATTTTATCACTAGATGCGGAAGTTCTCGACTACCAGATTCTATTCATCTGGACCACCAAGTAGTAGATCACTCAAGTAACCCAATCGAACGCTTTAGGCTTTGTGAATTTAGGTTGATCCCAGTGGTTAAACTCTTAGATCAAGGTCCACTTGTTGGTTTTATCTTTACTCAAAATTGCTCCACAGAATCCCTCTGCAAGGTCTCCCGATTTCTACTTGTATAGATCGTTGCTTGACTATTGCACTTATCTCACAACACTGTACTAGTAATAGAATAATCAATAGACTAATTTTTTATGCACTTTAAGCAATCTAAGAATCATTCAAAATAAACTTGATGTGAAGCTTTATTAATGTTCTCAATGAACTTAGTGCACACAAAATTAATAAACTTGTTCAAAATAAACTTGTTCAACTAATAAAGCTTCACATCTAGAACATTGAATTCATCCTTAATCAATAGAAAATTAGTTACTCATAATATAAGGAAGAACTAGAAGAATAATGGTTTTCCCCTAAAGGGGTAAACCCTAGGTTTAAGATGTAGAGAAAATTATGTATGAAAGTTGTATCTAGGCTCCCCTTTATATAGGCTTTTGTAACCTCTTCTTGATGTCTATCCAACTAGGAAACATGATAACCATCAAATATTTTCACCTCCTTTTGATCCTTATCTAAGTAGAAAACTAAACCTCCTCATGATACTAACACCCCCTCTTAATCCCATTCCAATTAGGACATTTAAACTCCTCAAAATCCAACAAAAACCTTTATTTTCACGTCCAAGACAAGCCCAAAACGCATCCCTTTGTTCTCTCCCAGCGCAGGCCCAAAAGAAACATAATCCAAGTTAGTTTCACTATTTTGTTCATAACTTCTTCATACGAACTCGGAGTGATCTCATTCCTTTTGTGTTGGTTTTATATTTCAATTATGTAGAAGATGGTGAGAAGAAATTCTGAATATTAATGTTCAATTATTTTACTTGGTAGTCATTCTTATGTTCTTCGACGTTCTTTGCTCATTTTCGTCGCATTTCTTCCACTTCTCTTGGCTCTACACACTTGAATACTTGGATTAATTCACCTCCTAGCTCTTTTGCAGTCATTTTTCACTCTTACTGGGATGATTCACCTAATAGAAGTACATAAAAGAAAACAAAAGTAATAACAAGTAATATGCAAGAGTTACAACAAATATTAGTACGAATTTGACACTAAAATCATGTAAATTATACACTTATCAATATCTAGTTCCTTTATGCCTTGATGAATATTTGAAAAATATTTCATTAACTGGAACTTGTTTTGAATGAAGTTTGAAATAAATAATCGATGGTTGATGATAAATATATATGTCAAGTAGATTAATTTTTTTTTCTTTCGAAAGACGTATTTCTAAAATGGTTCTTGAAAGGCAATATTTGTGGTACATTTAAATCCAGAAATTACCATGAGTATATGTTCTCGAATTAATCGGATATTACTTTACTAAATTTGTTTTCATATATGAGATGAAAATATTTTTTCCATTATCAGGGGGAGATTATACACTACAAAAAGTTGGTGTTAATTAACTTAAATTTTATATCAGTTTCTCTCCCACACGATCAACTCGATAAAGGCTGTCAGTATATGATTGACGTGAAATATCTCATTTTAATTTTATTTAAAGCTTATGCCTCTAGAAAAGACAGATCCAGTCACATCTAGCAAACATCTAGGTAGTGTTCTTTAAGAGGCTACATGTAACGCTCCAACCGGCACTATCATACACTAGAGAATTGCGTGAGATTGTTGTAAACTAATGATTGTCGAATATTTATTTACAGTGGGTACTGAAATAATAAATGATGGTGGTTGTGAACCCCTCTGCAGGGGATATCGACAAATGTGATTGGTAGGCACAAAATCCAAATTATGTTGGAGTAAAATCTCTTGAATAACGCATTATTTTGATCTGAAACTTAACACCTTAAATGTGCAAGCCCAAATTCTGAAAATTACATGTTTGTGTAGTCTTCATGCGTTATATGAGAAATATGATCGTTGTAACAAACGATTTGAGGGTGTCATTTCCCCCCCTCAAACCCTAGGATTGGTTCAATAATACTTTGTATAATGCATTTAGCATGGTAGTCATTGAAGGACTCATATTGTATTCACATAATAAATATGGCCGGAGAACATATTCGAATATGTAATCCTTGGAGGATTTAAATTAGATTCAGGCAGCCACCTGATTCGATTACCTCAGGTTTAATAATTTTTTATGTGTTTTTAGAAATTTGGTAATAGGCCAAAAATATGGATTAATTAGTTGACGATATTAGCTTCATATGTCTCTTGAGAAGTCATTAAAAACACTAAAATCCACACTTTAACAACATAAATTATACAATTTCTTGATTTGTGCAGTTAAGAATTATGCTAGCATAAAACTTGTCTATTAACTAGACTACGAATTTTTCTTTGATGCTTATTTTTTAAACTCATGTAGTTGAGTTAGCATCCACAAAGTCTTCAAAAGTTGTACTATTTTCCCTTCTTTTCAGGTTTTGTCCCATCTGGTTTTCTTGACAAGGTTTTAACGAGGTAACATCTCGCTGACGTTGAATTTTCATTTAAAATGTTGATATTGTGCTATTTTTCCTTCGTCCAGATTTTGTCCCATTGAGTTTTACTCGTAAAGTTTTAGTGAGGCAATTTATTCAAATGTTGGTCATCCAAGGGGGAGTTATTGTATAATTTTCGGTTATTTAATGGACGCCCATATTTGATTAGACTAAATCAACATAACCACCTCCTAGGATTTTGGATGTCCTTCTGAACTATGTAAGGTATGATCAGAAATACAGTTTTGTTCACTTACAGTGATATCTACACCTTGGTTATTTGTTGAAGAAACTACATTAACTACATCTACAAAATCTCAAGAAGCTAGTGATCCATGACCCAAGTCTTCAATGTGTTGAAGAAGAATATAGACGCAACAAGAGTATTTAATCGAAAACAATACAGCTTGTGAAACACAAAAGAAGACTTCATTAACTAGCAGATTTTTCACTGAAGCACAATAACCTTCTACATTTCAAGAATTTGTTCATCGAAATTGGAAAGCCTCGTCTTAAAGATTTGCATGCCAAGATTTAATTTAAGTTCTTATAAGGGGGAGCGCAATCATCAAATGTGCATTTACTGGACTTATTGCGTTGTACTTTTTTTCCTTCGTCAAGGTTTTGTCCCATCGGGATTTCCTTGTCAAGGTTTTATCGAGACAATATTTGAATGTCCAACATTATTTCAAGTATTTATATTTACGTATTTTCAGGTTTTGCTCTTTTGAGTTTTCATGATATGTTTATAATGATTTAGCCATAGTGGTTATCATGCGGACTGTTATAAACCTAAAGTTTAATTACTAAGATGTCTTTGTGTCTAAGGTTAGGGTTTACATTTCTTGGGAACCAAGTCTTCTATCTATATAAACAGAAACTTAGATTCTTGTATTCTATATATATTTAATAAAATTCTCTCTCTTTCTTCCTCTCTAGTTTGTATATCTTATTCGCTACTTTCTAGCTTCAATAGAAATTTACGTATTTCGTTTTTTTTAATCGCGTATCATTGACCGAATTTACAGTTTATCTAGTCAATTAATACGTGCATTTTTATCGATCCGAATTTTTACTGCTTGCCAATTTGTAACTAGATCTGAATTTTAGTGAAACAAAAAAGAAGAGAGAAAGATATACATACACAAAAAAAAAAGAACAAAAAAATGAAAATTTTAGATCAAATAGTAGATCGTTTATGTATCCAATTTCAATGCTACAAAATGATAATGAAAGTGAAACTACTGCACTAATTAACTAGCTAGCTATCGGTACAATTGGATTACCTAGATTTCTTCTATTACTCTTGGATGTGTATTTGCTATGAATGCAGATGAGAAAGCAAAAGATCGACGTCCATAGGTTTCATCGTCATCGCACGTGTTTCCACATCCACTCGTATCGAAGTTGAGACCATAACTCCATGGATCATAGTTACAGTTAAACCTATGAGTTGTTGATCTAATACTAGTACACCTTCCTTTCCCGGAGCATAACATCCTGCTTTGTCTCTTCAATTCTTAGTAGCACTTCGATTAAGAAATAGCAGTTTCTATCTGACATTGGTGTTGGTAATGGTGCTGGTGATGAACTACTGATCTGCCGTCCCTTCTTGCAGCTAGTGGTGGTAGTACTACTTGGTGTTGAATGCGCGCTGGAGGTAGTGGAGCTATGCTTTGCCCACCACAACATCCCCATTAGTACCACTACCACTACCACTATCACTATTACTCTCACCCCCCTCTCTCTCAACTAACTACACTGTACTGAATAGCAACTGATATTCGCTATTTCAAGTAGTGAAAGTGCGTGGAAGACATAAACTTTGAAATGTCATTATTTTATACTCCTTCGGTTTTTGGAAAAAAAATATTATCATTTTTCTAATTTAATTTATTTTTAGGTTAAAATAAAAAAATGATATTAACATTTTTTCAGCGATAGAAATATGTGGAAATGAATCGAACTTGTTTTGAATATATTTGTTAAAAAAATTAATGTCAGTTTTCTACTAGTAATAAATTTGGACACTTTTAATATCCTCGAAAATGGAGTTGGATTTGGATTATAGTACCTTTTTCTGAACTAAAATTCTGACTGCCGAAACCTATACATATGCAACACTAAGAAACGTAATCAACGATCAAACCGAAAGTTTTGGGGATAGGGCGAACCATTATTCAAATCTGTCTGACGGAAGAATTTAATATATGTGTAAAAGAGTAATTCTTTAACGGGAGAAACATAAGTTCAGATTTGGAAGCAAGTTGATGGCGAATAATGAAAAGTTTTGGTATTGGGCTACTTAAACTTTATAATTTTTATATAGAATTTTTGTTGAAAAATAGTATATATAAAATACGAATTTTAAGGTTTTAAGAAAATAAATAGATTCTTATTTTCTTTTTTATGAATGAAAAAACTCATTAGTTCCACATTGAAGAGTTTTCAATCTTAAGCTGTTTTAAGAGACTATATAAAATTATTAGTCCCACATTGGGGAGATCACTCTTCTTAAGTAGTACTAGGTTATTATATAAACAAGCTCTTTTCTCAACCTAAAGAACAATCCAAGGAAAAAGGGTTTCTCCATATTTTTGGAGAGACCAAAAGAAAAATATTTTTCTATTGTTTTTCTTAAGCTTCCGCGATTTTCCTTAAGGGTTTTTTCGGAGTTGCCAAGCTCAAGTTGAGCATCTACTATGAGTGCTAGTAGTAGGTGTAGTAGGGTGTTTTATCCTGGAGGCATCCGCCCTGTGGAGGCTATAGCTTTACTCTTGAGTGTAGCCGGGCGCTAACGTCTTAAGGACAGCGTGTTGAACACGTGGCTCACTCTGTTTTCCAAAGTTTGCCATGTTGCTGTTGCGGAGATTTGGGGAGCTTATCCGTTTCGTCAAATCGATCACTTCCAATACAAAAGAGCTAAGTATCAATAACTTTTGTTTATTTGAAATTTCTTCATTTTGATTATTGCACCCAACAATCTTAAGACATTATCTTTAGTAGTAATCAAAAATGAATGCTCGATTTGTGAATCGTTGACGTTGATATTATATTGGAAAACAAAGGATATTAATTGTGAAGTGAAAAATAAAATTGAGTTTTTTAGTCAGCTGTAGAGTTTCGAGTATATCTGTTAACTTAGAAGGAATTTCGATAAATCCTTTTAATCGAATATAGTAGACATCCTGATAGTTACCCACACCAAATTTCAGAATTTTTGGAATTGTAAAAGTATTTTTTAGGTATTTTACAAAACTGAGAAACGTTCCTGAAAAATTCTGATGGGCAGAAAAATATTGTTGACTAAATTAGTTTTTCTGGAGTAACCATATGTTTTTTGAAATTGTGATTCAGACGAAGTTTGTAGATCTAGATTTTATCTTCAAAAATCATTTTTTATTTTCCGATTCTGAAATGTGGTTTGTGAGATATGGTGTTTGTAAAAACGTTGCGTATGTTTGTCCAGAATATCAATAACTGTATCTAAGCTCTAGATTAGTATGAGATCTTGCAACCATTTACAGTGGTACTTTTCACCTTGCATATAACATGAAAAACCGGTACTAGTGAGTACTTTTATCCATGATATACTTGAGATTTTAATTTAGTTAAAATATTTATCATTAACAACTTAGAGTAAGTAACGAATTGATTTTTGTGACTTAAAGTGATAATCTCTTATATGTGTTAGATTAGTATCACATTGCTAATGAATAAGATGTTAAATCAGTTGTGTATGAGTTATCCATTGTGTTATAAATCACTTTCATTATATGTGCTTTGTGTAGTATCAATTGGCGTGAATCACATGATTGGTTAATAATTATGTATTAGCAATTTCTATGGTGATTTCTAAATCATTTCGAATATGTTACCTTTCGTTGAAAATATGAGAACCATAATACACTAGTATACCATAGTCATATGGATAGTGAGGTATAAAGTATCTTTTAGTAACTAGTGCAACAAGAAGGTTAAGCAATCAAATGTGCTTGAATTGATACGTATGTACACAAAAATTGTTTAGGGTTTTTATTACCAAGTTTTGTTACTTACTTATGATAGTGATAGTCTAATGTGAAGAGAGACTTAAGTAACTTGATAACTATGTGTTCGCAATAAATATTTTGATAAGATGATCACTTATAATATCTTGATAATTTTATATTACCTATGACGAATGAAAGTAACAACCAATTTTTTGAATCCTAGTTGGTCAGAAGTTTTATCATCTTAAGTTGAATGATAAATTTAGTGTTAATCTCTGATAAATTATATTTTTTTAGTTGTGTGCTTATCTCCTCGGAATAGAGAATTGTATATTCAAATTTGAATGGAACAATTGACATTCTTATTGTGTTAAGTAATTTTACTTTTCAGTGGAGATGATAAAAAGAATTGGTTGGTAAATGCCAGAAGTGCTGGAACATGTGCTCCAGAAAAGGCATGTTTTGTCTTCTACCAGGAATGGAAAAGATTAAAAGCATTTTCATGAACAATTCAACTATCAAAATAGTTGAAAAAATAGGTAAATGATGTGCAAGGCCTGTCAGGTATGGACATTAATCAGATTATGATATCATTCTCAATATGTGCATTGCGAATTAAAACTAGTGCCAAATGTTATCTACCTAAGTTACTATGAAATGTTATACTTGGAAATATGGTCTTGTTATGCTTAGTATTAGCTTAATAGAACAAGACAACAATAGATAAAAGGGAAAATCGTCAATGAATTGAGAATGAATACATGAGCATGTTAAATCATAATGTCGGTATAGAGTACCATTATATGGTGTGTCTTAGTTAGATGCAACCTAAAGGACACATAATTGTAGTTTCTTATGTTGAGAAATCCTGATAATTGTGGGGGGCCTTATGTCTCAACTGTGGGGTATAAGATGGAAACAAGTGTTTGTTTGATTTCTGAAGTAGATTCATAGAACACCCTAGACTTATATGTGCCCTACCCTATAAACCTCAATTGTGGGGGTATAAGGTGAGAATGAAGAGTCGACTTCTTTAGCAAATCATTGCATATGATCACCAAAGCTGTAGTATGATAATTTGAAAGTTTTGAAACTAACAACATTTAACTAAAGTAAATTTTGTTGTTGAGGATGTTGAGTTCTTGACAATAATTTTCTGAGGTCGGGTTCTCACACGAGATTGAATAAGTCAGACAGAGACTTGATTTTGTGAAATTGTTGTTAGAGAATAAAGTAGTGATCTTTTGGCACATACTCATATGACTCTAAAATTACTACATCAGGAATTGTTTGCCATTATTGTCAGTATGCTACATTAGATGGATGTTGAGACATTATACATAAATGATTAGTCAAACGTGGACAAACCTTAAGGGTTTGGTTAGCGCTAGGGGTACAAACTGATTACACCTACATATACTTGACCTGAACCAAGATATAAGTCAATGACCTATAAATATTATTATGTAATGATGATGAATACTAGTGATACACTAATGAATTTGATAATGTATTTACACTAAATCAATTGAAGGTGCATATGTTTAGCATGCCTTTGTTACGTGTTTTACAACCACTAACAATTTTTGTTGTTTAAAGTTTGACAGGAAACTAATATGTTGTTGAAGTGGTCTAAAGGATCAGAAAGAACCAAAATCAAATTTTGATGATATAGTTCCCGTCAAATGTGTGTTGTAAAATAGGTGTGCATGTTTCCCATTTTATCCTGGATAATTACAGGGTTGCTATGATCACATGACCAGAAAATTGGGATGCTTGAGGTACATATTTAATTTCAAATATGTGATATATATTGCACCAATCTTTGGAGGAAGATGTAATGACCGTACTAGTAAGTAGTACATGTATCTTGTGTATGCCTTTATATGCTTTACAACCACTAGAAAAACATGTGATGTTTGTGATTTGATTGAAAGACTAAGTTGTTGTAGACAAGCATGATCCATAAGTTCATTGGAACCAGAAGAAATTCTGACGAGAATGGTCTTTGTCAAACTCGATGCGTTTAATGTGTGTTGTAAATGTGCAATGAATTAGGTGTACAAATATACTTGTGATCCCAGAAGAATTAATGGGATGATCTGATCATAAATTTGAAGTACCTGAGGTACATTTTAAATTGTGTATGTGCATGATACATATTACACTGACCTTAAGAGATGTTATGATTTCAGGCTTTGGAGAATCTTAGCCTATGTGTGTACTCTCTTAAGATGTATAATTAGTTGGAAATCCTCCAACAGACATGAAGAACTCGACTGAGATGAAATCGGAGTTCGTTTGCTTAAATTAAAGCATAAGAGGAAGGTGAACTGCTAAAACCCTTTTGTTGGGTATTCCTCTGTGACTGAAGCCTGTGGCCACCACTGCTGAAGCTCAATTGACTTTGTGAGTCTAAAGTAAATGAGCAATGGAAAAGTCTAGACAAACTCAGAGAAGGCTAATTCGGTAAGACAACTACTCTCTAATGAAGTGATTTTTGTAGACTTAGTGAAGTCAAGAGAAAAATCAGTGGATCCTTTGACGGAAGGATAATCTAGAGAGATAGTTTGTTATTGCATCGAGGGGGATGGGACTTAATATCAAGAAATAAAATTTCCATGAAGAACACTCAACCTTAGTGACTGGAGATCCCAAGAGCAAGGTTCAATGAGACAACTAATTTGTGGTAATTAAAGGTATGCACTATCAAGAGAATTACATTCTCTGTCCCTCCCTATGGTGCATTGTTGTGATAGTGCGACTGCATGTGAAGGATGACTTTTAAGAAGTCTTAATGAGTTCTATAGTTTCAATTTAAGATTGAAGTGGGGTGTAGCAGTAACACTCTTGATAGAACTCACCTATCTGAATGAGGAAGTGGGCCGCTTCCTATGATAATATGAGCTGATTCTCTAGAACATTATGAGAAACGGGATATTTGCTCAGGGCCAAAATGAGCATAACGGCACGAGCTTGGCAGCAACCTTGGAGATATCATGCGTGGTGGTTATCGCGAATTACACCAAACGCTAGCAGTTCAAGACATCGCGTTCACTGTCTCTGGCAAGTAGTTCCGGTAATCTCTCACTAAGCAAAGGTTCAAGACCTCATGGAAACCTCTTCCTAAAATGGTATTTCCTACGTTTTATGTGATTTTTCGTTTTTTTTTATCGAGATTCAATTCATTTTGAGAAAATGAGTTTTATGTTGTTTTTTATGGTCTTGGTATTACTGATACTTAGGACCTAAGGGTCACTAAAGGCATCCGCAGTCACGCGATCAGACTATAAGACTAAAGACTAAAATTTTTAGTCTTTAATCCGGCCCAAGAACAACCGTGTATAGTCAAGCGGTACTCTAGCAATGCGCCTGGGGGGGGGCAGTGTCCTAGCGATGCGCTTGGAAAGACGGGCGGAGTCCTAGAATTATGCTTGCTCGAGACGGTCTTCTAGCGTAACGCCTGATGTGGGACGGAATCCTAACATAACGCCTGTGTTTAGACGGTATCCTAGGATCACGCCAGAGAGACGGGCGGTATCCCAGAAGCATTCCTGGTGGGGCGAAGTTGTAGCAGTTCGCCTGAAGGAATGGCACATGTGCAAGATGTGCCTGTGAGTAGAATGGGACGGGCGGTGTTCTAGCGCACCGCCTGGGATTCCAGGCGATCTGCTAGCATCCCGCACCATTCTATAAACCTAATTAATATATATACAAAGCACCCTTTTGTATAAGTTGTACAACATTCGAAGCCAAGCCAATTATATGTTTGGAGAAAGAACATTAGCTTACTTAATAGCAAGTAGTGTATAACCTAAGCGGAGTGCTAGCAAGTAGCTTAGTTAATTACCTAAGTGGAGTGCTAGCAAATAGCTTAGTTATTTAGCTTAGTTAAAAACTATAAACCAAAACAAAACATACAACTAGTGTATATACCTAAGGAGTGCTAGCACCACGCTAGATAGTAGGCGGCATGCTAGCAATGCGCTCCAACTGAGCGGTGTTCCAGCACTCGCTTGTGTGTGGGTGTGATCCTAGTACCCCGTTTCATCAGACGAAGCCCCAGAATAACGCTTGATCAGGCGAACTACTAGCTTACCGCCCGTGTTTCTGAGCGTTGTCCCGGAATAACGTTTGGCTCTGAGCGAATTCCTACGACGCCGCTTAGCATCAAGCGGTACACTACGAGCCCGCTCGACTATAACCTGTTTAGATTACTTTTCATCACCTACAGTCGATTTCGTCGACTAGCCACTAGTTTTAATCCACCCACTACGCCTCACTTTTACAGAGTAAAGATCAAAACTGATCTTTAGTCAGCGTTATGATCGTCCCATTGTGGACGCTCTAAGGGATCACTGGCTCATTTTCACTTAGGTGAACGGAACCTTTAGTCCCACTATGGGAAACTAAAGCTCTCTATACTATTATGATTTATACAATCAATAGTATGACCCTGGGATCAACACACTTTTGTGTGAGGGAGAGGACGTTGGAATGGCTAGTATTATTTCAATACACACGGTTTGGATGATTGTTCAGTCAGTTCGATCGGGTCGTGGAATTGGAGTAATGATTTACCAAGATCTATTTATGTTTTTCATTTTTTACTTAGGTTTTTCATTCATGTGGGGGATTGTTGGAAAATAATATATATAAAATATGAATTTTTAAGGTTTTAAGAAAATAAATAGATTCTTGTTTTCTTTTATGAATGAAAAAACTCATTAGTTCCACATTGGAGAGTTTCCAATCTTAAGCTGTTTTAAGAGACTATATAAAATTATTAGTCCCACATCGGGGAGATCACTCTTCTTAAGTAGTACTAGGTTATTATATAAACAAGCTCTTTTCTCAACCTAAAGAACAATCCAAGGAAAAAGGGTTTCTCCATATTTTTGGAGAAACCAAAAGAAAAATATTTTTCTATTGTTTTTCTTAAGCTTTCGCGATTTTCCTTGAGGGTTTTTTCGGAGTTGCCAAGCTCAAGTTGAGCATCTACTACGAGTGCTAGTAGTAGGTGTAGTAGGGTGTTTTATCCTGGAGGCATCCGCCCTGTGGAGGCTATAACATTACTCTTGAGTGTAGTCGGGCGCTAATGTCTTAAGGACAGCGTATTGAACACGTGACTCACTCTGTTTTCCAAAGTTTTGCCATGTTGCTGTTGCAGATATCTGGGGAGCTTATCCGTTTCGTCAAATCGGTCACTTCTAATACGAAAGAGCTAAGTATCATAACTTTTGTTTATTTGAAATTTCTTCATTTTAATTATTGCGCCCAACAATTTTTAATAAAGTACCCGTACTAATTTCATAAGTTATTTCACGAAGCTTATATAGTTATTGATCGTCTTAGAAACCGGAGTATTCCTAGACTAAATTTCTAAAAGCGAAATATTTTTCTAATTTTCATCCTTCGACAAAAAAAAAATCTAATCTATCTTGGATTTAGTTTAGTATCCTTGAAGGAATAACACTCATTAAGGATAATTACATTTGGCAAATCAGGGACGGAAACTCTATTCAAATATGGAAAGATGTTTGGATTCCCAATTTTTCTAACAATCCAAAACCTTCGGATAGGGAAGAGCCGGTTCCTCATTTGGTTAGAGATTTAATTTCACCGAAAGGAAACTGAGAAATTTTTAAACTTGATGATTTATTTTCTTCAGAAACTAAAAAAAAATCTTATCACATACACACCAGTTATTTAAAAAGGATACAATCATATGAAAACACCGTGCCTCAAGTTTCTTCTCGGTTAAAAATATCCATAATTTCCTGGCGTCTACATCCACAAGTAAATCCGTAGATTTTGGGAAAAAACTATGAAACATCTTGATTATCCGAGAATCAGATTTTTCTTATGGAAACTGGCCTATAAGGCCCTCCCAACATCTAGCCGATCGGCTTCTCATTAATCGGCAATCTCGCCGGAATACATCTTATGCAATTTTCAAAATATTTAGACATAAAAACATCTTTTCCTAGAATCCCTTTTGCAAGAGCAATCTGGTTCACCTTTTCCTTAGTTTTTGTGGAACATATGTGCAAAATAATGATATTTTATTGGGAGAAACATAAGTTCGTATTTGGACGTCAGTTGATGGTGAATAATGTAAAGTTTTGGTATCTAGATCGATGAAGTAGACTTGGGCTCCTAAAATTTTATAATTTTTAAATGGAATTTTTAATAAAGTACCCGCACTAATTTAATAAGTTCTTTTCACAAAACTTACAGTTGCAGATTGTCTCATTCTGGAATTGAAGCATTTCTGTGCCAAATTTCTGAAAGCGAAATACTTTTCTAATTTCCATCCATTTTTTTCGACAAAAAATCTAATCTATCTTGGATTTAATTTAGTATCCTTAAAGGAATAACACTCATTAAGGATAATTATATTTGGCAAATCAGGAACGGAAACTCTACTCAAATATGGAAAGATGTTTGGATTCCCAATTCTTCTAATAGTCAAAAACCTTCGAATAGGGAAGAACAAATTCCTCTTTTGGTCAGAGATTTAATTTTACTGAAAGGAAACTGAATTTTTTTTAAACTTGATGATTTCTTTTCTACAAAAATTAAAAAAAAAAAAATCTTATCACTTACCCACCAGTTATTTAAGAAGGATACAATCACATGAAAACACTGTGCCTCAAGTTCCTTCTGGGATACAAATGTCTAGAATTTCCTAGCGTATAAATCCACAAGCAAATACGTAGATTTCCCTTGGAAAAAAACTATGGAACATCTTGATTATCCCGAGAATTAGGATTTTCTTATGGAAACTGGCCCACAGGGCCCTCCCAACCTCTAGCAGATTGGCTTCTCACTTTTCGGCAATCTCGCCGGAATGCATCTTATGCAGTTTCTAGAATATTTAGACATTAAAATATCTTTTCCTAGAATGCCCTTTTGCGAGAGCAATCTGGTTCACCTTTTCCTTAGTTTTTGTGGAATATAGGCCCCCCCCCCCCCCCTCTTTGAGTTCAATAACTAATTGGATTTATCTTTGTATTTCATCTCCAAAGTACTCTTTCCTCTTCTAATAAAATAATTACCATCTAATGGTTCACCTGGAAACACAGATGCTAAGCAATATTTGAAAAAATAATTCTTACTCCCAGATCTCCAATTGACCAAATATAAAACCATCTGTAAGCTTCTTCCTCCGCCATTTCTATTCAAAAATCTAAGACTCGGGGCTCAAAAAAAGTTAATCCATCATGCTCTACCTCGAATACAAACTGGATTATATTTATTAATGCTTCCTTTAAGGAGACAAACTATTTGATGGATTATGCTTTCCTACTACATTCAGTTGAACAAGAATTAGTTTTGCATATTGAGGTTAGGATCAAGTTGTGCGACTCCAGCTTTACATGCAGAAGCAATAAACATCATCAACAACGAAAGGCCAGACGCTTCTTGGCAAGCAGAAATTACAACATATAAGATTACAGTAATTCTAGAGAACCTTCCACAAACGCAGTAAAATACAAAGATGAACCATAACACAACATCAGACTCCTTGACAAAGACAACGAGGATCCAAAGCCCCTAACACATATCGAAACATCTTCAACAACAAGTCCAAAAAGCAACCATTTTATTGAACGTGTTTACAAAGAAAGAAGTTGATAACTTGTTGGACTATATTATTTAGCTTAATATTGTTAACCTTTTAATCAAAAAATACAAATATATAAAGTATCCCCTTTTAGAAATGCGTTTAGTAAAAATAGGCCCATTTTTTTCAAATTATGTTAAATAGACCTTGATTGACTTTTTCCTTCCTGGATAGTTAAGTCCCTAACTCGTCTAAGACGGACCCAATTAATTGAGTCACGTATCCTAGTTAACTCGTGACCCACTGCACATATGAAACACGTGCAAATCATTTATTACGGTATGATTCCATGTATCATTAATTTAAAATAAAAAAATCGACGACCCAAATTTCAGATCCTTTTCCCAACGGTCTTCTTAACCTCTATTTATGTGTATAAATAACCAGTGAAGAACCCGATATTTCACCTTTCAGGAACCCTAAAAACACAAATATCTCAATTTTTTTTTAAAAAATATCAACGCCATCTCCAAGACATGAGAAAAAGTGTTAGTTCTCTTAGTAGTACTAGTAACAACATCATTAACAACATCAAAGTAAGAGAGAAAAGAACCTTAATCTTATGTGCAATTTGTGAATAGAAAATCCATGATACGAAGGTGTGGCCTTGGATTTACTCTAGCTACTTTAATCAAGCACAAGTGAAATAATGGAAAAATATTCCTTAAGTGTTCAAATCGTACCTGCACATAGTTTGAATGGTTTAATTCTACCGCATTGATCCAGTCAAATCGAAGAACATCAAGCTACCAACAGAACATAAATGTTATGCTTCTCGAGAAGCTGGTCACTAGTACAAACACTGATTTCCAGACCTGCATAGATGTGAAGCTTTTAGATGGGTTTCATATCACATTTTCATTGCTGCAAAACAACAGTTATCAATCTAACTAATATATGTAAGGAACTTGAAAAATTAAAGTTATAACCTCTAAAAATGTTAACTTCAAACAAGTTATGTTAAATTAATTCTTTATTTATCAACATTGTTCACTGCAAACCATCAAACAACCCCATAACAAAAGAAACATATAACAAAATATAGAAAACAAGATCATATATAAAAAACAAACTCATTGTTCACTGCCTGATCCATTTACTTCTGTGTCTTGTTAGCCTTTCCCTTTTCTTGTGTTAACTTTTGATTGACATCTCCAACACCAGCAAAAGACTGATTGATGTTGTTTTGTGAAGTAGGTGTTGATCCATGAGTGCTACCAACAAATGATGTTGTTTTCTTCTTCCTGTTTTCCTTAGATTTACCCCTTGCACTACTAGTTTCCTCTTAATCTAAGTTGGTGAAGGTGAAGTGCTCAACATTATACTCAATTCTTGGCCTAAATCCAGTTGGATTTTTACGAACATCACCACCAACACAAGTTCTTCTGTTACGACCATCACTAGATCCACACCTTTCACACTTCCTTCTCTTCACTTCAGTTTGAGGTTCATCATAACTTCTCCTTCTTTTTGTTGCAGGCACCGAGGAGATAAGATCTTATTCTCCATTTTTATCTGCAAGAGGATAACATATGAAACTGATGCGTCGGAAAACCGACTTTGTTTTACCGCAAGCGCACAATGTCGGAAGATGTAGACAAGAGAAAATACGGTTAGTTCCCATGAGGAGTGTGTATTACTTATACTAACTAATTCAAGTAACTTTCAGGTCAAAAGATGTTTTTCCGATTTTTGTAAAGAATTAAACTAATAAATGAATTAAAACTATTTAACGAAGTTTGAAATCAATAATATAAAAGCGTTAAGGTTTCGGGTCTCCATTGTAGATTAGGGTTTACTTGCGTTCATCACAAAGGGTATCGATTTTACTCGTGCAAAATAGAAAATCTAGCTACTAATACACAGAAGATATTTCATTTAAAAATCGACGAAAAGAATTTTCAAAAAGATTTTGTTCTCAATCTAAGGTAGAGTTTCGAAGTACTAGGTATACATGGCATAAATAGTCAAAGAATATTCATAAAACGATTATCGCGAAAGGGTCAACGAGTTCTTCTACTAATTAAACAATGGACTATGCATGATATAGAACATGAAAAAACATTGAGAGAGTAAAACATTGAAAGAGAGACAAAGCATTGGCATTAAGTTTTAATAGTTGAAAACCCTAGTTTTAAAACACAAGAAAATCTATCTCTACAAGTTCATCCTTTCATCCTAACAAAGAGATTTAACTAGACATGAATTTCTTAAAGCCATTAAAATTGAATAAGAAAATAATGAATATAATTAAAATCAAAATGAGAAAGAAATAACTAAACCTTTCTTTATTGTTCATGACTTCTCCAACTTCAGCGTCAAAGGTGTTCTCGCCTAAAAAGTTTTCTGTTTTTCTTTTCTGTATGTCCAGGTCTTCTCTGTACGTCCAGGTCCCCCCCTCGAAGTAGAACTCACGACCCTATTTATAAAATTCTAGGCACCGACTATACTAGAGTTTGTAGATGATTAGGACTCTCGATAGGTAGTAGCACCGACCATAATACTTTTGAAACAAACACGGTTTACATCTGCCTCTCCACCTTATTCTTTCTTGAAATACATCACACGTTCAATTCTTATCTGTTCTCCGTTAACAACTTAGGTTATCCCAATCAAATTCTCTCATTCCTAGACTTCTCTCTCAGCCCTTTCCGAACCAGCGACCTTCACTAGCTCAAGCCATTACTGCTCACATCTTCTATCAGCAACTCAAACTTGTTTTTCTTTCCTTCAAAGTTCAATACCATCTCAGTCTCGAACTGAATTGGCAACAGTCATTATCGATTCTATATGCATATCCATCCTGGAGTCGAACTATGCTTCCCATAAACTTTTCATTCACCCATCATAACAAGACTCACGGTAACAACATCACTACCTCATTCACAAGCCAACAACGTCTCCATTAATTCTCAACTGCCATCACTACTCCAATACCCAAGCTCCTCAACAACCTCACTAATCCTACTGCACCATTCTCGATCTTCAGATCCCTTTACCAGAAATCTTCATCACAATCATGATCATCACAGATCACAACATCAACCTCTACCACCATTAACTCTCGAACCAGTTTATATCAACACAGAATCAAGCCATTGCTCCTACTCCTTCGAACAAACACTGTAGTTAATTATTCTTCACCTCAAACTCCATCAACAGAGTCACCATCATGACACATGATCATGATCATCTCCATCAACATCTCTGATAATCAGAGGCTCCTCTATGCCAGGCTCGAGTTCATCCCTTCTTTTGTTTCTTAACAACAAACTCATCTTCTTGTCCATCAACAACTTCACTTCTCAAATCATTATCAGGACTCGAACCATCAAACCATCAACCATTGCTCGGTACTGCAGACTGGATACGTGTAATCATATGGTGGAAAACAATCTTTAGTCGTCGATCAAATATCAGATGCACAACTGAGATGACTTTTTATTAACTTTTATATATAATGGACAACTTCGTCATTTAAACATTAGAAATTAAGAAAAGTAAACTAAATAATAAAACTGAAATAAAAAATTATACAAAACTGGAAACTGAAATAAAAAAATTAAGCAACACAGTTATGGTTTACACCTGTAACCAAATTTGGAATTACGGATCAACTTTCAACACAGTTTGGTTTTCGATTGTACGAAAAAAAATTCTAGTTTCATGAAAATTTGGAAGGTGGGTTTACAGATCCCGAATTCTGGAAGAAGTGTTGTGTTTAAAATATCCTGATTTAGATGTATATGGTCTTGTTTTTGGTTTTCGTGAAATCCGATCAGCTTTTATCACTGATTCTAGATTTGGAAAAAAAAAGAGAGGGGGTTTTAGAAAGAAAGGGTGGCAAAAACGAGTTATATTATCTTGGGTCTGCTAAAGTTTTTGGCTTGTCTTTTTTCTTTCTTTTTTTAAACATGTTTTTATCTTGTCTGGAATAAGGAAACTAAACTTATTACATAAAAACAAAAATAGAATAATCTTTTTTTGAACAAATGTTTAGAGTGAATGCGTGTTATGCGTATAATTGACTATGGAGGGTGAATAATTGTGGATGAGTCTTTGGAAGGGAAATGAATTATTAGAGTAATGTGACTAATTGATTTTGGGGAAGGAAATAATTGATGATTTAACTTTGGGATATAGATGAATTGTTAAAGTAATGTGATTGATTGATTTTGGGGAGGGAAATAGTTGAGGATTCAGCTTTGAAGGAAAAATTAATTATTAGAGTAATGTAAGTGATTGATTTTGGGAGGGAAATAATTGAGGATTCAACTTTGAAAGGGAAATGTGATAACAAAATGTCTAAAAATAAAATAATAATAAGAATATTGAATTAAAAATAAAATAAAATAATAAAAATGATTATTCTTACAAAAAAAACCCTTAAAAATTAAATTTACACTAAAAATATCATAATTTACTTACGTTTGCAAACATGTTGTTTAATTATTATAAGTTGATTCTTAATTAAGCAACATATTTTTTCATAAACAACGTATATAGATATTGCTTAGTATGCAACGGAAATATATGTTGCAAAGCCAAATAAATAAATATGATAAATTTTCTGATATAGTATATTGTAACTTGTCTTACGAAAGACCTATTTAATTAAACTTGGAATAAAAAAAAAAGACTATTTTACTAAACCGGGGTTTGTTGCTGGAGTACATTATTAAAATTCCCTTTTTATTATCCCACGGCATTAACTTGAATGGAAAAACAAAACGAAAAGAGAATGAAACGCAAACCCCAAAATAGTATAACAAGCAAACAAAAATCACATAAACACTTGTTAATTAATAAGGTTATATGGATCCCGAAAAATGGTTGAGTACATTATAAATCTTCAAGTAATTTTATATTTAAATTATTTTAATATTAATTAAAGATATCTTTTTAATTTTGATTAAACGTCTTTTTTTTGTTTTTTTATTTTAATGCAGTGGGATTTTATTATATCTTTTTTTAAAAAACTATTTATGTTTTTAAATTAAAATGTGACTTAATTTATTTAGAAACATAGATAAATATTTTAAACGTCAACATTTAGAAAAAGACATTTGAAACTTTGCATAAAAAATTACAAAAAAAATTACTAACAATCTTTCTTTTTTTTTCTAATAAACAAAGACATTTAAAAAAATCCAACAGATTTATTAACTTTTTAAATTAAAAATATTTTTAAAATTTCTTGCTAAAACAAAGGGCTTTTTTTTATTGCGTTTGCTAGTAAAGGTGCAAGTGGACTTTAGCTAAAATGGTTAAGAGTGATAAAGATATTTGTGCTTTAGCCTTGTATTGTTGGGACTGAAAAAAATTAATTTGGAACTATTTATTTATGTTCATCCAAGCTTAGTTGCTATGGGATATCCAAATGGTGGTAAGAAACCATTTATACCCTTTCAATAATACAAAAACTAACTAAACTCTTCATCTTCTCATTTCCTTCTCTAGCTCTTCTTCTTCTCCTTTTCCTCTTCATTTCTTCTTCTTCTCCATCTCGGTCAGATCGAAAATGGGTAGAAAAACTATATCTACACGATCAAAGAATCCAGCTATTGAATCTCAATCGAAGGGAAAAGAAAAGATGGGGAGCGAAGAACACGAAATTATTGAAATTGATTCGTCCACTTATTCCGACGATATGACTCTCCATCAACTTCAAATTGCTCAAAAAGGTAAGCTTTGCCGAAATTTTAGGGTTTTAGTGATTACGTTGAAAAAATCAGGGAAAAAATATCTGGGGTTTTCTGAAACAACGCATAATCGATAGATGTCTAGTAGATTTTATCTACCGATTATGCATTGATTTCTTCATTTCTGAAAAACATCATCCATAATCGGTAGATCAACTTTAGTTTTATCAACCGATTATGACCTGCAATTTGTTTCTGGATATTTATTTGAAACAATCGGTAGATATAAAATAGGTTTATCTACCGAGTATTTATTGTGTTTTTAGATAAACCAGTTTAAGGCTACACTTTAATCGGTAGATAATAAACGATTATTAACTACTGATTATGGTACCATTCGTCGGCGCATATCCGTCACCTCAAAGGGGACACAATCAACTTGTATGGTGTTTGAAGTGAAAGACAACTGTTTCCAAAATGGATGAATATCATTAATATTGATAGACACATCTATGTGTCTGATTTTATCTCATATTTATAGTGTTAGTTCTGAATTTTTGTACTAATATTATTCTTTTGTAGGTATTTTTGTGAATTTGCAATTGTGGAAAAGATGGCTTGAAATTGATAAAGGCACACCAGAAATTGATAAAGGCATCCACCTCTTTGATTTCAAATTCATATTTTGGTGGGACTTATTCTTTCTCGACCTGTACATGATCTGGCAAGTATTTTGAAAGTTTAGGACAAGTAATATTCTTGCCATACTAAAGAAGATTCGTGTACAAGTTAAAGACAACATCAAATATCTCGTGAAATTTTGAGAAATAGGATCAAAGATAAAAAAGGGAAGAAATATTTCTCTCAATCTTTACATATGTCCATGTAATACAAGGAGATAATATCTCCTTAAGATTGTGCATAACAAGAGATATTCTCAAGCTAGGCATACTGGTCAATGATTACAGCAAGAAGATCAAAATCAGATCGAGATTGGAAAGAAAAAAATCACACCGAGATTTCTTTCCCCACCGAGGAGTATTTTAATTGAAAAAGAAATCTTTAAAGAGATTTGTGCTTTGATTCGATGTGGGGGTATAAATAGGGGTCGAGTAGAACTCAGAAAGGAGATTGGATAGCCACAAAGAGAAAAGAATCAAAATCAAAAAAGCTTAAACTCATCACCGAGAGAAAGGAACAAGAAGAAAATATAACACTTCGAAACTGTTGTTATTAGTGTTTCCATAACTTTTATATTCAAGGCTTCTGCAACAGTTTTCAAAAGCTTTCGAAACGGTTCGGCTACAGTTCTTGCAACATTCTTAAGTTCTTATACAAAATCCGTCCGTCCTTCTTGTAGCACTCAAACTAGCAGTCCTTCTAAAAGGCACCAGAGAGCAATCTTTCTTTCACTACGTCCAATGTTAGTCGTAAAATCATTAAGAGAGAATAAAAAAATTTTGTAAGTCTATTTTTCATCAATAAATATTCATGTTTAATCAATTTTCTTTGGTCTTCTTACTATGAGTGGCCAAATATCTTTTCTAGGATTAGGGATGAAATTCATTTATGTATATTAGATAATTTTTTAATCTTTTTCCATAATAATTTTTATTTTGGTCCTATTATTTTCGTTTGCAAGGATGATATTGATTCTTTACATGTCCTCATGCTTGATTCATTGTTTATTTTTCTATTTTGAGACCAGCATTTAAGTAGAGAATTTTTAGTATTTTGAAAATAAAAATTGGTTTAAAAAGTTATATTTTCTGAGACGTAGAAACTGACCTAAATCGTCTTGTGTCATATATTGAAGATTATTATTGGGAGAGATTATAATAACTTAGTATACATAATTGTGGTGGATTCTTGAGTCCTAGTTCCTCTTTTATAGTGTTCTAAAAATCATTTTCAGTAATTTCTTCCAATTTTAAAGTTTTACAAGAATTACCAACTCATTCAAATCGTGTTTAGCAATTTATTTAATTAAAACTTAGGTTTCCATTTTTATAAATCCCTATCGACAAATCCGTATTTGTATACTATCTTTTTGATAGATGTGCACTTGCGGCATAAATAAAAATCCCATCAATTTTTTGGCGCCGATGTCGGGGATTGATAAAATTGTGATCTTTAATATTTTTTTTAATTTAGTGCAAAGTAGTTAGGATTTTATTTTATTTTTTATTTTTTTATTTTCTTTTCTAGATTTCATTGGGTATTTTCTTGTCTTTGTTGTGCAAGGATTATTTCATAATTATTGTGGAAAATTGCCTACCATAAATATTAGTATATTAAAAAAAATTGTTTCATTAATTTTTATTTTTAGATTTTATTTCCTTTTTCGTGTGTTTGTATTTATCTTGTTCTTTATTTTATTATTATATAGAAAAAAACACGTTTGCACACACTATTTTGCATCGTCTGAACACCGATTTTTAGGAAAACTCGTGGAAAAGTACTTTGAACCCGTGTCGTTGGCCTTATGGGAGTTACCAGCCGAAATTCCACAAATCTTAGCCTTGTACCTTTGACCAGTCCTTGACTATAGGTATATTCTGCTAAGGTAAACCAAGCTTACCTAAATTAGTGAACCCTGCATTTGCATGTGCACAAATTCTTGCTGGACACTAGTATCTTTTGCTTGTGTATGCTTCGTTGGATATGTGTAGGAAATAAACTTGAAGAAAACGATTTCTATTGTTTGAGTCTGGCTCCTAGCACGTTTGTTGGTGGTACATCTTTATTTTCTGCAATGGGTGATGATAATAGTAAAAACCAGGTAAATAAAACCCTAAGGAACCGTATGAAACCTTCTAGAGTAGTACATGAATCTGGGGTAGTTTTACCCGTTCTAATGGAAAATTTGATATCAAACCTAGAACAATTAACATGATTCGTACATTTAGGGGGCTAGACAATGAGAATCCCTACAACCATATTAGAGACTTTGAAATAATTTATAGGACCATGAGTTATCCAAATGTCTCGATAGATGTACTTAGGTTGCGTTTGTTTCTTTTTTACCTTGATGAGAAGGCCAAAAAGTGGTATCATTTCATTATCGCTAAAACAATCACCACTTGGGATGGTCTTGTAGAAGTCTTTATTAAGAAACTCTACCCACACCATAAGATTATTGTTGTTCGTCGGTCTGTTCAAACCTTTAAGTAAAAACTAGGTGAAAACCTACACGATTACGTAGAAAGGTTAAATGAGTTATTATACCAGTGTCCGCATCACGGTTTTGAAAAAGCCCATATGACCCAAATCTTGTATGAGGGCCTAGATAGTGAAACCCGTATGCAGGTAGAAACAATGAACGATGGAGAGTTTACCCATCAAGAGCCTGATAAATATTTTGACTCGTTCATCGAGTTAGCTGAGAAAACTAGGCAATGTGCTTCAGTGGAGAACCATAAATAACTAGAAACCCAATCCATATGGTCAATCGAGTTGTTAATGGTTTGGATATTCTTAGGCGTCTGGAGGCCTTAGAGATTAGGAGTCAAGTCAGGTTATGAGCTATAACAATGAGCCCCAATTTTACCCAAATAAAACTACCCATGACCAAGTTAGTATCTTGCATGGAAGTACGAACTCTAAATACGAGGGTCGAACCAAGTTTGACCCATATTCTAATACCTATAACCCTGGATGGAGACACAATCCCAATTTCTCATGGTCTAAAGGTACCCAACAGGGTGGCCCATCTAGCAATCCACCACTGGGTTTTTCTAGGAACCCAACTCAAACCCAAGAACCAAGCCCAGTTGATTAAAAATTGTTGTCTCTAGAGGAAACTCTAAAACTCTTTATTGAAATTAGTGCCCTAAATCATGCCCAGACCACCCAACATCTTAACCAGATATGTCAGAGGCTTGATAACTTTCAACGTAACCGAGAAAATAATGACCGAGCTATTAGCAACTTAGAGATACAAATGAGTCAACTGTCAAATAAGCTAAATGATAGGGAGAATGTGAAATTTGCTAGCCAACCGACTCCGAACCCAAAAGGATTCACCAGGTAAATGGGTCGGTTAGTTCTACTGAGCATGTTCAAGCTGTCATTACCTTAAGGAGTGAAAAAACAATGGAAAACATGGTAGAACAACCTAAGGGTAGTAATCAAGCTGAAAAAGAGTCAGAGGTCGACAAAACCCAGAGTGATCCTAATGGGCCTGAGAAAGGTGCAAGACCAAGTGAGGAAAAGGTCCCTGAGAGAGTGTTTACACCACCTGCACTATCTCCTCAAAGACTTTCCAAGAAAAAGCCTGGTATTTATGCTGAAATCCTTGAAATCTTTAAGCAGATTAAGATCAACCTTCCTCTATTGGATACAATTAAACATATGTAAATTTATGCCAAATTCCTAAAGGATATGCGTACGGTCAAACGAGACATGAGTATGCGTAAAAAGGTATTATTGACCCAACAAGTTAGTTCCATACTTTCACAACAGTACCCAGTCAAATTCAAAGATCCTAGTTGTCCTACTGTTACCTGTACTATATGCAATCAACGGATAGAAAATGCACTGTTAGATCTTGTGGTTAGTGTGAATCTTTTACGATTCTTGGTATATGAACAACTTGGACTAGGTGAGATGAAACCAACTAGGATTACATTTCAGTTAGCCGATAGGTCAATCAAGATTCTACGTGGAATTATTGAAGACGTTTTGGTTCAGGTAGAGAACTTCATATATCCAATTGACTTAGTGATTCTAGACATTCAACCTATCTCAGACCAAGAAGTCAATATTCCAATCATCCTAGGTCGACCGTTCTTAGCAAATGCTAATGCAATAATCAATTGTTAAAATGGTCAAATGGAATTTTCTTTTAGCAATCAGAAAATCTCGGTAAATGTTTTTAAAGCTTTTCAAGCCCCTTCAGACCATAATCTATATGAATCTGTGTGCATGATTGATTATTTAGTTAAGAATACTTTTCTAACCAATAGTGTTAGTGATCCTTTAGAAGACTTGATTAGCCCATTTTGGAGGCTATTATGATGAGGATGATTATTTTAAAGAAGTTAACACGTTAGATTCTACACCAATAATGGATTATGGGATATGGCAACGTAAACCTGAACCTCTTCCACCCACTATAGATAAGTCCATTCCATATTTAGTTAAAGCCCCCACCCTTGAGTTAAAGTTGTTACCAGATAAGTTGAAATATGTGTTTCTAGGCAACAAGAATACCCTTCCTGCCATAATCGCCTCTGAATTAGAGCCTGATCAGGAAAATAAACTAGTTAGTGTTCTCCGAGAGCACAAGACTTCCCTTGGGTGGACCATAATAGATTTAAAAGGTATTAGTCCTGCTTACTATATGCACCGAATCTACCTAGAGGAAGGTGCCAAAACCTCAAAAGAAATGCAGTTACGATTGAACCCCAACATGAAAGATGTTGTCCGCACAGAGGTGTTCAAGTTGTTAGATGTGGATATCATATATCCCATCTCTATAGTAAGTCGGTCATCCCTTTCCAGGTTGTCCCAAAGAAGTCTGGGATTACAATAGTTGAGAACGAGAATAATGAATTGATCCCCACCTGTGTTACTACCGGGTGGAGAGTTTGTATAGACTACCATAAACTGAACTCAGTCACTAGGAAAGACCATTTTCCTTTACCATTCATTGACCAGATGCTATAAAGATTAGACGGTCATATCCATTACTGTTTTCTAGATGGATTCTCTGGGTATAACTAAATCCCCATAGCTCTAGCCTTCACATGTCCATTTGGTACTTTTGCTTACAGGCATATGCCTTTTGGGTTGTGCAATACACCCGTAATATTACAACGCTGCATGCTAAGTATCTTATCGGACATAGTGGAACAATTTTTCAAGGTCTTCATGGATAATTTTTCGGTTTTTGGTTCTTCTTTCGATGAATGCTTGCACCACCTTATACTAGTTCTAGAACGTTGTAAAGAAAAGAACTTAGTCCTAAACTGGGAAAAATGTCATTTTATGGTTAAATCTGGAATAATGTTAAGGCATGTGGTGTCCGCTAAGGGAATAAAAGTTGATAGAGCCAAGGTTGACGTAATTTCAAAATTAAGGTCTCCTTTATATCTTTTATTGGTCATGCTGGATTTTATCGTCGTTTCATTAAAGACTTTAGCAAGATTGCTTTACCTCTGTCGAACCTACTTGCTAAGATACTGCCTTTGTATTTGATGGAACCTGTGTTGAAGATTTCGAGAAGCTTAAATCTTTGTTGACTTCTTCCCCTATCATCCGACCACCTGATTGGAACATCCCATTTGAACTCATGTCTGATGCGTCTGATTATATGGTTGGTGATGTCATTGACCAACGACATGATAAAACACCTTATGTGATTTATTATGCCAGTAAAACCCTAAATGATGCCCAAGTGAACTACACAACCACCGATAAGGAATTGTTAACCATCGTGTTTTTTCTAGAAAAATTTAGATCATACCTTCTTGGGTCAAAAGTCATAATGTATTCAGATCATGTCGCGCTCAAGTATCTTCTCTCTAAGAAGGACTCGAAGCCTCGGCTGATTAGATGGGTTTTACTGTTACAAGAATTTACTCTAGAAATTTGTGATAAAAATGGTTCCTAAAATATTGTAGCTGACCACTTATCCCGTATTCTTACAAAATCTAGAGATGATGAAAGACCAACCCTTACCACATTTCCTGATGAACATTTATTTTCCATCTCTCAGTTACCGTGGTTTGCTGACATTGTTAATTATTTGGTAACTGGTCAAGTGCCTGAGCACTGGTCTAAACACGATAGAGTAAAATTCTTGTCTGAGGTCAAACACTTTTTCTGGGATGATCCATACTTATTCAAATATTGTCATCCGTCGTTGTATTCCTGACAACGAAATCTCCAGTGTGCTCACTTTCTGTCACTCTGGAGCTTGTAGGGGTCATTTCATTGCAAAGAAAGCGGTTGCTAAGGTCTTGCAGTCTGGTTTCTATTGGCCTTATTTATTCAAAGAGGCCCAAATTTTTTGTCAAAGTTGTGAAAGATGTCAAAGATTAGGAAAATTAACCCGTCGTAATATGCTGTCACTGAATCCTATATTGATAGTAGAAATATTTGATGTATGGGGTATAAATTTTATGGGTCCCTTTGTTAATTCTTTTGGCAACTTGTATATTCTGCTAGCTATTGACTATGTGTCCAAGTAGGTTGAAGTTATAGCTACCAAGACAAATGCTCGTCACGTTGTGATCAAGTTTGGTTTCCATTGTTGCAATCGATCTTTTGAGGCCCTCGCTAAGAAATACTCCATCACCCCATAAGGTATCTACACCTTACTACCCACGGACTTGTGGCTAAGTAGAGTTTTAAATAGGAAAATCAAACAAATTTTGGAAAAGACCGTAAACCCTACCCGAAAAGATTGGCCTTTACGTTTATTGGTGGCTTTGTGGGCCTACCGAACTGTTTTTACGACTCCCCTAGTGATGTCTCCGTAGAGACTTGTCTTCAGTAAAGCCTGTTATTTTCCTATAGAGTTAGAACACCGTGCTTATTGGGCCATCAAACATCTGAACTTTGACATGCCCACTGTTGGAGCCAACTGTAGACTATAACTCAATGAGTTGGAAGAAATACGCAATGATTCTTACCAAAGTGCGAAAATTTACAAACAGAAAACCAAAGTTTTTCACGACAAATGGAAAAACCAAGCTCCCTTGTTTTCCCGCCCGTATACATTTAAGTATCTTGTGAGAAAAGTCCAAAATCCAATATACGTGTCTTTCTTAGATTTACACAACAATTGTCTTTTGGAATTTCCATAAACAAAATCCATACGAGCTTTTATTCCAAAAGCTACAGAAACTTGTTTCTCTTTCTCCTTCGAATTTATAATCGGTGCTTTCGGTTCACGATATCAATTAGTGGAAGAATTATACAAGATCTTATTCTTCAAAGTAATCAGTAGAAATTGGTGGTGATAAATTCAAGTGTGGGTATTGAGAAGCGTAGCTATATGAGCATCTCTTGTTCCTTCTCTTTCAAGATGCAGACGCTGCTACGGTGTTGTTGATTCACATCAGTTCGTGAAGGGTACAAGAAGGAAGTACATGCACAAAGGGATTTCACTACTATTCAGATTAAGCGAGCTAAGGTATACAAATCTCTAACTCCTTTTTGATTGATAAGCATAATGTATTGTAAAGAAAATAAAGATTCAAGAATTGATCTTCTCAAACTATTCTTGAATCAGAGAATACAAATATGATCTGTTCATTACATTCAATCATTCTTGGGGTTTTCCTATTTGTAGTTAACATACAAAGCACAACGGCTAATGTTAACGTTAACATCTGTAATAAATGCTAACATACACTAACAGAAAGATGGGTTAACCTTAAGGCTAAAATGCACAGCTGCCAGTTCACATAGACTAACCTAAACAGGCAGGTCTGCTGACACATAGGACTCGGTGTTACAGGAGTGTAAGATTGAAACATTCCTTGTATGGCTATTAGCCCCCCTCAAACTGTGTGGCTGACAAAGAGCAGACACAGAGTTTGTCCATGAGTAATGCAAACCTGGGACCAGAGAATCCCTTGGTAAAAACATCTGCTGCCTGATCAATGGTGGAGATGTAAGAGACCCTAAGTTTATTGGACTGGATAAGCTCCCTCACAAAGTTATAATCAACAGACAGATGCTTCATCCTTGTATGGAACACATGATTGGATGAGTAAGAAATTGCACTAATGTTATCACATAGGATATATGGTGTGCCTGACAAGAAAATATGCATTTCAGCAAGGAGCTTAATACCCAAATCACCTCAGCAGCTGAATTAGCTAGACTTCTGAATTCTGCCTCTGTAGATGATCTTGCTACTGTGGACTGTCTCTTGCTAGACCATGATATCGGATTTGAACCAAAGAAGGTGCAATAACCCCCAGTGCTCCTCCTAGTAGAAATGTCACCTGCCCAATCTGCATCACTGTAGCCATGAAGAGCTTTAAGACCCTTTGAGAACAAGATGCCATAGTTAATTGTCCCCTTTATATGCCTGAGAATCCTTTTGGCAGCTACCATGTGAGTTGTAGTTGGTTGATGCTATATGATGGCAGACCTGGTTTAACTACACATGAAATTTCTGGTCTGGACCAAGTGAGGTATTGAAGAGCTCCAGCAAGAGATCTGTATGGAGTTGGATCAGACAATAGCACACCAGAAGATTGTGGCTATTGTAAGTGAGCAGGAACTGGAGAAGAGCATGGTTTTTCTCCTGTCATATCATATTTTTCTAATAAATCAAGTGCATACTTGGTTTGTGACAGGAACATACACTGAGAGTTTCTTTTAATTTCTAGACCAAGGAAGTAGTGTAATGCACCCAAGTTTTTGACTGGAAAATGACCTTGTAATAAGACAATAAAGTCAGAACAATATGTAGATGAACTCTTTGTGATCAAAATGTCATCCACGTAGACCAATATGAATGTGATTCTTGCCCCATTTTTTTGAATAAACAAGGAAGTATCTGCTGATGAAGGAACAAACTTATAAGAGAGCAACACCTGATGTAATTTGGCATATCATGCTCTTGGAGCTTGTTTAAGGCCATATAAGGATTTATTAAGTTTGGACACATAAGATGGATTCTATGAGTCCACAAACCCAGGTGGTTGAGACATGTAAATGACTTCAGTTAGATCACCATGCAGGAAAGCATTACTGACATCAATCTGAGAAATAGACCAGTCAAAGTTAACCGCCACTGATAGCAATATTCTTATAGTAGTTGCCTTAGCAACATGACTAAATGTCTCAGAGTAGTCCAACCCTTCTTGCTGATGGAACCCCTTGGAAACAAGCCTAGCAATGGAGCCATCTGGATTGTATTTGAGCCTAAACATCCATTTACATCCCGCAATATTCATAGAAGGAATGTAAGGTACCTTGGTCCATGTGTTGGCATCCTGTAAGGCATTGTACTTAGTGACAAGAGCTTGTCTCTACTTGGGATGCTTGTTGGCTTGACTAAAGCAAGTAGGAGTGCTGGAGGAATCTTTGCAATAGTATCAGCAGAGAAAATATATATGGTGGAGTAAGTCTTGGGTTTATGAAAACCAGCTTTGCCTCTTGTTTGCATAGAATGTGAATTAGAAGTTGTAGATGCAGGAGAGTTAGGCACAATAAAAGGTGTGTTGATCCCAGAAGTATCTGAAGAGAATGTGGCTGGATGGGTAGAGTGCACATCCTTAGATGAATTAGAATGATCTTCTGACACAGATGAATCAGGTATTGTGGATATATGAGACAGTTTTGACAGGGGAAACTCTGATTCCCTAAAGACTACATGTCTGGAGAGATAAATTCTCCCTGTTTTTGGATCAAGACATTTGTAGCCTTTTTGGAAAGATGTATAACCAATAAAGATGCAAGAAATGCTCATTGGAGCTAATTTGTTACTAGCATATGGTCTGAGCCAAGGAAAGCAAAGATACCCAAATGATCTTAAGAAGTGGTGATCTGGAGCTTTATGAAAAAATAGCTCATAAGGTGAAGTAAGGCCAATAGACTTAGCTGGCAGTCTATTGATAGTGTAATTTGCAGTTGTAAAAGCATCTACCCAGAAGGCATCACTAAGACCAGACTGAATAAGAAATGTTCTGCCAATATCTACAATGTGTCTATGCTTTGAGAGCAACTTCATTCTGTTCAGGAGTGTGAGGACATGATAGTTCATGTCTAATGCCATAAGATGTCAGAAAAGAAGTTAACTCATTGTGCAGGGACTCACCACCACCATCAGTTCTAATTGTTTTTAATGCGATAGGACAACTGCTTCTCAATGCAAAGTTTGAAGTTAATAAAAATCTTCTTGAAATCAGAATTTTCAAACATTGGAAAGAACCAACAAAATTTTGTGAAATCATCTATTATTGCAACATAATATTTGTAACCAGTCAAAGACATTACAGGACTTGGACCCCAAAGATCCATGTGAAGTAATTCTAGAGGAGTAGAGCTAGAGCTATTAGACTTTTGAAATGGTAATTTGTGGGATCTTCCTAATGAACAGGCAATACAAGTAATAGGTGTACTAGCGATCGTTGGCAAAGAAAGTTGTCTAGAAACATATTGCATATTTCTAAAGGAGGGATGAGATAATCTTCTGTGCCAGACCTCAGAAGAAATGGCTGATATAGTAGCAGAGTAAGCTAAGTGGTTATGATTTTGTAGAGGAATTGGATAGATCCCATTATGATGATGGCCTTGCAATATTGTCTTCCCAGTTGACAAGTCCTTCACATAATATCCAGAGGAAGCAAATGTCATAGAACAGTTGTTGTCTGATGTAAACTTGTGAACAGAAAGTAAATTTTGAGTAGCTTGAGGTACATAAAGAATATTGTATAACTTAAAGGAGTCAGAATGACCTGGGATGACTTTTATAGAAGAACCAGAGTGAGAAATGTACATACCTTCACCATTGGCAGCTTGTATCTTGTCAGAACCTCCATAGTGTGTGGCTGTCTGCAATTCATATTTGTGTGGAGTGATGTGACTAGATGCACCACTATCAGCAAACCAGGGATTTTCTCCCATTATGTTAGCTGAAGCTAACATGGCAGACAAATTATTTGGTGTACTTGCATTGTTGTAAGTGAAATTTAGCCTGTTTCTACATTCCAATGCACCATGTCCTGTCCTTCCACAAATTTGACATACTAGAGTGCTAGAGTTTGGTGAGTATCTTGAGTCCATTGTAAATCTTGGTGTAACATTTTTATAGCCATTACCTCTACCAGGTGAGTTGTAGTTTCTTCTTGCACCCTGATAGTGATTGTATCTGCTAGTATTGTTTGAGTAGGATGTGTTGCCTCTGTCGTATGAAGTAGGATAATATCTAGATTTAGGATTATAATCTCTTTGAGGTGTTCTTGATGTGTGAAAGTTGGCAGTGAAGGCTTGAGTTGAGGTATTGTGAAGAATGTCATTATTTCTGTGACTTATGACAGCTTCTTCACTTAGAAGGTTGTTGTGAAGTTCTACGCAGGATATGGGTGGATATCTATGCCTCATAGAGGTGGCAAAGGGTATGTAGTCAGTGTTTAGAGCATACAAAGTGATAACAACCAATTCTTTGTCTGACACAAGTTCTCCAACTGTAGCAAGTTGGTATGATATTGTTTTTATCTCATTAATAAGAGTAGAGAATGATTTATTACCTTGTTTGATAGCTAATAGATTTGTGCGTAGATGAATGGAGTGTGTTGAAGATGAGCGGCCAAATTTATCTTCAATGTTAGTCCACAGGAGATGAGATGTTGGTGCAGCAGCAAAATAGGGAATGACTGAATCTGATATAGTGCTATTGATCCACATGGTGATTGTGGAGTCCTCATCCACCCAATATAGATAGAGAGGGTTTTCAACACCATTTGTCTGATTTCTTGAACTGGTGTATTGATCTGGACAGGATGAAGTGCCATCAAGATACTTCATTATCTTGAATTTCTTGATTACAGGCAGCATCAGATTCTTCCATGTAAGGAAGTTGTCCTCCCTTAATTTGAGAGTGCTGAAGTTTGTTAAATGATTTAGGGGTACTTTTGCAATGGAATTAGATGTTGGATTCTCCATTATAGCAGGGAAATCACGGATCATGAAGACAAAATTTTAGAAGTAGATCTGATTTTTAACAGAAGAACAAAGAAAAATTGGAGAGCATTGCTAGCTCTGATACCATGATTAAGCACAATGTATTGTAAAGAAAATAGAGATTCGAGAATTGATCTTCTCAAACTTTTATTGAATCAGAGAATACAAATATGATATGTTCATTACATTCAATCGTTCTTGGGGTTTTCCTATTTGTAGTTAACATACAAAGCACAACGGCTAATGCTAACGTTAACATCTGCAATAAATGCTAACCTACACTAACAGAAAGATGGGTTAACCTTAAGGCTAAAGTGCACAGCTGCCAGTTCACATAGACTAACCTAAACAGGCAGGTCTGCTGGCACATAGGACTAGGTGTTACAGGAGTGTAAGATTGAAACATTCCTTGTTCGGCTATTACTTTTGGTTTTATTAACATCTATGAAATTGCATGTTGGGTTTTTGATTGGAAAAAATTTTAAACATGAAATTCCGATGCGTTCCTAATCGATTCCTAACAATTCGTCTATGTTGCTCAATCAATTCCTGCATGAATTCGTCTCCTCTTTCCTTCAGTCACACCATATTCTTCTCCGTTCTGTTATAAAATCCAATCCGTTTCAACATAACAAAGTAATTAAGTTTTACATAATCATTCATAACTCCATCATTCAAGACGGGTCTTTTGTAAGTCAGATTACTGACTTTCAGACTCTCTGGTGATTGTTTTTCTTGTTTAAACATGTGATTTATATTTGAAGTATCTCCAAACATGAAGTTATAATCAAAGCCAACGCCTCGTATCTCTCTAAATCGTTTTACCTCTTGACTGAGTTCTGACTCCTCTTCCCGATAAACATTGCCATAATACCTCTTCATAGCAGTCATTGTCATCATGATATTAATTGTTAACTCAGTAAACACCAAATTCATACTCACTATCTGGTCAAAGATGGCGCTACTGAGCCGTAAAATGATTGATCAAACTTCATCTTCCTGAATGTTGTAAAACATTCTGAGTCGATTAGATGAGAAAATTTCAAGTGCGGATATTTGTTACGCCATCTACCTCATTTGTTACGCTAATGAGGACCATATGGAGCCCAAATTAGTTGAGTATATTCACACCCCCAAGTGTTTTCCTTAATCTAATCTAAACTATTTATCGATCTGAACTATAATTGGTTGCAAAAGATGGCTGGGATCAACTAACGAAAAATCGGTATTGGTAAAACAACAGAATCCTCACTAGTCCTCTAATTATTTGTTAATACTTGCTGAAAGAGAAACAAAAAGAACGCTATTAACTACTCATATACTCTAACAACCTAAAAACTGTTGCCTACTTCCTTATATAGGATGGCAAAGAAATGAATACCCTAACCTTATTTACCTATCACATCCCAATTCCTCTTATCAAGATGCCTAATAACCATTAAAACCAAAAACAACAAATCATTATTTTAATAAGAAACCTTAAATAGGGGTTTCTCATTTCAATAGAGGGGTTTCTCATGATTTAAGAGTAACCCAAATATTGGATATGGGATACCCTATAATAATAACAAATACCTATATTACCCTTTACTCTATAACCTAAACAAAAAACCTATTAAAACCTAAACAAATTCATCAAACTCCCCAACCACAACCAATAGTGTATATGAGGTATGATTCTACAAGAACCCATGTTATTTTTCTTCTTTTTGTGATCGTAATGTGTTGGAATGATTGATTTCAAAGAAAAAAATTAGGTTTCCAGAAGAATTTACGGTTAGGTTCGATTCTTAGCCAACCGTAAATATAAGTTCTCAAGAACTTACGGTTGGGAACCCAACTGTAACTGTTTTTTTTTTTTTTTTACGTTTTGGTTATTTCCAAACCCAACCGTAAATCCAAATAAAGGAGATGAAGATGAAAGTTTACGGTTGGGTTCGATTCTTATCCAACCGTAACTGTTTTTTTTATTTATTTTACGTTTAGGTTATTTCCAAACCCAACCGTAAATCCGAATAAAAGAGATGAAGATGAAAGTTTACGGTTGGGTTCGATGCTAAACACCCAACCGTAAAACTGTTATGATTTGGTTTTCCACCATGAAAATACGGTTACGGTTAGATTAGGATGAACACCCAACCGTAAATGTTGGGTTCGAGAAGAAAACCCAACCGTAATCTTGTCTGAATCCCAAAAAAAATCATATTTTTTTACGTAATTTCATCAAATTTGAGCCATAAAAAGACCAAGAGTTTAAGTTAGAGGTATACCTGACTACTCTCGGCCATTGAATCTTCACTTTGTCACTAGAATCACTCATTTTAGTTGAGTGAATCAAAATCTAGGGTTTTTCAAAAATCTACAAAAAGTTCTCTTTTCTTTCTTCTACTTTTTTTTCCTACCAAAACAATAAGAAGAAAAATCTGATTTGATTTAATTAAGTATAACATTTTATTTTAGATTAATTATTATTAGCTTAATCTATTAGCTAAGTAGTTTTACTAATATTAACTAAACATGGATAGTTTAGCATTATGAAAATATAATGGATAAGGGGTTTTTGAAATTCATACCTAGTGACCCTATTTTGTCTTCACATGGGAAACCCCTCTATTGGAATGAGAAACTCCTATATGAGACTTCTTTAATAAATACTCATATACTGAAGAAAAAAAAAAGGAAGCACAATATGAAACTATTTCAAAGACAACAAGCCCACATGCTTACACAAAACGATAACCACTAGAAATCCAATAAGTAAGGCCAAAAATAAAAACCAGTTTTTTATAATAGATTAAAGTATCAAACATGATTTTATCTTGATCTTAAAGAAGCAGGAGGAAAAAAACGTCACCGAAATCAAAAATTGACAAAATTACCTAAAATTCCCAAACCATAAACAAACAATTCAAAATCACTAAACAACTATATCTAAAAAAAAATATGTATAAATTATACAATTCTACCTCTATGATTAGTTGTTCTGATTCTTAAAGCAAGGGCTATAAGATAGAGTGTTCAAGCATTCTATCTCTTTCAAAACGAATAAGTGACTAAGCGAATTAGTGTTTTTTACACTATGGGAAATAAAGTAAAGAGGCTGGACGGGTGAAGTTTCCCCGTCTGGTATAATATTTCAGTTGGACGGGAAAAGATTATCCGTCCAGGTAATAAATTTACTTATTTTAATAGTTAAAACCTAGGTAGGACCCGTGTTAGAGGTATTTAATATTAAAAAATACCTAAACGGGTGAACTTCAGCTGTTTGGGAGAATATTTAACCTAGACGGGTAAACTTTAGCCGTCTAGTGAAGACTGGCGACCACTCATTCGATTGAAGGAGTGTATGATAGACTTTGGGTGAAAGAGGCTCTAATCTCTACCCATAGTGGGATCTAATTTGCTATATTTGGGTGAAACTCATCCACTTTGAATGAGAACTCTCTACCCATATCCGTTGCTCTTAGGGTTCCTCTTCTAGAGATAACTTCGTAGCAGCGAAAACCTTAGAGCGACTGAGCGAGCGAAAGAGAGAAGAAATAATCTATCTCATCCCACCACAACCATTGATCTATCTCATCCATAAATAAATCCTGACCCTCTATATCTCCTATACTTCCAAAAGCAAATCCTGACCACTCTTTATATATTCCCTAGACAGATCCTCACCCTCATTTATCTAGCCTAACACATCTATTCTTTGATTTATGTTATAGATATTATCTAGTATCGTAATAGCTTAGAATTTATATTCCTTTACAGTTTCCCTTAGCTAGTAATGTTTTAAATTCTAGCCATAGTTTAAGTGTAAAATAGCTATAAGTTTATTTATCTTATTTCTTTGTTAAAGTCAGTTTTGTAATTGAGTCTTTGGTAGAGTCAATTAAGTGTTAATAAGTTGTTTTTTTTATAGGCTTTCCGTAATATATAAAATTAACTAATAGTAAATATTGGAGACAATTAAGTGTTAGTAAGTAGTTATTTTATAAGCTTTCTGTAATATTTAAAAAATTAATTAGTAGTAAAGATTGTGTTGATTACTGGGATCAGTAACCTCAAAATTAGCGCATCCAACCTTAGTCTTTGGCCTAACCAACACATTTCAGTGGCGGTTACTTTCCAGAATAACCAAAACCCATATACTTCACCTTGAGATTTATTTCCACCTATGCAGCCTAATTTTAACTTAAGCACATTTTACTATTGTAGATGGTGGGTTTTGTCAAGGCTAAAATTGTAAAAAAAGATGTTTCTGACCCGGGTATCAGAAATATTGAACTTTAGTATATTGAATTTTAGTAAGAAAATATGTTTCTGACCCAAATATTATATTCTATAATTTCTACATAATAAATTCCAAGCTCCTAGATGGATTGCCCACTGGTGTAGAGAAATATGAGTCTCTCTAGTGCTATATTCCCCAGCTGAATTCCTAAAATTACTTTCTACCAATATTCAAACACTATTTGAATAATATTGATTTATCGAAGTGTCCATGCAAGCCTGTATGAAAGAACATAGCAAGATGCACACGAGCGTACTTGATTGGACGTCACATCTATGTCCACATCTCAAGTCAATTTTGTGTCAATCACAAATCTATTCAATTTTTATGTCAGTCACAATTTTATATCAGCAACAAATTGTGTCAAACACAAAATTAAAGCTCTAATTGTCTAGACACTACCATGGCCAAGCTTGAGTTAATTGTCTTTAATAATTGGTTGCATTAAAAACCCAACAAAGGTCAAAATAATGAAACCCTAGATTTTTTGGGCCTAAATGACTGATTCAGACCATATTAAAAAGAATAAATTTTTTTTATTATACTTAACTTGGCCGACCAAAATTAATTTCGTGGCCGACCAACTTGGCCAGCCAACTTGGTCATCCAACCTGCTTCTCGCCTGACCAAATTGGCAAACCAACTTGGTCGGATAAAACATTCTTCACGAATGGCAACCAAAACTCCTTGGAAGTCCATAAATAATATGCCAAAGGTGTCGTAAGGTAACACAACACAAATAAGTGTTGCAAATTTAAAGCTGAGAGTCCTAACTACCCTTCTGCAACGCTTATAAGTGTTGCAAATATTAAATCTTGGAATCCCAACTAAATATAAAGCTTGGAGTCCTAACTCTTCTTATGCAACGCGTATAAGCGTTGCAAATTTAAAGCTTGGAGTCTCTACCTTTTTCTATATCATGTGCAACGCTTATAATCGTTGCAAACTTAAAAATTGGGAGTCCCAACTTCTTCGGTATGCCTAAAGAGGCATACAACATACTTCACATGTAGCCTCCCAAGTTCAACGACTTATCCAGTGTGTCATACACTACTTTTGACTGACCATATATGGTTTATAATGTGTAACTGACATAGTAAGCCATATTTAAAATTTAATTTATTATATTTGACATACCGTATATGCAATTAACATACGTCTGACCATGGATGGCTTACCAGAACGTATGGCCAAAAATATCTTATTTCATAAGGCTTAAAACACATGTCATACTACATGTGTACTCATATAATTTCTTCTCCACTCTTCCATGACCATACATCACCTCATGCTGGTGTCATAAAGCGCAGTGCTTGACTCACTCAAAGGCCCACGTCCAGTAACACTTATTCAAAGCAGGTCAATACTGATTGACACACTAAACTCTCACTGCTTCTCAGAGGCTTAAAATAACATAAAATAAAATACAAGTTTATTTTAGTTTGCCTATTCTTTACAAGTTCTATTAGTCTTTTCAGACTCATCGAGATTCATCAGTCATGACTAGTTAGGCATGACAAGCTACTAGTCAACTGACTGACTAAGCAAGTCTCATTTAACTTCACAGTAGTAATATTTAATTCTACTAAAATTATACGAAACATCAAATATGTCACAAATGGAGGGATAATTACTATGGTATTGGTCTGACGGTCTACGACATGCGGTGTAGCAATACCCCAATTACGAGAAGTGTCTGGAATGTGCGATAATTAGCAAAGTAGAGGAGTGATGGGTGTATAACCGTACAGTCTTTCCCACAAGTGGAAAACGATTCTCAACACACTCTCAATCACCTTCACTTCACCATTACTTCACAAGTAAACCTTCCTACGAGGTCAGGGTGAACGACTACTGCTATTATAAATGGATCCTTCAATCTATTAAATCAGAACAGACAAAGTGTACGAAATAGAAAAAGTATATCATCTGATTTTCATCGAAGCCTTCTCTTAGTTATACACAGAGAATTCTTCATAGCAATAAACACCCATCACACTTAACGAGTCCGGTACTCTGACCTCAACACTTCCTCTGCTTCCCTCCCTAAGACCAACCTTTTTCCTTTCATTGTGACCGAAACAAGATCGAGACGACCATTTCTTGGTTTAGACCAATCTTGTGTGATTTTGATTTCTCGAATCTAAAAGTACTTCCACATTACAAATGTTTTAAGTTCATACGTGTTCTTCATTATCTTAGCCTTATTTTTACCTCTTTACCCTTGAATCCGTTTTTACCCACAGACAATTGTTACTTCTTTAGCACTAACTTTTCACCAAAACTAATTGTTTTTGTTTTATATACAAATCGATAACTGCTTCCTCATTGCGTTATAATTATATGCACACCTATTAGAACTACCTAACATCTATTTTTATTTTAAAACAACATACCTTTTTTTTTACTGATTTAAGACACAAATACCTTACTGCTTCAGTACTTCGATACTTCATTAATTCCTTCTTCCTTGTATTTCCTTATTCAATTTACTTCTAGAGATGGTAATCTTTACTCAATAGGCTACAGTCAGTGCTTTCTATCTCGCTCGAATCTTCTTAATTCTGAACATTGTACTAGCTGAAGACTTTGATCACTAATTTGTTGCTTCCGACTTTGAATCATTATTTACCTCCCAACTGACTACTCTCATACTTATTTATTTTCAAACTATGTGCTTCAGATATTGGATACTACCGACCAACTGTTCATGTGTTTCTTTGTTTCACGTTGTTGATGGTGGGTTTTTGCTGCAGGGTAAAATTGTCTTTGGTCCCATATCAGATAATTTGCAAGAATCTAGATTATAAAGACTCGGCCAATGACAATAGGTGTTCTTCATTGATCCATAAGGTCTGTCTATGTGTATATACTTTTTAGAGCTTCACGTAGCTGAACTATTGATATTTTATTTACATTTAATATACTTATTGTATAACTCAATATTTCTATATTTGTACTGTATAACTCATTACTTGCTTCTGTATTAAATCGCCATCTCTATTTGGATTCTCGTAATACTACTGGTGTTTCTCGCAGTGCCTCCCATACGTTCTCTGATTATATATATATATATATAGAGAGAGAGATAGATAGATAGATAGATAGATAGATAGATAGAATAAACTCTTGAGATACTCTCTTTCTTGACATTGTTCTCGGGTAAATACCAAGCTTGCACGTTAATTTAGAGCAACTTGAATCTGTTCTAGTGTTATATTCCAAAGTTGAATTCATGGAAATAATTTTGTATCCATATCTCAATATGTAGACTCCCATTGAGTAATATTGATATATTAGTACGTATAAACTTTCTTTGGACATGAGTTTGTCCACATAAGCCTTCAATACTTGATGCATATTTACTAGTTATGTATTTATTCGATGTAATAAATTTCTAATTCTAATTAGAACTATTCTCATCTGAATTTTGTAGACTTACCTTGATATTTCTTACAAATTTAGTTCGGAGAGTAGCAGATTCTTGAGTTGTGTAATGCAACCAAGATTGGTATCAGGCTCTAACACTACTGGCTCACGACATATGAGTATGACAATAATGGCCAACTGTGAGTACATCATGTACAAATGGAAGTGCCAATCCAATGCAAGCATTACTTGTGCAAATAGCACCAAGTGCAAATAGCAGAGGAGTACCTATTCACTTGCTCGTGGGATATCCAAGTCTAGCACTAGCATTGCTCATGGCGCTGTCATAATACCACCACCAACCTAAATTCAAGCGATATCCTAGTGATAATGGCCATATTTTCACGGTGTTGCCTAGTGCTAGCGCCCCTATTACCACAATGCAGGCCTAATGCAAATGCTAACCTATAATCTTGTGCTAGCTTAATACTAGTTCCCTCATTACCATGTCGCTGACCTTATGCCAGCGCCATCTTATAATTTGGGGCTAGCCTAGCACCCCATTTTCGACCACGACACTGGCCTAATTCCAATGCCATCCTACATGTTGGTGCTAGCCTACTGCTAGCGCCACTACTACCCACCCAGCGCTGGCCTAATGTCAGCCACTCTTGCGGTGTTAGCCTAATGATGGCGCCCACTACTTCATGGATTTTGCTAAAACCAGTTCCATTTAGTGGCGCAAGGACAACAACCCTCATTTGCTTGGCACTAGCATTTGCTAGTCTCCCTTATGCTTGGTGCAACGCCAACCTTATGTTAAGTCATGCACATCTCTCAGCTTATAATGTTCACTTTAATGTTGTAAGTTACTGATATCTCCAATTAGTGCACCAAGGTAAGAGCAATCAATAATTGAGTACTCCAACTAGGTGGCTAATACTTGGAATAATTTACAGGGAAGAGAGAATGATGCCATCCATGTGCATAATTGATAAAGATATGCACCATATATGCATCATGATGCCACCTTTCACAAAGTGATGCCACTATATTGAATCATCACAAAGAGGTCCTATGAGATTATATTGTTGATATATCATGAGCCAACATAATCTACAAAGTTATCCCACAGACTGGCATTGCCCAATGAGCAATGCCATAAATGTGTATCGTATATAAAGTACTGCCAATGCCTTTTATCATCACTGAATTTATACATGATCATTCAAGATTAACTTTCTATCGGAGAGAGTAACAAGGTAGTATTTGTGCATCATTGCAAACGACTCTCAGGCATCAATATCAATTTGTTACAGACATAATCATCTCTTACTCCTTCATGGTTACTCATCACCTTGCACTGATTCCATGAAGTGCTCTACTTACTACGAGTACCCAGCTTACTCAAATGCCAACATCTGGCATAACTTACCAGCAGTGGCATCACCATTCCCACGGTTGGTATCACCAAGGCGCAATGCCAAAATAATACCAATAATGTACTTTCTTGACTTATTGAGTCATTGATAGACTTACTAATCTCACTAGACTTGACACTAGTAAATATGCTTAATTAATTGGTATTCTGAACATATTGCCTTATTAATTAATTGAGTGAGTCACTGTTATGACTTGACTAATAATAGTCAGTGTTCTACTATTAATTTTTGCGAGACATCAAAAATGTTAGATAAGGGGATACTTAGTAGGGTTTTGGTCTGACGGTCTACAACAAGTGTGGTGTAGCAATACACTTACGATGAGAAAGTAATTGAGTTGTGGGAACGATTGAGAGAGAGAAGGGAGTAGTGGTTGAAGATAATTTTCCGTCTTCCCTAACATTCCGAACATAACTTCACTATCCCTTCATGGTCCTCACTCCTCCATAACCTTCACTTTTTACAAGATAGTGTGTTTTAATTCTACTATACATAGATAACTCAATATATTGAAAAAGGAGATATCATACTTATGTAAAAAAGTCTAGCCTTTTGCAAAGGAGTCAACAATTCGCACTAAAACACATCATATTCTGATTTAAATACTTTCTCTGCATCCCTCCCTAAGATTATCCTTTTATCCTTCTTTGTGACCAAAGCAAGACTCGAACGACCATTTTTTTATTTAGGTGAGTGTTATACAATTTTGATCTCTCGTACCTATACAATCATTTAAGCTTACCCCCACTTTTCACAAGTATTGTTTTTACCCCAAAACAAGCATACATTAAATTACTTGAGAATACTTCAAAATAAATGTTAAGGATGATTAAAATAGTGTGAAATTGGTTGGGCATAATCAAAGACCCACACTAGTCGATTTGCCTCGAAGACTTAGCGAGTTATTATAAACCCATATTACAAATTAGTATTTCGAACTTGATACTCCTGATCTACAAGTATTCTTCAGTGAATATGAAATTCTAGTTCGAGTATAGTTCAAGTGGCTACTACCAACAACATAAGCGAAAAAAATTAGACAGGAAAATAGATGAGTATTTTTTCCTTGAATTGCTATGGAATCAACCAACCAAGCACAATCTAACATCTACGAGGTATAATCTCCATACGACCATGTACAACAATTACTCTCACCTGCCACCGATAGTATTAGATCATGCTACAATTAAAGGAAATTGGATGACAAAGGACAAAATTTTTAAATTCGGACACATAGTATAGGCTTAAAAACTTATATGTATATAATAACCGCAGTCGTCCGGCGTCTACAATGCTGAAGTGGCGAATAAGGGTCGTATCTATAGGGAGAGGGGGAAATACTGTAAATTAATATCTTTAATAAACTAATAAAGGATGATATTTTTGGATTTTTAAGAATGCAAATCAAATAAATAAATTAACCTAAACTAATATGATCTCCCGAATATTGGGTATCTGTCGTTAAACCGGATCAAATACTTTATGAAATGGGTGGAGTATCAGAATTTATCAGCACATCAAAATACAAACCCAAGCATGCACCATCAAATTGCATTATTGAGAAAATTATACGAAACCAAAATTTTGAGCATACCCCATCAAAGAAATTAACCCAAGCATAGAATATCAAACAATGAGACAAATATATTTGTGGTCCTATCAATTACGCACAAAGGTTATTGTATTGTACAAAACCGGTGAGGCAACTCATTTTTCGGTTAATCAATAAAAATAATCAAGAATTAATCTATTTAAATCATAATAGTCTATGGCTATATAATTCAATTCAAATAGTCTAATACTCCAAGTGGTTTCAACCATAAAACCCTAGACACAAAATTAGTGATACATAACTATGGATTTTTCAACACGCGTATCAAAATAATTAAGAGAGAAATAAAATGAAATCGATGATATTGTGGCAAAAACTGCGGATTCCGGCGGCACGCTCTCTCACCAACTCGTTTACAACCGTTTTTATCTTCCTATTCTTTATGCCCTTTCACCTTCCTTTTTTTCTTCCCCTCTGTTTCGTTTTCATCTCCTTCATTTCTCATTTTCTTTTCCTTTCTCCAGACCGAACTCTTTCCTCTTTATATTTATTATGTCTCAACAACCAATCAAAAACTAAAAATAAGTATCCCCCTTCGAATTACAGTCATCATTTTCTTTGAAAACCTAATTTATTTATTTTTTATCAACGTGTTAAACCCTAGGACACCATAAGCTTCTATCAATATGGAAACAGTATGATGATATACTCAGTGGCGGAACTAGAAGCTCATCAAAGGGTGTGCTTGGCAAAAATCTACCTGGGCTTAAGCCTAATTTTTAGGCTTAATATTTTAAAATAAATAAAATAGGTTTATAAAAACAAGTCTTTTTGGGCTTTTGGAAGGGGCTAGAGTCAGGGTAAGCCAGACCCTGGTTCCTCCCCTGGATATACTTCCCATAAGTAGCTAACTCGTTTCATATATGAATCAAACCAAGCCACTAACACACATCTTATGCCATGCACGTCTCCCCTCTAGCTTTGTAAGCATGTGCATTAATGTCTCCCCTAATGCTACAAGATTCTGCTGCACTAGTTATCTTCCCATTTCACTATGACTTAACACCATAACACCCAGTTAAGCCATTTATTTTGACTACAACCAACTCCAGAAATACACCTACAAATATAGAAAATAATAATATTAATACAAAAATAATGACTAGTAAATATAAATAAGGTGGAAAAAGTATATAAATTCAATTCCCATCAATATGGCTCACACACCCGCAACTCTAGATGGTAGTCAATTCAGCATGGATACAATGAAAGATATGGAACCGCGTTTCACCTACGACTCAATATCATAACAACGATCCAAGTACTTACTGTATGTTATAAAACAACATTTGGTCATCTTCCTATATGATCAAAGAATGAAAGACCCAGATAAAACTAGCACAACATCAATGTGCTAACCAGACTAGATCAAATTTGCTATACTGGATTCAAAAGAAAAAAGATATCAGTAACTGCCACTTGGCCTTGCTTCAAAGTCATGCCACTTATTAGAAACAGAGATCAAGAATCTAATGGCTACATTCAGGGGACAATAATATTGTTTTCTTCCACCAAAGCCACTAGTCATCGAGGATGAAACAACATACAACAACTCCAAGATCAACATAACAATTGGATCGATGACAAGGACACCATCGTGCATCTCATAATAGACCCCTTCACAACACAATACACGACCACAAATATGGTTATAGATAAGGAAATCTTTGATACAATTACCCCTAAAATAACAACGAGGCAGGCTGCCATGCTTCATACAGAATCAAAGAGGTCATCTTCTCCATTGGATCGATGATAAGGACACCACAATGCATCTCATGATAAACCTCTTCACAACACAATACAAAATCACAAAAATGGTTATAAATGAAGAAATATTTGATACAATTACCCATAGACTAACAACGAGACAAGCTTTCATGCTTACTAAAGATGCCACTACTACAGAAATCAAAGAGGCCATGTTCTCTACTGGATCAGAACGAGCACCAGGGTCGGAAAATATGCTAGTAAGTTCTTAAATTTTTTTAGGGTACAACCCATTTACAGTTAATAGATATGGTTCAGTGTTTTTTTAATCATCTTAACATTTACCCTCTCATGAACCATAAGAACCTCACCTTAATACCAAAAATAGATTATCATTCAAAAACTTCTCAATATCATCCCTTAGGACTTTGCAACCTCACCTACAAAATCATATCCAAAATCCTTATCAATCGTTAACGACCTCTGCTACATTATCTAATAAGCCCCTAATAAAGTGATACTTAACGCGTTAGCTACAACACTGCACGGGTCGACACGCCCAGCGCCTAGTATCCATCGTTTACGGCTAGGACTGCTGGGGTATCTAATCCCATTCGCTTCCGTAGCTTTCGTCTTTCAATGTCAGTGTCGGGTTTGTCCTACCTTTCTTTCTATACCAGAAACGACACATATTGTATTGAATTAAGAAGTCATCTGTAAGTGACCACTCTTCCAACATAATGAAGTAGGAAGGCATCGACTGAACCCCAAAGATCAATGCATGATAAAATATTAATAGTTGGGGAACTGTTCCACTATATTAGAACCCCATATATCACAAAGAAACCTAAAGTAGCTCTCAAAGTGGACATTCAAAATCCTTATGACAACTTAGATCGGAAATTTGTTCGGAAATCCTTAAACAAACATGGATTTATAGCATCTTCATTGACTAAGCTATGTTATGCATCTCCTCTGTCACTTATTCGATCAACATAAATGGGACACCACACGACTACATCACCCCGGCTTGAGGAATTAGACAAAGTAATCCGCTATACCTATATGTTTTTATTATTTGTGTGGAGATCCTTTCGGCTAATCTAGCATAACTAAAAAGTTTAAACAACATTAAAGGACTCTGCATATCTCGTAAAGTACCTCTGATCCTCCATATTATATATCTAGATGACATACTTATCACATGTAAAATATCTCCCGAAAGCAACCAAAAACTCCAACAGCTACTACACTCTTACTCCACTTCAGCGGGCCAACACATCAACAAGGTAAAATCTCCAATCATCCACCAACGTACACTTCCCAAGAATAAAATCGATATCCTTTAACAATGTTTGGACATGCCAACAATCACAAACCCACTAATCTACCTAGAAGTCCAATTCAAACAGGAGAGATCATCAACTCATATGTTCACATCACTACCCCAAAGACTGGAACGAAAGGCTAAATAATAGATGTCTAAATTTTTAACACTGTAGGAAGGTTAGTACTGATAAAATCTTCCCTCAATAAAACTTTGCTTATTAAAAGAACCTGGATTCTGCATCATCAACCAAACCAAATTCCATCTGGACAAGCCTATTTAAAAAAAATACCATAAACAAAATTCCATTTTTTTCATATAACCTTCCAACCTCCTCAACAACTAGCCCACAATTGAGACAATTAACTTCCCTTATACCTACCTTAAAACAACATATCTTGCACCATATTGAAAATGGTTTACAACTCCTATCATGGGTCATGTTGATAGTAATAAGAAAGGTCAGTGTCGGAACCAGAATTTATCTTTAAGGGGGGTTTATTTATTTATTTTTGTAAATGTGGATTTATTTAGTTTAAATCACTTATAAAATTGACGTTTTTTTAGTTTGGACATTACATTTTGATGATTTTTAGTTACTTATTGTGGATATAGTTGAGAGATAGAAGAATATTAACCTCATTTAGCTCTGATATACTGATAGATCTTACTATATACATAAGAACTTAAAAATATAAAACAAAAATATTTATATTCTATGGACTAAATTCTAATTATAGGTTAGACTAAATACCAATTACACTATAAAATAAAAAGCTTATTACATAATTATAAAATTTTAGATGGACTACATTAAGAGTTAATCAACACTTAGGCTCCGTCATGAGAACGGTGACAGGCAGACAGTAGTCCAAGCTGTTTCATCTTTTATACACCAAATTCTAATATTTGACTCTACGGGTTCTACGTAATTTCTTTCTAATCTAATAAAATAAAATGATGCATTAAAAATAATATTCCCTCCGTTTCAGGAAAATAGTTATTTTTCCTATTTGCACAATTGTTAAGGTAAGATGAGAGAGAATAACTTTTATAATTTATTTCCAGATTTACCCTAATAAAAAGTTTAATATTACATATATCTTTATAATGAGAATAATAATATTTCTTAAAATAACAAGGGTAGTTTTAAAAGTTTGTTATGTTGAAAATGAAAGTAACTCTTTTGTTGGAACAAAAATTTAAAGAGAAAATAACTTTTTTCCTAAAACGGAGGGAGTATAAATATAGTAGCCTGGATGACAGACTGCTTCAAAGTTATGACTTCCTCCTCGAGTATAATACCACCTTGAAGAGCGAGTGGTTGAGTCACTCGTCCCTCTCTAAAATCAGACACGCTTTTTCTCTCCAAAGAAGACCAACCAAGGAACCTCAAAAGTTGTTTTACATTGGTATTCACAGCATTTAAACTAGCCCCAGATAATTGGAAAAATACCCCAAAAATGCATACCCCGTTGGAAAAATGCCCCATAAAATTTTTTTTATGGAAAAATGCCCAACGTTACATTTTTCATCCAAGTACCGTTAAATGGTCAAATTATGCAATCTTGACCTTATGCATATGTGGGCCCTATGACAAGATTACCCTTTAGCCTTCCTAATCTAACACTAGGAGACGTGGCGGAATCCAAAAATAAAGGAAATCTCGCCTTAAGGCCCACATATGTATAAGGTCAAAATTGCACAATTTGACTATTTAACGGTACTTTGATGGAAAATGTAACGTTGGGGCATGTTTCCATAAAAAAAAAAATTACAGGACATTTTCTTAACGGGGTATGCATTTTTAGGGTATTTTCCTAATTATCCCCTCACTGCACTTTGCATGGGCGCCATTCCATTGAGCCCCATGCACTTCTCGTACAGAAGCAGCCAATGTAATCTCAATTCTTCTCTGTGTTTTCAACTTTCGATATTTACATTGTTAAATTAGGATATGACACGTGCATAATAACCTCTACTCAGACAAGCAAAAATGCACCAGTTTATCAATGGGTATCGAGACCCATGTGGCAAATAACGAAACATGACATTTGGCATCATTAATCACAAATTCAACTGATAGAAAGCATGTGACATGTGAAATTTAACCTGACTCCTCAACTATGTTTTTTTTTTTTTTTTGAAGACTCCTCAACTATGTATTAATATTGACATTGTTGTTTCTGATACTATAAAAATCTTCGTCACATGGCATCTTCTCAAACTTCAAGTGACAGAGACTCTGGCGAAAATAATTAACAATGAGAGAGACTAACACTCTCCTCACCTTTATATACATCTTTTTAAACGGCAAAAACCCTACTAGGTTTCATAGGTAAGTTAGTAGGTCCATCTTCTCTTTAGCTTACCTAGATGGGGCAGATGATCATCTCATAAATATATTTCCCCATTAGATACTTATCAAGTGTCATTTTGATATTAGTACTTATATCATCTATATTATGGGATACTAGACCGGTGCGAAAATACTAGATATCTATTGGATTTTATACACTAAAAAAATATTTCCTCCGTTACAGGAAAAAAATTATTATTATATTTTTATTTTAACTTATTTTAAATTAAAATAAAAAAAATAATAGTAATTTTTTTCTTAAAACGGAGGGAGTATCAGCTTGCGTATTCTTTCCTTATTATTTCATGAAAAGTATTACTAGACCCATCATTTTCCATCTACGACTCACATCTATGATACATAAGGTTGTAAAATATTAATATAAAAAAGCGGTAGATAGGTAGCAAGGTCGAGAACAGTGAGTTGTGCGTGAGTGAGACGATAAAAAATCAACTTTATAATGAACGTAGTCAATCTCTGATCTTGGTGTTGTTTCGATAGGAACTGAGATATTAAGATAATTTTATTTTTGGGAGATTCTTAGTTGAATTTCCGAATGTTCATTTTCAAATTTTAGGCCCGTAATATATATGTTAAGCATTTTACATACTTAACATATATTACCAGTATATATATAAAGAGTAATGATTTTTTTAAAAAAATATAGATATATATAAAGAGATAACACTAATTTTTAAAAAAGTTGAAAAAATATCAAAATTTTAACGGTTGGATTTGATTTTTTGTCACTAAAAATTTTCATATGTTAAACTTGTCTCGGCAGAATCTCGGTCCATCTTGGTGGAATCTCGGCGAAATCTAAGCCATCTCGGCCGAGATTGACTATACTGGTTAAAACCATAGTTATTATCAATGTAGTCAATCTCGGATCTCGGTGTTGTCTCGACCGGGACTGGGACACTGAGACAACTTTATCTCGGGGAGATTCTCGGTGAAATCTCGAAGTGTTTATTTTACATTTTTATACCTGTAATATATATGTTAAGCATTGTACACACTTTATATATGTTACCCATATATATATATATAAATAAACATCACTAATTTTTAAGGAAAGTAAAAAAAAACGAGTTTTAAAGGGTTGGATTTAATTTTTTGTTACTAAATTTTATATGTTAAACTTGTCTCGGCGGAATTTTGGTTCATCTTTATGGAACCTTGGCTGTCTCGGAGAGTTTTTTGGTCAAATCTTATCTTCACAAAATTAAGAAACTCGTCTTGGTCATGGACCGAAACCAAGAATCTCGACAATATCTCGACCGAAATTAACTACATTGGTTATTATATAAATTATATTATTTTTATATTTTATATTTATATTATTAGAATATATAAAATAAGGGTAAAAAGAAATAATGTATACGGATGATATATAACGTAAATAAGTTATCATAATAAGATTTTAAATATGAATACATCTTAAATTATCTTTATATTCCCATAATTACTTTTAATCTTTTAATATAATTTTGGTGTCCCGAAAAAAGTGATATTTTTATTTTTTCAATTTAGGTTATTTATAAGAAAAGATAAAAAATAAAAAATTCATTTTCTTGGAATACATGTAGTATTATTTCTGAGAATATGGGTAAAAAAAAAGAAAAAAGTTTTACTTAAACACTATTTTACCCTCAAATAATTTTTATAGTATTGTATAAAAAGAGAGCAAAACTAGAAAGAATATTTGTAGCTTCATGTAATCCCAATTCCCTTTATATAATAGAAAATAGATAACATTTTTACCTTGTTTTTATATATATAAAATTTAGGTGTAAAAATTATTAACACGGACAATAGTAATTAGTAAAGCTGTAAACTATACTTTTATTTTGCCTCTATGCTCGAAGAAATAAAAAATAATTATGAGGCATAAAAATAATTTAGAATATAGCTATATTTAAAATCCTACTGTAATCACGTTTATATGTTATACGTCATCAGAATTTGTTATTCTATTTTTACCCCTACTTTTTGTATACTTCAACAAAATAATTACGGGTTATGAAGATAAATTAACTTACAAAACAATTATTGCTTAAACTGTTAATTTTTCGTCTTTGCAAGCGCATTACGCATCCCAACGTTTTATTCGCTGAGAGAGAAAAAAAAACGTTATTTATACTAGAGCTATTTCAACTCTTAGCAATCTGAAGATTTAGATAAGGAGAAAAAATAAAAACTTTCATCATAATTTCTGGTGGATTAGAATTGGTGATCCAGAATTTTTTCCATTATGTTTCTTTTTTAAACATATTCTTCTTCCATTATGTGATGATAGTACTTTCCAGTTCAAAAACATTTTCGAAACTGTATGCTATACCTGCTGAAGTTGAAATTAAAAATGCACTTTTCATGATGAATGCTTGGGGTATTTCCGACCCAGATGGTTTTCTATCAGGATTCTATCTAACATCATTGAGATTTATTAAGTGTTAATATTATAAATTGGGTTCAAAATGTGTTTAGACATAAGGTTTTAGAACCATCAGTCAATCATATTTTCATATGCCTTATTCCTAAGACTCAAATTCCTTCTACGTCTGTTGAGTTTAAACCAATTAGTCTCAGTAATGCTATGTACAAAATTATTGCTAAAATTATAACTAATAGACTTAAACATTTTTTTGATAATTTAATTTCACAAATTAATTTGCATTTATACCTTAAAGATAAATAATTGATAATATTGTTGTTGCACATAAAATTTTGCATACCATGAAAACTAGTAGAAGAAAACAAGGGAACATCGCTATAAATTAGATTTATCTAAGGCTTTTGATCGTTTGGAATGAAATTTTATCATTTATATGCTTAGTCTTATGGGTTTTCAAAATATTTATGTGACTTGATCTACATGTGTATTTCCATTGTTTCTTATTCGATCCTTGTTAATGGTTCTCCTGGGAAGACTTTTAAATCTTCTAGAGGTATTCGCCAAGGCGATCCTTTATCTCCCGCTCTTTTTATACTATGCATGGAAGCTCTATCTAAATTATTACTTCATGGAGAAAAAACTAAGCTCATTTCTAGTATTAAAGTCACCCCAAACAGTCGATCTGTCTCTCACTTATTTTTTGATGATGACGTTTTTATTTTCATATTGCTAGTATTAAACAACCTAAACAGTTATTAGAAATTCTAAAACTTTTTAGTGATTCTTCTGGTAAAACTGTAAACTATGAAAAATCAAGAATATACTTTAGTAAAGGAGTTCATAATAAACATTGTTAATTGTTAGCAAAAAATTTAAAAATAGGAAGAATTATGAAAACTGATACGTAACTAGGCACACCTTTATTTTTTTTTTTACCGTAATAAAAGATTTAATTACCAACAAATTTTAGATTAAGTCTACAAAAAAAATCAGGGTTAGAAGGCGAAATTACTTTCGCAGACTGGTAGAGCTGTTTTAATTACTTCTGTCACGCCCCTATATCAAATGATGTGTTTTGATTTACCTGCTCAAACTCTAAATCGTCTTAATGCTCTTCAGTCTGACTTCTGGTGCAACGAAAGAGGGAAGTAAAGGGAATTATATCAAGTCTCGGAACTCTATTTGTACCAGTAAAGCTAGCGGTGGTTTAGGTTTTAAAAATCCTCATAAATTTAATCTTTCCTTATTAACTAGATTAGCTTGGCGATTATTGAACAATCGGGACCAATTATGGTGTATTCCTTAATGTAAATATTTTCCTAAATCAGACCCGTTTTATTATAATAGGAAAACTGTCAAATCTTGGTTATGGACTAGTATTTGTAGAGGAATATGTTTGTAAAAAAAAATTATTTTTAGGACATAGGTAAAGGTACTGATATTTAACTATGGTATGATAAGTGTTTACCAAATGGGCAAGTCTGGTATTTTTCCTAATTTTATTCAAACTGTTTCAGATATTATTACAACTACAGGTCAGTGGAACTATCCTATCATTTCTCATTTGTTTGATGATGTTACTATTAATGCCAATCTTACTATTGAACCAAATCTTGATAGTAATGATACTAAAAAATGGTTAGCCACCAGCAATGATGAAGTTTCTGTTAAATCTGCTTATAATTTTTTTACTCATCAGAATCATAGTAGAAATAGAATTCCATGGGTTGGAATTTGGACTCTTAAAGTCATTCCGAAAGTTTCATTTTTCCTTTGGAAAATTTTAGTGGACTGTCTACCAGTTAAACAAATTCTAGGAAGTCCAATCATATGGAAACCACATGTCAACTGTGCAATACTAATGCCATTGAATCTACACACCATTTATTTCTGCATTGTAATATCTTTGAGGCTATATGGAGGGGTCTTTCTTTAACTCACATTTTTATTCAGCTATAAATAAAAATTTTATTGAGTGGTCTATAGATTGCCTTAAAGATAAGAATAATTTTAATACAATAGCTTATGTTTTATGATTTATCTGAAAATTTCGATGCAAGGAGATTTTCCAAGGCATTCATCCTAATCCAATCCTTTTTCTCCATACTTTACCTTCTTCAATTTCTGTTTTATTATTATCTACCCCTAATAATTTAAATAACTTGCACCATATATCTCATTATGATGTGTGGCGTCCAGGTTCATACATATATCATTTAAAAAATTCAAATTCAGATTTTGATATCAACTATGTCTTCTTTGATGCAGCTTTTCATAAAAAATAGTCACAAATAGGCTTTTTTTCTAGTTCATTTTAATAATCTTGGTGAAGTGTGTGACTTTACAGGAGGCAATGGATGGTGCTTCAGTCCTTTGGAGGCAGAGTCCAGAGCAAGCAGAGCAGCGGCAGAATTGGCGGGACAATTGGGGCTTCAATCAGTGAAATTCTATAATGATAATAAGATAGTCATACATGCACTGCAACATCAAAAGTTTAAAGTTGACTGGAGATCGCTTCATTTTTTGCTTCGCACTAAGCATCTCAGTTAAAATTTTGCTTTCTCCTGCTTCTCCTATGTTAATAGAACTTATAACAAAATAGCGGATATGATAGTAAAATTTTACATCAGACATAATATGCTTTTTCTTATCTCTGTGGATATGGATCTTGCTCAGAAACAAGACTATCGGAATCATCTATGTAAACATCAGTACTACTCTTATATAACTTTCGACTCTAGTAATTTTATACATATCTCGGTTTATCAAAAAAATAAAATGTGATGATATTTGGTTATGATCCTTTAAACTAAATTCAAAGGCATTTTCGATTATGGGTCTACTACGTGGAGGTCATATGTGATTGATATTGTTAAAATATGAATTTTAATTTAAAAGGCATCTCTACTAAGATTTAATTTTTGAAATTATCACACGTGTATAAACAAAAAAAAGACCTTGCAAATAAATTTTATTCCAAAATAAGAATTTCTTGTATTTTCATAAATAAAAAATTATGACTTGAAAATATTTGCATAGACTCTTTTGGACTTTTGGTGTTCATATTATCACACTTATTTTTTAGGATCCGAGTGTTAGAATTTTTTCTTTCTGGAGTTTAAAATCTTGTTTGTCAAAATAAAATTTATTTGTTTGTCAATTATTGGATCTTCTTTAACTTGGCATAGGTCTAGACTCTCAGAGATGGAGTGGTGCAGGCATAGGGAATCAAAAAGCTTGAAGTGGAACTTGCATCTACACATACTATACAACTACGCAAGGATGGATACAGTTGTTCTTGGCACTTGAAAAACCTCATGAATGCCATAAAGGAGTTGTCAACGGAATTTGATTCTATCTTGTTCAACTATGGAGAACCTACCTTTTTTTTTTTTTGTTGATACATTAGCCAAATATGCATTTAAAAATAGGTTGGAAGGAGCGTGGATCAATTTCCCCTTATAATACATTTTAAGATTAACGGCTATGGTTTTTTAATTCAACATTCAACTTATTAAAAACGTGATTGAGTCCCTTGATTCAAGTTGGTGTTCAAGGAATTGTTTAAACGTGAATTTTGATCAGGTTTGATGCGCTTAATAATTAGATGCAAAATTTTTACTTTTACGCTAATTATTTTTTTTACTTTTACGTCAAATGGTTGGGCACATTGGATAAGCATCCTATCATTTGGCGCAGCATATTTGCGCCTAACCATTTGGCACGAGTGAGAAATATATATTTGACCATTTTTTCCCCTACATTTTCCTTACACTCTTGCTACATAATTGTTATTTTTGATATTTTTTCTCGCAATCTTGTTACACAGATGTTCCGGAGTCAGGATTTAATGTAAAAATAAGTGTGTTTTGTGCATTCTGGATCGTTTAAAATATTTAAGTGTTAACTAATTTTAATAAAAACAAATTTTAATTAGTTAATAACTTAGGTTATATTCGTCCATTCGAGTACTATATTGATAACATTTTTTAGTGGTAAAATTATGAATGAGTTTTTATTTTAAAAGGAATTGCATTGATTTTTTAAACTTGAAATTTATTTTCTCCTAAGTGGTTGGAGATGTTGAAGTCGAAACTTGATTGTTTTACATTTTTTTCTCTAATATTTTTGAAAACTTGATCGTTTTTTTTGCAGTAGCAACAAACAAGAACTCTGTCATCACTATTCTCACATTGACCTTGGTGCATTATTTCTACGATTCTAATACAACCTCTAACCCGATAATTTGATCCGGCTCATGGATAATCTCAGGACCAATGATCTTTTACTCCTAAGGCGAAACAAGGCTCATTAGTTTCAAATGGAAAAAATGAATAGGAAGTAGAGTTACCGCCTTCAATTATTATATCTGGCCGTTTGAATGCTCCACAATCTTATTTTTGGCATTTGACGAACAGCCTCCCTGCATTGTTCTTTATACCCGAGTATAACATCTTACACTACCCGTCGTAATTTAGTCTTGACCATTAAGAGTAGATAAATGAAAAAATTGAACTTCTGTGTCTCCAGATTGACATACGTCGCATTTGATAACAGTTGAACACTGAAAAAACAAAACCAAAACTATTTAGAGATCGAACATTACAAAATAAAATAAATCTTTATAAATAATCAGCAGCAAGATGAGGATAATAACCTTAGAACATTCCATGTTGCTTGTATTTTCTGTTTAGAAAAATGATGTTGACTTGTGTTTTTTTATAGGGCAAAATATAGTCAATGTGTGTTATATTGGAAATAAAAATTATTACCAACAATTATGTTTTTTGGGTTGTTGTGGGTTTTGCTAACTTTTGTTACACTACTCTCACACCAAGTCCCAACGACTATATTTCAACTAGATTTAATATGCATGTTTGAATTAAGAGATTGATTGAATTAAAACCCAAAAAACAACAGTTACATAGAGAAATTCATTCATTACATTGCAAAATAAGGTTTTTTTTTTTTTTGTTGAAATTATATTGATCAAAGCATGAAATAAAATTTACTTCTAAAAATAACATTCAAATAGTTAAAATTCATAAATAACTTAAACATAATACGAATAACTTCTAGGTAATTTATGGAAGTGGAGGATGGCCAAGACGAATCATAATTTCATTCTCCATTTCTTTGATGATCGGTTTCTCCCATTCAGGCAACGTATCCAGATTAATTTGTAGTATTTTCAAGTCGGATTCTGTTTGTTGGTTTTTGCCTAAAATGTCATTTTTATTTGCTAAGATTTCATTGTTTTTAGTTAACTTCTTAAGATGCTCGACATTTTTTTCATACTTGTCCAACCTTAGTTGACTTTCTTCTAAAGAAATTTAGCACCTCCTTCATCCCTTCATTTTTCGTTCTAGCCTCGCGAACCAACCATTCACATGCCTCTCTACATGTACCCCTATCTTCGCCATGGGAAAAAAATGGTATTCTTTGTGACCCAGTAGAGGTAGAACCATGATTAGATTGTGAATCTTCATTCATTTTGATGTTATCATCATCATCCTCTACATCATTATTGGGTTCAGATCATTTCCTTTGTTGAGTTGGTGGTTCATGGTCAATAATCTATGGATTGAAATCGGATCTTTATAATTTGGAAAACTCGTTCATGTTTCCTAGCCTCTTCTTCGTTTGGGCTTTATTTATAACTCATTTGACCTTCACGGTACTGCGGACAAAAAAAGGGAAAACATTTGAAAAACAAAACTGTCGCAAAATTAGCAATCTGGCGCAGTGGCTGGTCGTGAACATTACAGGAAAATAGGATTGTTAAATAACATTACCGCATATGGAGTTCCCATTCCTCTGGGCGTGTTCCGTAAATAATCCTTACATGTGAAACATATCACTTAACTCTTTTTTACAACGTGATAACTCTTTGCTGAAATGCCTTTAAAGATCGGTTAGTATTACTTTTCCATGTTGCATTATACTCATTTTGAATTCGCTTCGAAAACTCTTTTGAACCTTGATCTTTCTTGTAATCTGCATCTGAAGTAATTGTTATGTAAGCATTGATTAGTGCTACATCTCCATTTCTAGTAAAGCAAACAAATTTAATTTTTTTACAAGCAAAGAAAATGTTAATTAAAAGGGAAAAGACAAAACGAAAAATAAATAAATTGATCTTTTAGAAGCTAGCATATATGTGTTATTGAGCATTACCGATAAGAAAAAACATATATAATATACCCATCGTCATTTAAACTTCGATATTCTTGCATTTTTGTTCAGAAACTTATCAATCAATTATTGAAAATAAGTTATATCAAAAAAGCCACTCTCTATAGATATATGAGATAATTCGTTTAACCTTTCTTGTGATATGGTTCATTTTAGTTATGACTTCAACAATTTAAGTTTCAAAAACTTATTTCCACCTATGCCATTGTAACAGGAATAGTCAATAATATAATATAGGAATACAAGTAACCAGAAAACAATCTTATCTTTTTAATAAATTGAACATACTAATAGCATCTCTTGTGTCTTTTAGTAAAATCTTTCTCACGATTTTTAGTTCAACAAATAAATAAGTTGTGCTAAGATCCGAAGACGTTCTATGTTTAAAAACGGTTTCAAGATGAGTACGTCATGCTTTCAAACGGCCATCATCCATGGAATTCAAGTTTTTCCAACTGAACAAAAATTCGAATTGAAATGACGAGGGTGCCAAGTACACCACAATTTTTTCGATATCAACCTATGTAGATTCACCTTGTGTAGTCTTATCAAAAGAATAACGACGAAAATATTATTTCAACAAGATGATTCTTGGTAATAATCAAATTTTATTTGAAATCATTATGGAATCGTGATGGGATTTTTAACTATGCGGAAAGTATACGGTTGTCGATTAGACAGTATACATGGTTCGTTCCACGGGGATTTTTCAAAATTGTAACTTCTAGTTTTTAACTAATTAAAGTGCTAATGGTAAATTGGTTGAAATGATGATTTTTTTTCTAAAATTCTAAAACACATAAAATAAAAGAGAACCTAGGATTCAAGATTCCAACATTACTATGCATACCAGATGTTTGCAACTATTCATTATAATTTTCTCAAAATATTACACAAGACGATTTCGGATAAAGTATTTACGTCTTGGAAAAATATGAAATTTTAACCAATTGATTGTTTTCTCAAAGAATTAACAATTTTCTTCAACATAAGATGCTAGTCTTTAAAAAGAATATTTAACTCATGAATTAAGCAGTAGGGAAAATGGAGAAAATTGTTATCGTGATGAAACAAGAAATATGACCAAGAGAATTGTTATAGAAAATAATCACAACATACTAGCAAACGTAGAAGGACTTCCTGTCTAATCCTAGATGAGGAATTTAGCTACTCATGGCAAAAAGAATAGAAGATGATAATTGACAAATCATTTAATTTATTAATGTAGAAAGATTTCTTTTATTCTTTTCTGCCGAATTAACGACAGATCTCAAGAAAAGTAAATGAAGAACGGATTTCTGGTGTATTAGAACTCAAAACTGTCGCTGGAACTATTCAGAAAAACCGTTGTTGTATCAATTGAATATAAAAGAAAAGATAACGGTTTTCAGCGACAGTTCTGGAAAGTTGTTTCTTTTCTTCTTCTTCCTCTCTCGTCTGAAGAACCCTAATAGTTGCAGAACTTTTCAAACTTTATTTCTTGTGATTCTAGCTCACGCCAGCCTTTTTCAATGCTTTCCTCCACTCTTCTATTTATACTTCAATACCACAATCTCCCCAAATCTTCACAGAATCTTCTCAATCAATGGAAAATATTTCTCGGGAATTCTATCTTATGTCGACAGCATCTCAGTGACTTTATCTTCTTCATGTTCTTGATTTATTATACACGTTGTTGCCTTGTTTGTCTCACAGAATATCGAATATGGAAGGAGTAAAATCACGTGAATCGGGAAATAAAATTACCATGATTCTCGTAATAATATTCCTACCTGTTTTTGCGACAACAACTGATTTGAGAGATTTTGTTTTGTTCTCGAGATCCCAAACTTGTTCAAGCTCTTCTAATAATCAGGCAACAATATCTTCTTGTCTTAAACTCCAAAATCTTCTCCAAATTTCCTAAACATATTCGCACAGTTGAGAGAGTGAATTTCCCGCCAAAAACTAAATTTGAAACAGAAGAGATGTGTGCCCTTATCAACGCGTGGGTGCCTTTATAATATGGGTGTCTTTAACACTTTTTAAGCTATTTTTCCACAAAAGTTTATTCTTCAAAAATACCTAAAAACATTAAAAAAATACTTATATCAATATAAAAATTGAGTACTATCAATAAAAATATGAGATCAAATAAGACACGAAAATGTGTCTATCAAATACTCCCAAACTTATATTTTGCTAGTCCTCGAGCAAATCTAATTTAGAACTAAATAAAAATCTAACTCATTTTCCTAGGAATCACGACTACATTTAGCATGTGCAGCAAGTGTTAAACTCATAGGTGACCCTAACAGACGAGTGTATTCAGTTTAGTTATAAAGCTAAACTCCTCTCCTTTTCCTCTTCTTTCTAAGAAAAAAAATTCCCTAATCTCCATTAGTTTCTTACTCAGATTTGGTCATTTTTGGACCAAATCTAAGCAAGATATCTTTTCTTTTTAAGTTTTAGTATGAAGTTTATTGAATAAAAGTAGTTTTCTATTATTTTTTAATGTCGTTCGATATATATCTTCGCTATTTGGGGCAATTTTTCTTCGCCATTTGGGACGATTTTCTACTCGCTTTGAGGGTGATTTATTCAAACCTTGATCGTTGGTTCATGGCTTGCTATTCTCGATTCAAGAACATCAACTATTCAACACGGTTTTGCTTTGAATTCGTTCTCAATCGAAGGGATTTTGGGCATCCGGGTTCATTTTGATCTACAAGATTATTGACAAATTACTCATTTCTTTTAAGAGCATATCTTATTGAGGAAGAAGAAAATCAGATTAAATGGTCGGATTTGATTCTGAATAATACCATCATCCTTCTGTATTACATATACAGAAATTGGATATTTTTGCGGTTTATGGATCTTTCTCTTCGCGATTTACTTGTAATTGATATCTTTATTTGGGTTAGGGCTTTGATTATCTTGTATTTTGATGTTTTTGTTATTCTTGTAAGCGATCATGTAATCACGATTTTGATTTGAATAAATTGATTGACCAAAAAAAAAAATTATAAACCTAAAAAATATAATATGGAAGTAAAGTAAATCACACATACACACAAGATTTTGTTAACGAGGAAAACTGTTTGGCAGAAAAACTCTAAGACCTAGTCCAGTTTTGATATTCTCATAATTTTGCCGTTAATACAAATTGACTACCCCAGCATCATATAGTTGATACTAAGTAAACTACCCTTACAGGCAAATCCCAAGAAAGAATCCACTATCTTAAGTCGTTTCACCACTATGAAGACTTCTTCACTCAACTCTGTTGGATCGTAACTCGAAACAGTAAAAGACTAACCTGTTCCAATAACCAACTCACGTATTAATCACCTAGAATCAATACTTAGATCAACGATAAAAGAAAGTAAAATGATCTTCCTTTTAATCCATAAACTCATTTGGTCAAAAGATTGTCTTGACTAGTTTGTATTCAAACCATTTCTCATTCTTATCGGAAGCATCAAGTTGTTCATTATCAACTCTGGAGTCATGCATAATCATGATCAGGAGTTCATAAGATATCTGATCACTTTTATGTTCTCTGGAGAGGTGGCATATGATGTTGGTTGGATCATATGTTTCGAGATTTTGTAGTTGAGACTCAATATCAATAGTTGAATCCTCACCCATCTTGAACGGATTTGTGAACAATGGATTAATGTTCAAGAGGTGACATACAAGTCAGAAACTTCTCAGCCAAGTTTCAAATATGCCAGAAATAACCATGCATGGTTTAATAAAAAATTTCAAAGGCAATTATATTTCAAATAAGAAATAAGATCAAATTATGGTTCCAAAATTCACAGTTTTCATAAATAGTAGCAATTTTATATAATAGTGATCTTGCAATATCTTGGGTACTAAAAAAATCATGAGTTCAAGATATTTTTTATGATCATGTGATAACAGTTGGAACTATTTTTTTTGATAAATTGATTCCTGAACTTGAATAACAGAGATTTGTTACAAAGTAATCTCAAATTATCGCATATTCTACTGTTCGCTGTGTGGGCACTTATTTAGATTCTGAGCATTAGATGAGGATGCACATTCCAAATTAGCTACGTAGAGTTGTAGAGAGCCTTGATTTTCTCACATACACAATTGAGATCATATTCTTTACTATTATATATATATATATGTATATTCTGAATAGACTGCCACCTTTGATCATTTCTTAATCTTGTTTTCTTATCCATGCTTGACTTGAAGCACTGTGATCAAGAACATGTATGATTCGATGATAGAGATGACCAAAAAAATTCTTATTATGAAATTTTGCTTGATTTTGTCATTAAGGTTCTTAATACCTTTATCCCTTACATGTGCATGTTCACTAGCAGAATTATAACAACCTCTCTTAATTATATGCTTAGAGCAATTTGTATGAGAAAGATTCATTTCCCTTTTAATGTAATTCGGTCGCCGAGATTGACCAGTCTTTGTCATTTTGGAATAAAAAATTTGGACGATTGATTTCTTAAGGATTTCTATTTCTGTCTAAATCTTGGAAACAATATCCAGGAATACTGATTTTTCAATTCGGTAAGACTGGACACATGGTCAATAACAAATTCTAATGAATCCTTGAATTCACTGAGTTGTTCGTGTTTAATCCAATTCTTGCACCATTTTGAACGATAACCCTTTTTACCTCAAATAGAACAACAAGAATGATAATTTGGAAAGGTATTGTTCTGTGTGAGTGAACAACTGTTGAAGGATCATTTTCAGAAGCATTTTTCTCTTGACTATTACAAGCAATGGATGAAACCAAATTGTCGATCTTAGACTTCGAGATCCAGCAAAAAGATCTGTTGCTTTTGTAACACGAGGTCTTACTTCATATTTTTCTTTTGAAAGTGCTAACTCTCCTTCAAGCTTTATGATTTTCTCGAGAGGATTGGAAAATGTTTGATCTTAGACTTTAAGAGCTAGCAGAGGGATCTATTGCTTTTGTAACACAAATTTCAACTCCAGATTTTTCTTTTGAAAGTGCTAACTTTCCTTCAAGCTTTCTGATTTTCTCGAGAGCATTGGAAAAACTAGATTTCGTGTCTAGAAGTTGACTTTTTAAATATTTTTCTCGAACACAACTCTCAGAGATTTTCTGTTCGTGTGAGGATATAAGGGTAGTCATTATCTTGTGATTTACTTTATCCTTTAGATTATGAGACTCGTGTTTCTCTTGCACTAAGGACTTCCTATGTGATATGGTTTTTATCAAAGAATCTTTTACAATATCCTTGTCTGAGAGATGATTGACTTTATCCTTTAGATTATAATTCTCCATAATAATTTAATTGATGAAACTATCAATTTTAACATCATCTTCAGGATCTGAAAGGTATGGCATATTTGTATATTTTCTGATCATCATGTTAATAGTAATAAAACATCCTTGTGTTTGTTTATGGAACATGTTAAAGGTACTGCAACGTTGAATTAGAGAAGAAAACATATTGATTCCTACTCAAGTATACTTTGTAGTATACCAAAACCTGATGGTACGTTAAATGATTTTTGTTTAGGTTTTCTCGGAAATATGCTTCAACTCATGTCTTATAGGTTGGATCCACCAAACACGGACTGTTAGGTCTTTTTTCGTGTTTTCTTGCTCTGATACCAATTGAAAAAACGAGGGTACCAAGATATCATAATCTTTTCGATATCAACCTATGCAGACTCACCTTGTATAATCTTATCGAAACAATAAGGACCAAAAGATTATGTTAACAAGGTGATGATAGTTAAAGTTCTATTCGAACTAACTATGGGATCGTTACCAAAATGAAATTAACATACAAGTATATTTACTTTAATTATATATATATATATATATATATATAAATATAATGCGAAAGTAAAGTAAATCACACAGACACACAAGATTTTTTAACGAGGAAAACTGTTTAACAGAAAACCCCCAAGACCTAGTCCAATTTTAAATACTCCCAGAATTAATTCGTTATACCAATTGACTGTCTGTTTTAGGGTAAAAACAAGTTAAAGTTTAGAATGTATGATTGTAATGAATTCGAGAGATCAAAATTATATAATACTAGCCTAAACCAAGAAATGGTCGTTCAAGCCTTGCTTTAATCAGAAAGAAAGAGAAGGGTTGATCTTAGGGAGGAAAACAGAGAAATGTGAGGTCAGAGTGTGGTGAATTCTAGTTGTAGAATATAAACTTTTGTTGTTGAGTTCGTACATAAGAAAGAATTGTTTATGATAGTCTGTTGTAACTTCGATAAACTCTTTTGGAATAGATAAAGTCATCTATATATATTGTTGAACTCAACTTATGATCTCGTAAGAAGTATAATAAGTGGAGAAGTGGAGAACTTGATAGAAGTCGTACCAGTGATTATAGAGAAGACTTTAGAAACCTTAATGTCCACTAACCCTTAACATTCACATGACTTGATTCTCTCTCATTGTGGGTGTACAGTTACACGGCGCATGGTGTAAACCGCTATACCAATACCTAATGAGTATCCCCATGTGACATGTATGATGTCTCGTAGAAAATAGTAAAGTTACTGACTGCTACTATTTTGGCTAAGTCATAGTCGTGACTTGTTGAGGCGAGACGTTCAACGATGTATAAACTGAATAATTTGAGTCTGACGAAAACAATAATAAGTCAACGAGTGACTTATATTTTAATAAATATATGAGCAGACTATATCGTTATGATTTGAGCGTTGAGCTCGGATAATGCCACACGCGGGCATTGAGTAAGCTGGGTTCTCAGTAAAATTAGGAATTTCCAATGTTAATATTTTAAATGATTTTTGCTGGTGGGATCACTCGTAGAATATTTTAGATTCAGGGCATCAAGAAAGCAATACAAACATGTATGAGAAAGATTAAAAGCTTAGTATTAATACACCAATGCTGATGTCGCAAAATGGCCAGAGATAATACAGGTAGCTAGGGATAGTACTAGGCTAGCTCAGTGGGAATTAGTTGTCGTTGGCATTACACCAGCGCCATGGTAGTATGATGCCAACATGAGGCTAGCGCCGCGAATTAGGTTGGCGCTCACATTTAGGCCAGTGTCGTAGATTAGAGTAGTGGTGGCTAATGCCAGCTTTATAGGATAAGATGTCGTTGGCTAGTGCCAGCGTTATAACAAATAGTTGTCGCTAGTATAGACTAATCACGTACTGTTGACCGGATTTTCATACTGAATTTACATTGTTATAATAAATTACTCATATGCGTATGTCATTCCAAATTATTATCGAGTTACGAACCATTAACCGAATTTTTAACCAAATTCGAACTTTATCAAACCAAATAATACTCATATGTTTAGGGATGTACAAAAAACCGGTAAACCGACAAAACCTGACCGAACCGAACCGAGCTGAACTGAAAATCTAATAGTAATCAACGGTCTTAGGTTAAAGAAAACCGGTTGACCCCGTTTCGATTTTGGTTCACTCCTAAAACCGAACTGAAACCATCGGTTTAAACCGATTATTAAGAACCGTTGGATGATAAGATCAGATTAAATACAGGCCGTCAATACCATTTCTAAACTAACTAAACTAATGTCTTCCTCCTCCTCCCTCGGCCTCATTTCATTTCCAATTTTCTTCTTCTTCGTGCAGAGGCAGACGCAGTCGCAAAGCTGAGGAGAACACGCTGCAAACCATCACGAATCAAGATCATCATCATCATCATCTTCTTCTTCTTCTTCTTCTTTACTATCAAGTTCTTCTGCCAAACAATCACCAGATTCACCACCACAGGTCCACACCAATGGAACCCTAGAAGCTAGAGCGGAAAAATCAATGAGTTTTGTTAACTCAATAGGTACGGCGTATCATATTATAATCCCTAATTTTATTTGATTATGATTTTATGTGTTAGAATGTTATAAATGTGAAATTTAGGGTTTTATAAAATTCAAAAAATTGGAGATTTTTGAAAATTGGGGCTAGTTAGTTTAATTTAGTTACTAATATAAACTGGGTAAAGGTTATTTTTGATTTTTGACTTAGCTAATGCCAATTTTCTCGTATTACAGACTTGCAGTTTATAAGTCTATTTTATTTCTGATCATGCACGAATCTAATTCAATACCTTCAGTAAGATTCTCCACTTGCTTAGTTATACAGAAAACTTAATTTGGAGTTGTTGATTTGAGTTAGTGTAAATATGTATTTCAAATCCATACACAAGTATTTTAATGGATACGGATTTTTATCATTAACAAATGGTGGTATAAAAGGTCATCAGTGTTATCATACTACTAAAGGAGGAATAAGTAAGAAAACAGATTATGATCATCATCAGCAGTACTACTCATCAAATTACTTTTATTCTTCTTGTTTAATGGAACCAGAATTTGTTGCATGTTCATCAGTTAGAAATAGAGCTCATCATGATGATAATATATCATCATCACCATCCCAATCTAATACTACATATCATGATTTTCTTGATTTGTCTCTCAAGCTTTCTTCTTATCATTAAGGCGTGGGAGTTTTGATTAGTACTAGAATTAGAACTAAGGTATTAATTTATGTCTTTTGGTTTCTTCGTCATGCTTTATTTTCCACTCTACTTTCTTCTGTGTCTATCTAGCTAGTGTAGTTGTCGGAACATCCCCGCAGTATTAGTAATAGTAGTAGGGGAACTGAACCAAATCTACAACACAGTCTTTTGGTTCTGCTTTTGCTGTGAAAGTGTTTGGAAAAATAACTAGCTAGAATTATGTTTTTTCAAAGTTAAATGTGTAAATTTCTTTGCAGGCATCTGTTTCTTCTAAACATATACTATCCTTACTGGTGACAGTTACTATCCTTACAGAAATAAACAAGTAACTTGAACAGACAAGTTACTGGTGTCCTGCAACTAGGTCACAGTGACACTTATACACCTTCACCAAGTAACTGTGTACTGATTTCATAAGATGCCATATCCTCAATTCTTCATAGCTCTGTTTATGGACTTGGTTGATGATCCATCTAATCCAGCTCTGTTTATGGACTTGACCCTTGCATACTTTTTAGGTTCTCTTGCTAAGTACACGTTTATCCATATTGACATAGATGAAGATTGATCCATTTGCGGCAAGTAACTAATTTTTTGAATCTTTCACTTGTTATTAATTATTTTCGATCCATTTTTATTACATTGTATTGTATACATGGCATTTTCGAATTACTTCTGAGAAGAGTTAGGTCCACCCAATAGTTACCTGCCATGTTGGTTTGAGGCATATATTGGTTTCACCTTTGACTTAAGGAGTTGTCTTCTAACACTAGTTTCACTTGGAGCTTATGTGCACTACCACTTTTGTAAATGAAATGTTGGTTATAAGGCTCCTTCTTTTATGAAGTGTAGCTATTTGGTCTTGCTTTTGGAGTGGTATCTGTGTTGTGAGAGGTTTTTTTTTTCAGTGACACAGTCATAGAGATTCAGCTGACTGTTGCAGTGAGCTACCTTGCTTATGGGCCTTTATGTGCAAGTGTAACATTAGTTGTTGTGGTTATGTTGTTCCAACATGCATTAATCTACAATAGGAACATGGAAACATGTTTCTTTTTTCTTATGATGACCGTATATTTCCTTTGGTTATGCTATCTTACAGTCATAGTAAGTGATTGAATCTTATGAAGTTAGATGAGATACTACAAGCATGGTTGCATCTTGTCCACTTTTTCATAATGTTTTGCTGGTCAGGTGTACTATGTAGCATCACTTTTAGACCAGAACTTGGTGTACTATGTTTTCCTCCTGTTTTGGATTGTTACTTGTTAGTGCTTAAGTCAAAGGTGACACCAAACATTGACAGAATCGAATAATAATGATTTGTTTGTTGCTATGAATTTTGTAACATAAGAAAGACTTAGAAAAACTGAAACCGAGTCGCTATGAAACTGAACCGAACCGAATATGTTGATGGTAATTATCGGTTTTCAAAACTGAAAAACCGAGATTATCAGTTTCGGTTATGACTGAGTCAAAAACCGAGCCAAACCGTACCACGTGCATCCCTGCATATGTTTGTTGTCCTAGATTTTCCCATACACGGAATTACTAACTAGGTCCATGGCACATACTTGATTTTTGGCAGCACGGTGGATGGTCTAACATGATTTATTTCACGAAACGCTGATGTCACTTTATAAGGTACCGATATTAATGTTATACCCCAATATAATACTACCTCCGTTTCAGGAAAAGAGTTACTATTACTTTTTTAAATTGATCTATTTTTAGGCTAAAAGGAAAAAGTGATAGTAACACTTTTCCAGAAACGGAGGGAGTAATAAAAACATGATAACGGAAAAAAAATTCGTACGACGAGGTTTAAATTTTAAACCTGACTTTCCTTCTTTCTTTTTTCTTTTTTCTTCTTCTTCTCTGTTATACGCATCACCATGTGGTCTGGCGCCAACAACATATTGTACTTGGTCTTTCTATATCCTCTCTCCTACATGTGTTAAATATAAGATGAAGACAGTGATAATTGGTATCTCAATTAGCAATTTCCTTTGAACCTAATTAAGCAATTTAGAGTAAAATTGGGAATCTCAAGAAAACAAACGTTAATTTGGGAATTAGCAATTAGTTTCTTTCTGTTAATTTAGGGAGGTAGTAAATTAGGCTCAATTATCGGTAAAATCTCACACTCTTCACCTACCCGGCCATCAAACTAGTTATTTTATAATTAACTACTAATTTTTTATTTTTTTATATGTAAAACAGGATCTAGGTTTTTACTCGAATCTAGTCAGTCAGTCTGGTTCCACTGCCAGACCTATTCCGTCAAATCCAATTTTACAACTACATTGACATGAATATAAACCTTTACGATGGGGATTGAACTTCTAACTTTCTCTTCCTTCTTTCTAGAGTTGATGAAAACTCATTGAGCTATAAACTTGGACCCATAATCAACTACTAATACTACTAGCAAATTGATTAGGATAATTTGGTCATATCATACCAAATCTAACGTGCAGTCGGCATTTCCCCATCAGTAGAAGTTGGCTTGCCTTTGTGCCCTATACCCAAAAACCAGTTATTTACCTGCCTAGGTCCCAACTTACACAGTCCAAATAAAATTTCCAACTACTTTGCCATGATTTGTTGCAATCAGCAACGAATAAACAAATTAAATAATGAATTCCGGAACTGGTTAAATGTGTGAGCGAAACTTACCAGAAAAATTAACTGGGTAACTAAAATGCAGTGGACAAGGAAAACAATCAGTACAAGAGGTAAGAAGTAAATACTCTCTACATTCCACCTGGCATCCGACTGATCATGTTTTGAATGACATTTGGGAGGGACACACACCATACAAATGCATACACAACACCTCTTTTTCCCCTTTTTCTTTTTTACATTACATACACAGCTCTCATCTCTCACTGCCAATATTTTATCTTACTATCTTTTTTGTCCGGTTTGACTTGTATGGATATATACATTTGACCGTTCTTACTTAGTATACAAAACTATACGATAATCACCAAGAGCTTAATTCCCTGGTGGTTGATGTGTTTTTTTACACATGTAGCAGTGTAGCACCATCAAGTAGTTATCTTCTTGAATTTTTTGATTTCTATTTTAATGCAATTTTCATTCGGACTCCACAAAAAAATAAAATCATATTGTCAAAGTAGTGTCTAACTTGATATTGTAAACTAAAATTATACATGAAAAACATTTACTTTGTTTAAGGGTACCAAATTTTGTAAGGGTTATAAATCTTTTGAATTCAGTGACAGTGATTATTTTTACAGTGATTATTTTATATATATATATATATATGTAAATTTGCTAACTCTACCGAAATTTGGTAATCTCATATAGCAGCCTTATACTTGTTGAAACAAAGAGTTTTACTAATAAAGATCATTATATATTCTTCTGTTAAGGTTATTCATATATAAAATATGTTATAATATATTGATAAATTGGTCGTGGAACCTGTTGATAATAGTGATTATCTTAATTGGTTTAGCAAAATTACATGCCTAACATTGTTATGTAGCCGTAAAATTTAGGTGAAATGTATATGCCAGTTTTAGGTAGTGTCATTTGATACCAATATTCTTCCTTCCCAACCTCCACCACCAACGTCCACTGCCTTCGTGTAAGTAGTCAGAGAGCTTGTTATTCTCCATCAGCTATGCCACCGTGAAATGGAAGTATTGATTCACAAGGGGAGACTATCACAATTCCAATTACTTCTCAAGGTATCGATCAAATTTATCTGTATTGGGGGTACAATGGACGATTTTCATTGGTGATCACATAGAATGTAGGAATATACTTACAACAGATGACGCAAATGACGAACAACTTGCATTTTGAAATGCCTAGCATAAAATCATCCAGTCATGCAAGTTAAAGAACTCGTGGAAGTCGTAGAACCCGTCAAAGAAGTCGTACTCCATAAGTTGTGAAAGAAATTCATATAACACATGGTGGCCTTGACGATGCAGGGGTTCTAGAAACTCCTGGTGGTGGTCCACTCTTTCGGGATGTTCCTCTTTATATCCAGATTGCTACTCTAGGAGCCTTTAGCCTCTATCAGCCTGCTCCTCTCCCCCATGTTCCTTTTCAAATTTTTGATGATTCAACTCGACCTCCTGAGGCTACTCAAACTTCTAACTCTGCCTTGTTAAATATGGAATACGATCCAAATTGGACCTTTCTTGGTCAAAGAAATCGGTAGATTAAATTTAATTTTAATTGAATGTAATGGAGATTATTGATTTATTTGAGATTACCTTAGTTCTTAATACATTTCAAACTCTATGAAGCAAAACTATATGTTAATAAAAAAACAACAAAAAAAAAACTAACAAAATTCGATAAAATGATGCAGTAAAATTGATAGGTGCATCAAAAACTAGTAATATGTTTTACTAAAATAGTTAAAAATCATCAATTAAGAAAAGGTACGTAAAATAAATTTATAAATTTACCTTTTCCTATGTTCTTTGTAGTATATATTACATGCGTAAATGTTAAGTTTGTATGTCTTCTATAAATGTGTGTGGCTGAATGGGATAGACGCATATTCCAGCTGAAATTATATATAATAAAAAATAACAGTTGGATTTATAATAATGAAAAGTCATGACCAGAATTAGGAGTTATATAGAGACTCTTGGATAAAAAATTAATCAATATCTAAGATTAGAACTCAGCGCTATAATTTTATTCGCTGGCAGATTAGACTAGGCCACGACCAAATATCTATCAAACGACAGAATATATCGTTCGATACCGACTCTACCACAATATACATATATATAAATGTACCGATTTTTCCAATTAATTTATTCATTTATCATGTCCATGATGGCTTAAAATGGTTAAATTACCGAAGAAGAAATGAAGTCAGCCTACCTGTAAAACTAGACGGTTAGGGTCACTTCCATCAACAGACATCCTTCTTTTTGGCTCGTTCGGTCCCATTGTCTTTGTTGGAGATGCTGTTCTTATATGTATATATATTAGATAGCATTGCAAAAATGGGATCCCACCAATTTGTCCGATTACAGTGACCTTTTGAATTTTTGTTCGGTCACGTTGAACGTTGCCCCCTGGTGGGTCCAATTAACTCTGATGCACAGGTTGAAACAATAGAGATATAGATAAACCCAACACAATTAATTTATCATCAGTGGATAAAGCTCACACGGCAAAAGCTCATACGACGATATAAGGGATTCCCATAAAGTATTTATAAGGGAAAATCCGGGATTTCTCTTGCTGGGTAAACAAATATATCAAACAACGACTCTTCTCCCGGTTGTTTAGACATTCGTTAGATATCTTGAAAAAACATTCAAACATTTATTGAAAAATTTGGAGTTGAGTGATCCATGACTCATGTGGTAGTTGATGATATGATCACCATCCAGGGTTTGTATGGTCATTGAAAAGCTATAATGCGTCTCGTATACTCGCATAACTTCACATAGATATATGACATTCTGTGATCTGTCTTCCACATCTACAGTTCCACTGATGGATGTTTCCTACTTCTAAACATCTATAACTGCGATATGAACTTTTAGGTTCTAATATAACACCTAATAAGCCTCCGCGTCCCCTCTTCAACAAAGAATCTCTTACTGCAAGCAACTGTTCTAAAAGGTGGACCACCCTATATGGTATAGCTCTTCTCAATTCCTCTTTCCAGATCTATTGGAAGTGACCACTCAAAGATTCATAAAGTAGGGTATGAGATGAAAGAGTAGGGTATATTCATTATTCGAAGTGCTTAATATTCAAATCTTATCAGCTATGAAATATCAATCAGCAATGACATCATGTACAAATAAAGAAATTTTCACTTTGAATTTCTACGTACCAAAAAAAATCATAAATACTGATTCGTTTCTTCTTATAGTAACAATATTAAACTGAATTAGCAGTGACAAGTATTATGAGTAAAAATAAGTAGTAAATTCATAAGTTTATATTACATAACCATGCATGCATAATTGCATATATCTATCTATATATTTATGTGCATTTTCCATTACATCGATTACAAAATTGGTAAACAATAACATGCCGCTTTTATACGGCTGTACATCGCCACCTTAGGTCCGTAACGGAAACGCTCTAAGCATCTTCCGATGAGATTAAAGAGAAAAAGAAAAACCTCTCAGCATAATACGAGATTGCTAATCTCAACATATATACGTATACATCAATATCACAGAGCAACTTAACACTCGGACTAATATTCTTTCTCATGGCCAACTAATTAATAACTACCTACCCTAAAACCATCTCATCCTCTACTGTGTTTTTTCCTTAAATTTTCTCAACGTTGATTTCTTATTCTAAGGGTTTGATATTTATTTCTAAGAAAGTGGTGCTCTCTGAGGAGCTCCCTTTCTCCTACTAAAGGAAAAAACATTACCAGGGAAAAATCCATTTCCATTCTTTTTCTTGACTAAACCAACTGATGAATCTTGCAAAATCCCAGAATTGTTGCTCGAACAAGATGAATTCTTGAAACTCAATGGGTGATCTTCCGATATTGAATTAGGAGTTATATCATCATCTTCTGTTATGTCTGAACCATCCATTTGCAAACCCTCGAACTGCGAGAACTCGAAATCGGATTCGTCAAATCTGTACAGTATACTTGACAGGTCTCCACCTTGTAGTACCACGTGATCAACCTGCATTTCATTTTGTTTTCGAGGCGTACGTGTTATTATTTATTACAAGTTAATTAAGTAAGGCTCTCAACTTAATCTCTTTCCACAAAAACAAACACCCAAGTTTGTTTGTTTAATTGCAAAATTTTAAGGTACGGGTCAAGGATTATGAAATGTATATATGCTAAATTTCTTGAGGAATATAAAGAAGAAGAACGAAAATCGAAATTAAATATCTAGTGTGATTGTACGGTTCAATGTTATTAAGTAATTAATCATTACTTATAAACTATTAATGTTATCAAGTAATTTAAGATTATACCTTGCAAGAAAGTGAGCAGAAGTGATATTTCTCTTGGAGAATTCTGTCACAATTGTAGCAAATATTGGCGGAACCCTTACAAGCCCTTGTTTGAGGCCTTGGGTTCAAAAACACTACCTTCGCACTGTTTATAGTGTAAGGCTGCGAAAAACATAAACAATATCGAAGTGTGATTTAACAAAGAAGTCTTTGAAATTTCAAAGATTATTATTAGTCAAACAGAAATAATTCAAATCATCTTCATGAACTAATTAAAACTCTACCTGAACATAAAGACAGTCGATAAACTTTTCGAGATCATCCAATCGAACCACATCGTTGTAAACATATCGTCGTACCTGTTTATTTTATACAACAATTTTGATTATTTTTTAAGATTTTTTATAATGATTACCGGCCTACTCAAACTGGTTTAGTTATGCTTGACGGATACTAATCCAGTCAATCCTTAATCACTGTACCCTATATAAATTTATGCAATTCTTAATTTTTGCATGTAAAATTCTACCGTTTTAAATTTAAGCAAAACAAGATATCAAAATTAATAGGTAATCTTAATAACAATTTAGAAGTATAATATGAAGGATAATTTAGTAATTTTATTTTAGAAGAATAATGACAGTTCTTAGGCCTTAGGGCAGCATCATATTGCCATTGAGTCTGAGGTTGAATTCACTGTGGAAAAACAATGAGAAATTTGAATTATTTTTTAAACTCAGTACAGTAATATTGATGGAAGTAAAGAAGAAAGAAAGATTGGTCAAACTTTCGCTTTCACGAAAGCAACGGGAGCTTAGGAACCTTACAGAAAATATGTATAATAGTGATTTTCTAAAAGAGGAAAGATACAAATCTAAAACAGAGGGAATCAATGGAAAATCAGACAATAAAATACAAAATTTCCTAACAAACAATACTTCCAAAGTTTACCCAACAATTACAAACAAAATACTATCAAAATTAAGCAATTGATATGAAATTTTCAAGGAATTGAAGGATTCCTAAGAAACAAAAAAAAAAAGAAAAGAAAAAAAAAACTGAAATTGGGTTTGGAGTGAAACTAATCAACAGAGAATGACATAACAAAGATGCTTTAAGTTGAATTACCAGTAAGAGGGAAGCAAAAAACTAATTTTCTTCTTTAAATTCTATGAAATTTAGTATAAGAACAACAAGATCTTCTAAAGAGTTAAATTACAAACTTAAATCAAAAAATTCAACAAATGAGTATAAATAAAGAAACACAATTAATCAAAATGATAGAGCTAAATTTAAAGAACAAATAGAAAGGAAAAAAACAGAGTAAAATTTGATCAAAACCAGAGTAGTGCAAGAAATTGAGTAAAACTGTGTGTAAGAAAATGAAAATGAACCTGTAAGAGTGGATGAGAACGATGAGAAGAAACACAGTGAGGGCAAATACTACGAAGACAATCCAAACAGAATACGTTCTTCTCATTTTTCCTGCGATTCTCGTGGGTCCCACAATGTGTAAAGAATGTTTCAGCAATTAAACCTTCTAACCATGCTGGTTTCATCACCATGATTATAACAAAAGAATCAATGAATCAAATGATCAATTCTCTCTTCTCTCTCTCTCACCTTAACTAATTTTACCTGCAGCTGCACTGCACAGAGGTTCCTTTTGAAAAACCCTAACTCAGAAACTTCAGTTATTTATAGTGAGATACGTGGTTTTAGACAAAAGGCGGTTTAATTCAAGAAACACAAAATATAATAAAAATAATTTCACAAAATATATTTACATTTTTTATAAAAAAATGAAAAATGAGAGAGATTGTGTTTATGGCGGGAACACAGCAAGCGCAGGTACTTTTTTTCTGCAGAAACTCTTTTTCTTCGTTTTTTTTACAGGTTTTGTTTTCTTCTGATTATCAAGCAAGGGTTAGAATTTCGAAATATTACTGGAATGCCACATTACTCTATTGAAGCTTCGCTTATTTACATATCAGTCCTTACCATAAAGTACACTTGTTTTTCAGTACCGATAATTGTCGTTGTACCTTCTTTGAAGTGTATGATTTTTCTAACAATGACAGCCTGGAGAAAATTGGATACACAGCCAAAACTTGAACGGTGCAAAACTTTTTGAGATGTAATTAATAATTTTAGTCATACTGGTTGATTTATCCTAATTACAGAAAAATTACTTGGGACATTGGAAACAAAAACATGTTATCAACTCAACAACTTGTCTCTCCAGAATCCCTATGGATTTGTCTAATTACAGTAGTTCAAGAATTTATGTTGGGTTTTTTACTTAGTTATTCTTTTCTTGGGCCTATCACTTATGAAGTTATCGTTTAGCCTCCAGCTAATCAAAGCTCGAATCTTCAAATGTTGTTTTACCCTCGTCTGTCCGTTGGTGGTAAGTTTTCCAGACGAATGATCTAAACAAACCGTTCAAAAAAACTCTGTAAAAAACTGTTTTATTCCCAAAATAACCCTCAAAAGGGGAATGGTGTACTCGTTTAGGAAGCGGCGGCGGTCCCAGATTGGATATCATGGAGCATTAAGAAAGTTACGTGAAAAGTGGTTTTGGAGGAGTTTTTCTAAACGATTTGTGTAGAATTTTTGTTTCCAAACCTAGAAAACAAAAAATAAGCTTGAGATTTGATATGTTGAGAAAACAAGAATCTCCTCTGCCATTGTCTCAACACCTGAGAGTTCATCTTGATAACCCCGTGATATCTCAGACACTTGTTATTGTCTCAAAATTTCAAATTAAAGTTAACACCCATACCGGCTACATCTCTTCTGATGAAAAACCCCTCAATACCTTTTTCAACCATATCTTCCTCACCTTTTCCATAGACATGGCTTCAACCTCCAACTCCAAACCTGATGATACTATTGCTAACCTTGTTAACCAATTAAATTCGTCTCTGAACATTCCTGAAGATCTTTTCCCTAAAGTCTTTATCAATTCTGAGATAATCCTGCCCAGGAAAGATATAAATTGGAAATGGTGCTTTATTGGTAGACTCTGCAGGAAATCTTCTCATGTCACCAGAATCATTGGTAGATTCATCAACAATAACTGGGATTTAAGAAGAGATGATGAAGTAGACTTATGGAGAAAAAGAAGAAACTACTATTTTATTAGGATGAGCAGCATTCATGACTACAAAGTTCTTAGACATGGTGGAACTAGAGGCATATTTGGAAAACTCATTGTCTTAAAAAAAAGTTCCATCTTCGAGTCCTGACTATATTGATGAAGCTAACTTCTATGTTGTTAAAATCTGGGTTCTGGTCAAAAGAATCCCAATCCATATAATCCCATATATTAGTAGCATCCTCAAACCTGCTGGTATCTTCCAGAATGCTAATACATAGGCAACATATGAGCTAAAAAAGCATGCAAGAACAACAAAAAGAAGGTTATTCCAAGACAACTCGAAATTCTGCGATGGAGGAACATACATTAGTCATCAATACATAGAGCGAGAGGAGAACAAAGCACCACTCTCAATCGCATACTAGGGACCAACAGGAGAAGCTTCAAAAGAACAACAAGGAGTCGAGCAAAGGTCGTCCATCCCAACCAATACAATTCACTATAGGATTCAGAGCATAACCAACCAAGGAAATCCGATAATTCTAGCTGTAATCATATCTGCATCCAGACCAACAAAGCAATTCAACTAATCATACACATACGAGGATGCCAATTGCAAGCTATACGTGAAATGCGCTACATACATCAATTTGCGACCAAGTCGAAGAGCATGACATCAACATAGGTAGTAACAATGAAACATTAGCATAGCCTCATTCTCCAAGCATGTCGTCTAGAAAATGCGGACTTACAACAGCTCAACATACAACTTACGAAATAGAAGAAAGTTTTGCGCAATCGTAACCACAGCTTAAAGCTTACAAGCCTGTGGATATTGGAGTACATTCACCAACTGAATTTCAGAGTCCACAACAAAAACACGTCCATTTATGCTGATGCAGACAAAATCTCCACTGCCATTGATGCTTCCATTGAGTCCCAAGTGGATTCTTCACGTCATTCTTATGAAAATTTACAACCGGATTGGTTATTTACCAAAGACTTGTGCAAAAAAATCAGTGATCCTTTTGAAATAAACACAACGGATGTGAAGCTTGCTGCTGACAATGGGATAAATCAACTACGGACCACATGGTAAAAGCCAAATAAAGGGTCTTGCATACGACTTGTCAAGAATTAAGTTGCAAAATAGTCGCATGCATGTAACCCAGAAATATGGTTAGAGCGCGGGATATCTTAGTCAGTTCAATCTTGTAATGACTCTGATGACGAAATATCTTGCCATATACTCGAGGGCGTTTTTCTCGCGCTCCAATACAGGAAGGTCAAGCAATATGAGATATCCTTTTCAATATCACTACAAGTAATGGGGGCAGCTAGGATTGAAAAAACGACCCACGCCCAATGAGAGTGAGCAAAAGAATATATAAGAAAATGATTGACTTGTCAGCTGCATGGTCCTCTTATAAAAAGGCTAGCAAATTGATATGTGCATTATTTGCATTATTTGGATACTCTAATTCATTGATTTCTTGTTAGTTTTCATACCATTATGCTTTGATTTTGTTTGTTTATAAGTTTCTTATGAGTTTTGAAGTGTATTCAACCAAAGAAGAAGAAAGGAGTTCATTACGACACAAAATGAACAAGGAAGTTAAGTTATGCCAATGGAGAAGGGCCAAAGACCAAATTCAACTCATTCAAATTCAGGAGTTCTTAATACCATTTTGAAGATAACGAGAATACGAAGCCAACGCAAAAACAATGGGGTCATTCGGAGTCTGTATGAGGAAGTTATGAGCAAAACAGCCGAAAGAAAATAGTAAAACACTTAGCATCAAAATCGGTAGTTAACACGGAAATCGAGCCTATCGATTATGACTCGACGGGAGCCACTTCTAAGACACGTTTTTGACTTCCAAATTAAGTTATCATGGTCCCATTAAGACTCTAACACCTAGATATGATGAAGACTATATAAGAAGACTTACATAACCCTAGAAAGAGATCTTTACAACTTTTTGACACTTGAAAACACAAGGAGAACAAGAAGCTAGGGCTTGGAGTTAGGATTGAAGATCACGATTTCTAGGGTTTGCTTTACTTGTTATCTTTATTATTTTATTTTCCATGGATTTTGAGAAATCCATGATGAACTAAACCTTTCTTATTGGTTAGAGATGTAGTCCTAAGTTGGAAAATATGTTTATTAATTGAAGTATTCATTCTCATATGTTCATAATCTCTTCAATATCGCTTATGGTTCTACCGTTTATAACGCCTTGTATGATGGATTGCTTGTTTGTTTAAGTCGCGAATTAGATGAGCATGCATTGAAATCAATAGCTAAACTAGGATTTGAGATCCGGAATTATGAAAGATCCTTGTTACAAGTAGCATGACATAGTTGTTAATGACAGGATGTTACCATGAAATTATGTGTAGAAGCGTGACCTAGGTTAAATCCATGTGGCTCTTGCGCCGGATTGCTTAGAATAACCTCAACTCACAAAGACCATTGCTTTCATTGGTTTAAACTTGAGTGGCTCTTGCGCCAAGTTATTCGTTGAAAAGGATTCAAAGAGTGGCTCTTGTGCCTTTGATGATAATAGGAGTTTTACTGGAGTAAGCCTGCGATAGGATGCTTTAGGGTTATTGATATTGAGAGTGCATGAATGTTGAGTATGATTTAGTTGATAACATGTTGGAAGATGGAAGTTGAACTCTCTAACTAGTATTCTTTAACTCTGATATTCGTTTTAATTTATTTGTTTTAGTATAATTTAGTTATAATCACAACCAAAACCCCCCTGTTTACATAAGTAATCGAAAGTAATTAACAATCACCTACCTCTTTGTGGGAACAAACTTGTTCTTATTTCTATACTCTAATCTATATTAGTGAAGTAAGAACTTGAATTAATTTTGCTTGGCTGACAACCGACCACAAATGAGCTGTATCCGGTTACGAGCTCGTGGTCATTCACCAAATGAGGATTTAGAGCATATAATTGGTAATATGGAGAAGATGATGCAACAAATGGTAGCAGTGATCATCCCCTCTTATGAAGAAGAAGCCGAACAGGTGAATGCAGTATTCCCAAATCCGCAGAGACAACGATATGATCCTTATTCCAACACTTATAATCCAGGGTGGAGAGATCATCCAAATTTCAGTTATGCGAACAAGCAAGCTGTAGCTCCATGGACGGTTTTCAATTGTCCAAATGGGTTCCAACAGCAAGTACAACCTCCACAACAAGCTCAAAACTCATAATAATCGGAGATGCTCTCCATGATGAAGAATATGACGACGTTGATGCAGAAAAATCAGCAGACAACTGATAATGCAATCATAGAATTACAAACGCAAGTGGGCACTATGGCAACTGAGATTAATCATCTGAAGGCACAGAATAATGTGAAACTACCTTCTCAACCTATCAATCCAAGAGAAAATGTCAACGCCGTGACATTGAGAAGTGGTACACAAACTGTGCAACCAGAGGAAGCTGAGAAAAACAAAGACCCTAAGGGGCCGGTTTTGAAGAAAGAGATTACTGACTCTTCCCAAACCGATGAGGTACCTAAAGAAAACTCTAAACCTCCTATTTGTAATTATGTTCCTCCTTTACGTTTTCCTCGCAGGTTTGCTAACTTGAAAAAGGCGGAACAAGATAAGGATATCTTAGACATTTTCAAGAAGATTCATGTGAATATTCCACTCATAGATCCGATCAAACAAGTCCCCGCATATGCAAGAATTCTGAAGGACTTGTGCACCAATAAATAAAGATTAACCGGTAATTATGTAATGAGAGTGGGGGAGAATGCTTCGGATATCTTACAAAAGAAACTCCCACTCAAATATAAAGATCCCGGTAGTTTTGATATTCGTATTGTTATTGGTAGCACAACGTTTAATAAGACTATACTTGATTTAGGAACATCATTAAATGTTATGCCTGCATCTATATATGAATCTCTTAAGTTAGGACCTTTGGAAGAAACTGGAATTGTTTTATAATTAGATGACCGTTCTAACGTATACCCTAGAGGTATTGTTGAAGATGTGCTTGTACGGTTTAATTAGCTAGTCTTTCCAGCAGATTTCTGCGTATTGGAGATGACAGATGGATCAACTGATTCATCTATACCGTTGCTAATAGGACGTCCAATCATACGAACGGCGAGAATAAAAATTGACGTCTATAGTGGGACGTTGACAATGGAATTTGATGGAGAAATAATACGTTTCAACATTTATGAGGTGATGCGGTATCCTAGTAATGTCCATTCTTGTTTCTCTATTGATGTTATTGACTCTTTATCTCAACAGATGTTTAATTTGGGGAGTAATGATCCGTTGGAGACTATTATCACGAGGAGCGCGGGTTTTAAAGATCTTACAGATCCAAGAACCGAGCTTAAATTAGGGGATGAATTTGAGGAAGCTATTTGTGAACTCAATTCGTTGCAACAATGCCCACCAACCCATGATATTCCATTTATCTCTTTACCATACACTAATGAAAAATTATTGCCATCTGTCTTGCAGGCTCCTAAACTAGAACTTAAGTTTCTTCCTGATCACCTAAAATACATGTATTTGGGTGATAATGAGGAGTTGCCAGTAATAGTTTCTAAAGAACTAACTGAATTGCAGGAACAAAGACTTCTTCGGGTGTTGAAGGAGTATAAAACGTCTATAGGATTGATAATTGCTGATATCAAGGGAATAAGCCCTTCTACGTGTATGCATACTACTTGAGGAGGGAACAAAGCCTACAAGGGAAGCTCAACGTCGTTTGAATCCTCCAATGATGGAAGTAGTAAAGAAAGAGATACTTAAGTTATTAGATGCTACCCCATTTCTGATAGCAAGTGGGTGATCCCGGTACAAGTTGTACCAAAGAAGTCAGGCGTTACAGTAGTACAACATAAAGACAATAAACTTGTCCCAACTCGAGTGTAAACCGGTTGGAGAGTTTGTATTGATTATCAAAAGCTTAATGCAACTACTAAAAAATATCACTTTCCTTTACCTTTTATGGATCAAATGTTGGAGAGATTGTCAGGACACTCGTATTACTGTTTTCTTGATGGTTATTCAGGTTACAATCAGATTGCTATAACACCTGAGGATCAAGAGAAGACCACTTTTACTTGTCCTTTTGGAACATTTGCATACAGAAGTATGCCTTTTGGTTTGTGTAACGCACCCGCTACCTTCCAAAGGTGTATGGTAAGTATCTTTTCAGATTAGTTGAAAACATTATCGAAGTTTTTATGGATGATTTCAGTGTGTATGGTGATTCATTTGACCTGTGCTTGGATAACCTTACATTGATCTTTAAACGATGTGTTGAAACTAATCTTGTGCTAAATTGGGAGAAGGGCCATTTTATAGTAACTCATGGCATTGTTTTAGGCCATATTATATCTTCTAAAGGCTTGGAAGTTGATAAAGCTAAGATCAATCTTATTCGTGCTCTTACCCCTCCCACTACGGTGAGGGAGATTCGTGCTTTTCTTGGTCATGCAGGATTTTATGGCCGGTTTATCAAAAAATTTTCCAAGGTTGCATCATCATTATGCCATTTATTACAAAAGGACGTAGTTTTTAACTTTGATGAGAAGTGTTTGGCAGCATTCAATCGTTTGAAAGAACTTTTGATAACAACCCCTATCATTAAACCACCGGATTGGAGCAATCCATTTGATATAATGTGTGATGCCAGTGACTATGCAATAGGTGCAATTTTAGGCCAGCATACTGGGAAACTACCTCATGCCATTTATTATGCTTCCAGAACGTTGAATGAGGCCCAACAAAACTACACGACCACGGAAAAGAAGTTGTTAGCAATCATTTTTGCATTAGAGAAATTTCGTTCTTATTTACTTGGTACGAAAGTTGTTGTGTTTTCTGATCATGCAACATTTAGGTACTTACTTACAAAGAAGGAGGCGAAACCAAGGCTCATTCGATGGATACTACTCCTACAAGAGTTTGATATCGAAATTAAGACAAGAAAGGAATTGAGAATACCGTTGCGGATCACTTGAGTCGTCTTACTGTAGACTTATGTGAAAGCTTTCCAGATGAGCAACTCTTCTTAATTGCAGTTTCAGAATCGTGGTATGCAGATATTGTGAATTATTTAGTGTCTAAACAAATCCCAAGAAATTTGTCTCGTGCTGAGAGAGACAAACTTTAAAAGATAGCGAATCAATATATATGGGATGATCCATACCTGTGCAAACATTGTTCAGACCAAATTATGCAAAGGTGCGTACCTGAATCTGAGTACAACTCTAACTTGTCTTTTTGCCATTCATACGCTTGTAGAGGACACTTTGGGGCAAAAAGAACTGCTTTGAAGGTACTTGAAAGTAGATTCTATTGGCCCACTTTATTTAAAGATGCGCATGTATTTTGTACAACTTGTGATAGATGTCAAAGAACGGGCAATCTAGGTGCTCAAAATCGAATGCCACAGAAGTTTATTCTTTTCGTTGAAATTTTTGATGTATGGGGCATTGATTTTATGGGTCCTTTTGTTAATTCTTTTGGTAAATTTTATATCTTACTCGTTGTTGATTATGTCTCGAAATGGGTGGAAGCTAAAGCCACCTCTACTAATGATTCTAAAGTGGTTACAGATTTTGTTAAAGAACATATTTTTGCAAGGTTTGGAACTCCAAAAGCCATAATCAGCAATGGATGATCACATTTTCGAAACAAGTTCTTCCAGAGTTTGTTGAAAAAGTATAACATATCTCACAAGGTTGTTACAGCATATCATTCAAAGACAAACGGGCAAGCAGAAGTCTCTAATCGAGAGGTGAAGTCCATCCTAGAGAAAACAGTGAATCCATCAAGGAAGGATTGGAGTTTACGTCTCAATGATGCATTATGGGCATACCGAACATCATACAAGACTCCTATTGGGATGTCCCCATATAGACTTATGTACGGTAAACCTTGTCATCTTCCTGTTGAAATCGAGCATAAGGCTTTTGGGGCTATTCTAAATGCAACATGGAGATGGATGAGGCTAGTAAACAAATGAAGCTTCAATTGAGTTAACTGGAAGAGATTCGTAATAATGCATATGAGAGTTCACGAATCTACAAAGAGAAAACAAAGGCTTTTCATGATAGTAGGATTTCTAGAAAACAGCTTATTGTTGGACAGAAAGTTCTCTTGTTTAATTCTTGCCTTCATTTATTTCCTGGAAAATTAAAGTCTCGTTGGATAGGACCCTTTGTTGTGTCTAACGTTTTTACTCATGGTGCAGTGGAAATTCGTAGCTTGTTAACAGGGAAGGAGCTTAAAGTGAATGGGCAACGTTTGAAGCCCTATTATGAACCGTTTGAACCTGAGAGGGTTGAGATAAATTTAGTAGATGCATTCCCTCTGGAGGAGTAGCAAGGAATGCCAAGTTGGGATGAAGACGTTAAACTAAGCGCTAAATGGGAGGCAACCCATTGGTTTTTTATTTCTATCTTTATATTTTATTTATTTTTTCATATCATGTTAGGATTTCCTATCTTGATTTTACATTGGAATAATCAATTTACATTGAGGACAATGTAAAGTTTAAGTATGGGGGAGTGTTAAGTATACATAATTCTTAAGTATTCACTTTTAGGTAGAATTTTTTTAAACTTCTTTGTAAATATTTGCATGAAACCTTCAAATTTTAGAGATTTTAGAGTCACTTAGTATACTTCTAGCTACGTTTAGATACGGAGTTCTAACCGAAATAACTGAACTTAGAAGTATTAGAGAACTATATTCGGAGTGCTTATTTGTTGAGAGGCTAGAACTGACAAAAATGCACTTAAACTATCGGTAAAGAGTTTAGTATTAGAGTTGTTGATCATTCAATACCCATGAGTGAGGCACCAAACCTTCAATTGTCTGTTTAGAGTGTTTCATCTGCGCAAATTCCGGGTAGAATGATGAGCTACCTAACCTCGCACCAATTTCAGCATTACTTTTTGATCTCTTGAGTGCTATTTCTATAAATCACGAGGGTGCCATCAGAATTGCTAACTCTATCTTGTAGTCTTGTTTGCAGTTGGCACCATTCTCTCGACAACAACAAGTCCATAAAAGCATATCATCATCAACCAGCGGAACATCAAAAATTTGAAGGAAAGTTGAAGACAGTCAAGGTTTACAAGCAACCTTTCAAGAAAGAGCAAATTTCATATTCAAGTAAAGCAACAATACAATTAGCAAAATTATATATACATGTTGAAGATTTATGTACAAAAGCGAAAGAAATCAAAAGATGTGAGTTGGTGAAGTTCATGATATCAAGGCAATACAAGTTGTGAAAAATCAAATGGTAAAATCTTTATCCCATGGCCGTAGTAGTTTCATCATTTTATTTATTTTTCAGTTTATATTTTCATAATCGAAAAAAAAAAGAGGAAAAGAGCTTATCATTGCTTTAGTGTATATTTGTTTTTTGTATTCATTCAATAAGGCCGTGGGGAAGAAGAAATCTATAAAGAAGTTTCTAACAACAAGAAATTGAGGAAAAAAGTTACAAATTGTCAAGGTTCTAAGAAGTTCAAAAGTTCATCATCAAAAGTTGAAGACCGGAGACGTTTCTATTGGATGCTGTGAGAGTGGTGCTGATTGCCGATCAGGTGAGAAGGTAAGTAAGCATTCTCATCCTCGCATAGTGGTTGATTTCCGTTATTAGAGGTCACTAGAAAAATAAAAAGGGGTTCTTTTTCATCCCACGTCCTATGGGATAACATCTTCATATGATTCAGAAGGTTACCTTTCTTTCCTACCATTCAATGTGTGCAGGATTTCTATCTTCCCACTTGCCTGCACATATGTGAGAACCATAAAGTGCGTCTTTTGAGTGTCGAATTCATAAAACCCTATTGGTGAGGCAGAAACATTCGGTCGCTCTCGAACCTGGATTCTTTCATATGGTGGTTTTCTCCTAACTCAAGGGTTAAGCATGAGAATAATTTTCCTTATACTTCTAACTTTTTATTGTTTGTGTGCAGAAACTTTATATCTTTGTAGCTCTTTGGATGCATGTGCTCTGGAATGTTTTGAAGTTGAAAATTAGGTTTTATGGGTATACCTCTTGTAAACCCTCACGAGACTATAACTCGTCCACTAGGGACACCTAGGGGTTTAAAGGCTTGTTACACATGCTAAGTGCAACCGTATCCTCACTAAAATGGATTTGTTTTAGTTTAGGTTAGTTTAGATTTGTAGTTTGCTCGAGGACTAGCAAAAGGCAAGTGTGGGAGAATTTGATAGGTGCGTTATTTGCATTATTTGGATACTCTAATTCATTGATTTCTTGTTATTTTTCATATCATTATTCTTTGATTTTGTTTGTTTATGAGTTTCTTAGGGTTTTGAAGTGTATTAAACCAAAGAAGAATAAAGGAGTTCATTACGATACAAAATGAACAAGGAAGTTAAGTTCTGCCAATGGAGAAGGGCCAAAGACCAAATTCAACTCATTCAAATTCAGGAGTTATTAATAAAATTTTGAATAGAACGAGAAGACGAAGCCAACGCAAAAAGAATGAGGTCATTCGGAGTCCGTATGAGGAAGTTATGAGGAAAATAGCTGAAAGAAAATAGTAGAACACTCAGCATCATAATCGGGAGATAACAAGGGAAAGTTATCTAACGATTATATGTAGTTTCTGGTACAGAAAAACTTCATTTTTGAGCTCCAAAATCGGTAGTTAACACGCAAATCGAGCCTACCGATTATGACTCGACGGGAGCCACTTTTAAGACACGTTTTTGACTTCCAAATCAAGGTATCATGGTCCCATTGGGACTCTAACACCTAGATATGATGAAGACTATATAAGAAGACTTCCATAACCCTAGAAAGAGATCTTTACAACTTTTTGACACTTGAAAACACAAGAAGAACAAGAAGCTAGGGCTTGGAATTGGGATTGAAGATTACGATTTCTAGGGTTTGCTTTATTATTTTATTTTCCATGGATTTTGAGAAATCCATGATGAACTAAACCTTTCTTATTGGTTAGAGCTGTAGTCCTAAGTTGGAAAACATGTTTATTAATTGAAGTATTCATTCTCATATGTTCATAATCTCTTCAATATCGCCTATGTTCTACCGTTTATAACGCCTTCTATGATGGATTGCTTGTTTGTTTAAGTCGCGAATTAGATGAGCATGCATTGAAATCTATATCTAAACTAGGGTTTGAGATCCGGAATTGTCGCAAGATCCTTGTTACAAGTAGCATAACATAGTTGTTAATAACGGGATGTTACCATGCAATTATGTGTAGAAGCGTGACCTAGGTTAAATCCGTGTGGCTGTTGCGCCGGATTGCTTAGAATAACCCCAACTCACAAAGACCATTGCTTTCATTGTGTTAAACTTGAGTGGCTCTTGCGCCAAGTTATTCGTTGAAAAGGATTCAAAGAGTGGCTCTTGCGCCTTTTATGATAATATGAGTTTTGCCGGAGTAAGCCTGGGATATGATGCTTTAGGGTTTTTGATATTGAGAGTGCATGAATGTTGAGTATAATTTAGTTGATAACATGTTGGAAGATGGAAGCTGAACTCTTTAACCAGTATTCTTTATCTCTCATATTCGTTTTAATCTATTTGTTTTAGTATAATTTAGTTATAATCACAACCAAAATCCCCCTGTTTACATAAGTAATCGAAAGTAATTAATAATCACCTGCCTCTCTGTGGGAACGAACTTGTTCTTATTACTATACTCTAATTTATATTAGTGAAGTAAGAACTTGAATTAATTTTGCTTGGCTGACAGCCGACCACAAATGAGCTGTATCCGGTTACGAGCTCGTGGTCATTCACCAAATGAGGATTTCATATTATAGGTCCATTTTCCATTGCACCTGGAGGCATCAAGATACAAAGGATGTCGCTACAATTGCATAGAGTTTGAGAAGAAGGCGTATATGCTGAAGACACCCATCTTGAAGGAGGAGAGTATATGGTGCAAGAGGCAGAGAGGCCATACAGGCGTTAAATCAAACATGTTATGTGCCACTCTCCTTTTTGCATAGTTGTTAACTTTTATAGCTTCCAATTTCTCTAAAAATTCCTGCAAAGTTCAATTCAAAGATAACACATCAAAGCCATGACTAGCCAGCAGTTAGAGCTTGGTCGCGAACTAGCAGCAACAACTTCAAATGGTGGCAGTAGAACCCGAGCTCATCCTTTGCTCGCCAGCTGTTGGTTTCTATGGAAACCTGGCTTTAGTCCAACACAATTGCACAAGTGGTATGCCTAGGTATGAAATTTACCAGCCCATTCATAATTCAAGGTCCAACTCTCCCATCGAATCTACTGAGGTACACAAATGTTAAGCCATGTCAAATGGCTAGCACCTACTGTCCATTGATGCCAAGCCACATCAAGTGTAGTTTTACAAGGAGCTTGGGGGTATCATTATACGCGACGAAGAGGTCAGCTTACCACCAAGGGGTTAAGTCGTAGACTTGCAAGATAACTCAAAAGCTCGAGGGACAAAGTTTAATTTTCTTGATTCATCAACAAGTTTAAAATTAAGAGAGGGCGATGTTTGTACCATTATCAAATTGTACATGTGTGAGTCGTGCAGGCCACTTCATAATAATAATCTTGCTTAATATGGAAGCTCGACTGCTTATTTTGGAAGCCTACTTCTGCTGGGCTTCTTGTGGAAGCCTGCTTATGTTGTGCTTATTGTGGAAGCCTAGTTGGCTTATTGTGGAAGCTTACTTCTGCTGGGCTTATTGTAGAACCCAGTTGGCTTATTGTGGAAGCCTATTTTTACTGAGCTTATTGAGGAAACCCAGTTGGCTTATTGAAGAAGCCTATTTTTGAGATAAATACAAATCCCAAGAAGATAAATAAGAATCTTCCAGGATGGACTTGAATCATGAGGAGATAGATGTGAATCTTCTGGGATGGAACCAAATCCCGAGAAGATAAATAAAAATCTTCCAGGATAGACATGAATCCTGAGGAGATAGATATGAATCTTTTGGCATGGAACCAAATCCTGAAAAGATAAATAATAATCTTCCAGGATAGACATGAATCTTGAGAAGATAGATATGAATCTTATGGGATTGACCCAAATCCCGAGAAGATAAATAAGAATCTTCTAGGATAGACATGACCTGAGAAGATAGATATAAATCTTCCGGGATAGACCAAATCCTGAGAAGATAGATGTGGATCTTCCAGGATAAACTTTAATCTTGAGAAAATATTTTAGAATATTTCAAGATAGATACAAAATATAAAAAAGATAGACATGGATCTTTTTGGATAGATATAAATATTAAAGGATAAGTACAAATCTAGATGGTTATTTAGGATAACTACAAATCTAGGTGGTTATTTGAGATAACTACAACTAGATTTGGTTTCTGCCTATAAACAAGGGCTGAAATCCAACTCAAAGGGGAGAGAATGGCTACCCATTTTTACCATATTTAACATGATTAGAGCTCGCCATGCTATCTAACCCAGAGAAAAACTATTGTAATACTTAAATCAATAAAACTTCTCTTCCTAAGGGAATTCATCTATGGACATAGGCATAACTTGTCGAACCACGTTAAATTCTTGTCTTCATTATTTATTTCATGTTTTTTTTTTATTTTATCATCATAATCATCAAATCAATCGTGTTTTGTGCCTAAAAGTAAATTTTTGGTACAAACAGGCTCAATCTAAGACGATCGCAACAACCTGGGACGGTCGTCCCAAGTTGATTTGACATTGGTTGAAATTAAATACAGCCATAAAATAGCTATAGTTCCAAACACTATAAATACAACCCTCATTCAACTTCTCTATGTACACAAAAACCAATCTTCTCTACATATTTTCTCCATAAAAAACTCTATAATTCATATTATGTTTCTCTAAAAAAATTCAAAACTACCATGTCTCAATCTCAGGGTATTAATCGAACAAAATATAGAAAACCACCTAGGAATAAGCATAGTTAACCTCTAACGACGACACAAGAAGGTTCGGATGAAGAGAACAATCCCAATCTACATCTACTTTCCGGCCGAGAATTAGCTACAACTCAAGGTCATCCGTCTTCATGAACATAGCGAGATAGTGGTATGAAGTTAACCTAGTTTAAGAAAAACTTCCTCCTGGTGCTAAAATTATTGTCGATATATTTTCTTAGCTCACTTTGTGTCATATATATGCGAAGAAACATTCGACCAAATTGGTATCTATATTGATCGAACGTTGGTGGTATACTAAACACACGCTTCATTTTCACAACTTTGAAATAGGTATGTCATATATGATAGACACATTTTAGTGTCTAAATTACACCTTAATTTCTAGTGAGTTAGCATTCGATTTTGTGTCTATTACGTGTTTTATTGCTTTTGTAGGGACATTAGAAGAATAAAGATTTGTGGAAAAATTGGCTCAAAAAGTGTTCAAAACACCCGGGAAAATGGATCAAGGCACCCACACTTTGGATTAGGGCACCCTTGGATCGGGATGGGCTGGATCGGACCAACTCAGCGGATCAACTCGGCCCAGTCAACTCGGTCAAAGTCAGTTGACCGAGTCAAACCCAGTTGACCAGGTCAAAGCTTCATCGGCAAAACAGAACTCAAATCAAATCGCAATTTTGATGGGATTTCAGCAAATTGATAAGTACCCAATCTAATTGAAGGTTCGTATAATTGATTAGAAGCTCTAGAAGCCGAAGATCAGGGCTGGAGAATCATGAATTTGGACGGGAAAAGGAATATGTTTCGGTTTTGGATAACTAGTGATTTCTCGTCAAATCACCGAGTTCTAATGGGATTGGAACATCCTAGAAGACTCACAGGGCCTATATAAAGAGTTTACAATCCTCAGAATCAA
>JAJJMC010014646.1:3696494-3883059 GCA_023531435.1 Papaver californicum | reverse complement strand
TTGTTAAATGTTTTAATTCTTACATCTTACATCTTAACCTATAACATTACAACAATTCAAATCGAGGGAATTATTATATTGATACAGATACATACCTGAGATGGATGCTAGTTTGGCTCAAAATATGACTTGTATGAACAATAATCTTCAACAAAAAAATCAAAATCAAAGAAAATTTCCTGTAAAAGTACCAAATAAAATACACCCAAAATGAAACTTATTTAAATTAGATATAACTTTTTTCTTGAGAGAGTATTTGGTTATAGCTTCGTCGTCACTGAATATATCGTCCTACCACAGTTACAGGGATCATTAGGTAGAAGAAGAAGAGGGGATGGTGGTGGTAAATATAGCACTGCCAATACGAAAGATGGTTGTGGTTGTACTCAGAATCTCCCATTTAGATTTTATTTCAGCTTCTGAATATAAGGATCTCCTATTGAGATTTTGTTTTCATCTTATGAATAGCCACTTTATGAGAGAACCAACTGCCACATGATTGTAATTGCATAAGTGAGAGATGAAATATTTTCATGAATTTGTAAGTTTTATTCTCTTTCAAATTCTTGCATGAGCCAGAGATGCGAATTATCAATTACATGTTTTATTTGTAATAATACAAAATATTATAGAGACGAAGAGAACGTAGATATATGGTAGTTAGGAGATTGTGTATTATCTACAATATGGAAAATTTGTAGTTGTTCTTTGGATGATGATGAATTTATTTTTTTTAGATCCATAATTGTTTTCTTCCAGAACAGGGAGCCTTGTGTTTATCAAAGTCAAAACCGACATAAAAATCTGAGAAATTTTCATAATTCAAAAATACCTTCAAAATCAAATTAAAAAACACCTCACATAATTCAAACACATAAAGTTTTTAATAGCATGTTAGAGCTTCAACACATATACCCTATACAATAAAATACAGTATGAAAAAGAGAAAAATGATATCAAATCAACCTTCATAAATGACTGAAACATGTGTGCCAGAGGCACTATGAATCTAGTGAAGCAGAACAATAAATCAAAATTGGAAAATTATGAATCATACCTAGGGTATACGTATGTAAAAAAGAGAAACAACTTTGTTATTTGGTTTGTATAATCCACTAACTGAGCTTTAATTTCCCAGAGATTTTTCACTTCATCGTTGAGAATAAGAGAAATGGCTTGCAATAATGATAGAAAATTCATTACCTCGGTAGAATGAATGACATAAAATATACTCAGAGAGACGGGATATGGAGGAGGATTGAATTACTTGCATAAGTTGGATATAGGCGCATAATGTGGATGCTTTCTGAGCCACGATTTATCTCCTTCACTTTCTTACACTTTTAGGGCAATATGAGTCATCGATCGGTTAAGACAGTATGTTCACAACTATCAAATGATAAAAAATATGTTGTCTTTTTTGTAATAAACTAGGGATTAACCCATGCGTATAACACATACATGCAATACTTTTCAGTAATGTATCAATTGTTGTTGTGTGACATAGCAATGCCCTATCCTTGTGGTTTCATTTGTAATTTTAATGTTATTAAAACTATATCTTCTGGATGTATTATTTTTTCGTATAAAAATGAGTTATTTATTTATTATTTACAGTTTAGTGTAGTATTTTTTTAATGTAATTATCATAATATATGAGTGTATTTTATTACCCTGCAAATGTATATTCCTTAATATTTAAAATTAGCGTTTTTGGGATTTTTGTGCTATGACTTTATTCAAATACTTTCAAAATATTTTCATGTCATAGGTTTATTCAACTCAGAATTCACACTAAGTATTGAGATGGATGTTCACAAACTTAAAAAATAAGTGAATCAAGATTCAAATGAATTTTATGATTTTTTTAATTTTTGTTTGAGAAGAAAAAGTTATATACTAAACAACAAAAAATATTTAAAAAGGGTGGTCAACAATGGCCATCAAGAAAAGCGAAGAACAAATTACATCATTACAGTCTCATCATAAGTTGCGAAATAGAGCATTCCTAAGTCTTCTTCACTAGAGCACTGGACACTAAATTGACAAATGTCACTCTTGTTCTTACTTCACAATGCATGCCTAACAAAGGTGTATATAAATATGGGATAAAATGTCATTGGAAAACTTACATTGCGAGATTTGTTTAGCTTTGCCAAGAACATCACTTATATACATTTGGAATTCACGCTTCAGGATGATATGTTTCCTCTTATCATATTTGTCATCTGCAACAAGAACTCCACTTCTCCTTAGGTGGTAAACAATTTCAAAAGAACCTGTTCCAACCACATACTATATTGGGTAAGTAATATTCTACCAAAGAAATCAAAACATGTATAACAAAAAATAATAATCAGAGATCAAGATTTTAACTTTAGTGAACAATTTGTCTTGATCCTTAACCGCTTAGATAATACCTTTGTGATTGATATAAGTATAAAGCATAAACACATGTAGTTAAAACTATTAATATTAGGGAATTAACTTTAATTCTTATGACACGTATTTACCATCATCGTGCATTTTTGTGCATCGATCTAATCTACTGATGCCAAAGTCCAGGGTTAAAACGATAATTTTTTCCTTACAAATGATGGTTTTTTAGAGAATTCCGAACATCTATCATAGGACTTCTAGCTCGATAGTCCAACAGGTTGGTTCCAATCCAGTTTAAAGTGTCTTCTTGGATAGTTATAACGGCCCATAGATGCGAGATATACCTTGTGGGGGATGGGGTATGCAACATGTCATTAGGTGATTCGAGTAGTCCCGGTTGCTTTGCCATGACATGAGCCTAAAGATCTGGAAACCATACTTTTCCTTCCACATAGGTTGAGCACAGACAATATATCCAAATTATAAAAATAAACACGTTCCTCTTACATGTTCACTCAATTGTCATTATTTGACCATTGTAGACAAATACATAGCTATCGAATATACTCCATCCTGTCAATAAGCATGCATTTTCTCTACTAACTACTGCCATCAAAACCATATACATAATTAATATAAACATGCTCACGTACGCCGATATCAAATTCCTTTTCCTAAAATACTTGATATACAACCATTAAGCAGAGCTTTAAAATATCATAGTTACCAACTATGCTAGCTGATAGACATTTGATTAGATAATTCAAGCTTCAAGTCGTTCACCTGAACTTTTTGAAGTACCAAGATTATGACCTTAACTAGAAAGATCTAAATTGAAACATTAAACACCTCAACAACTGTATTGTAATAGAAGACAAACTTTATAAAAACATTAAATGGCTATGGTTTACAATATGTCAAAAACGCTCGAATTAATATACATTTGTTTCTTGATTATCAAAAAATTGCATAATCTCAATAATGTCAAATCCAACAAAAAGATATTCACGTTGAGAAAACCTGAAACCACCAATATTTTAAGGTCTTTCGTAAAACCATAAGAAAATATCAAAATAAGTCACACTGCATAGATGGGTTGTGGTAGGTGCTAAAACATGTTCCATGGTCAATTTAAGGATATAAGACGAAACATCCCCAGATTGAGTCTCTACTATTGGTAAAGCAGTCATACTTCCTTCACCTAAAAGAGTACTTAATTTAGCGGCTCTTTCAAAAAGGCGTGAATGCAAATAAAAAACATCTCCTGGATAAGCTTCGCGGCCTGGAGGTCTCTGTAATAGAAGACACATTTGACGATAAGCTTGTGCTTGTTTGGAGGGATCATCAAAATATTCACGGTACATAAAATATTCAACCAGAGCCACTCCTGTATAAGGGGCGAGGTATTGTAATGTAGCAGGTGAGTATGCCATTTCAGCTACCACAATAATATGATCCATTGTCCCCGTTCCTGGAAAGTAGTCACTACTTGAGCTACAAAAGATGTTTTTTGACCAATAACTACGTAAACATATACTATATTTTGCCCTTTTTGATTGAGAACTGTATCCGTGGCTAGACTAGACTAGAGGAAGAGAGACCTTCTTCAATAGAGAGACAAATACACTAACCACTATATCAAGCATCGCTCAATTCTCTACAGGAGAAGTAACAACTCGTCTAATGACATCATATGCTTACACTTTCACTATAAGTCAATTAATTTTGAACAAATATAGCCTATTTTGGAATTTCTTATAACCAAATAGAAAAATACCTAAACTTATCTCTTTGTCGCACTCAAAATTGGTAATATGTCCGGCCAGAATGATTAAATTTCTATTACATTGATGAAAATAAACTTTTATATAAGACAATTCGAATAAACAGGGGGAAAATAAAATTCACGGCACCTTTTGTTGCTCATAAACAATGCTCTTGTCCTTGACTACTTCCTTCGCAGTGTTGCATATGAACATAAACAACCTCAATGTTTGCAGCTACTTTGCACATTTGATTCAATAGCAACTCCAAATTGTTTTTCTCAAACCCCAATACTCTTGCTGCATATACATTTGCAAAAAAACAACAACGAATCTTTCAATTGCTACACCCCATAACTTGAACATATACATATATATATATTAATCAAACTTCAGGCACAATATCAGAGAACGTGATAGTTGACTTTTCATTTTTTATCTTCATCTTCGTATATATATATATATATATATATAAGAAAATTATTTTAATAGAGATAAATATAGAGGTTTATAGAAAATACATGTCCATTACCGAATAACTTTGAGGTGTGAGTGCGCAATATCAAATAAATTGTAAATACATACGCCAAAATCTCACTAGAGCCACAATATATATCCTGATCAACACCATGCACGACCTAATTAGGAAATGGTCAAATGAATACCAGAAGTAATATAAATACCATGATTCATGCTTATTTTTTAAGAAACCATCACTCATAAAAAAAAATCCACTAGAGGGTCTTTACACAAATCAACCAATCAATTCTCATTCGATACAAAATTAAAAACCAACTACAAAAGAACCTACAAAAAGCAAAAACTACTGAAAATACTTTATATGTCCAACATGGGTTAGCTTGAATTCTTTTCTTTCGGCCATCAATTTTATTTTGAAACTTAAAAAATTGGTGTTAGTTTTATCCATTTTTTTCGTTATATCTTTTAAAATCGCTCTTCTCCTATAACAGAGGAGAAGAAAATATTAGCTAGAAACCATCTTGCTCTCTGTGAAGACAAAGCGAAATGTAAACAATAAATCATCGTTGATATTAAGTTGTATCACCATATGATGCAGATCGGAAGCGTGTAAAGATGATAATAATCGCAGTAGAATAGAATTATTAAAAAGTAACTGGTAGAATGGGTAGAAATCGATAGAAATTAGTTGATTTTCAAAGAGATATCCTAAAATCTAAGGGGTTATCTAGACTTCGTTAATTCATTACAAATAACGACTATAAATATGAGATTAGTATTCAGACTTCGGGGTAAACCCAACTATGAATAAAAATCAAAATCAATAAACTCATCAAGTTTAATGAAAATAAAATAATTTTAATTAATCAAAACCCCCCCCCCCCCCTAATTTTCGTTTTTGGAGCTCCTTATATAGATAACTCCTACTAAACAAACCTTAAACTTATCAAAAACCTAAAAACTTGTTTCCCAAGGTATCTACTACCTTAGGTACCTTTCCTAACTTTTTAAAACTCTTAAAATAAACTTCTAGACTCTTCCAAAATTACCCTAAATAATAAATCCGAAAATTAATTATTTTCTGTTAAAAATAACATTAATAAAATATAAATAATAATAATAAAATGATAAATTTATTTTCCATAAATCTCCCTCCATCACCATATCATGTTGAACATAGATAGGTTGTACTTTGGACGATGAAACGAATCACCAAACCAATAATTGTTAACTTTGTGCGGAATGAAAATATAAGTTATAGATTTTGAAACCCTAACTTGGATTCACCAAAACCAATAATCCAGTATAATCTGTAGCAGTTGTCGAGGTTCAGTACCTTCCACCTGTAATTCTGATGATGAAACACAAAATCTTCAGTGAAGTTTTTCGTATCACCTCTGATCTCTTTTGATTTCCTTGTTGAAAATGAAACAATACACTAGCATGTGATCAACGAAGCGTCTCTTCCGAATGAGATGGGTTCTCTTTGGGTTTTGGATTACCTGCCTTTGGAGGGGTCCTTAACAGTCTGATCGTGTGTGTATGATAGTATTTCATATGACCAACCATAGTCGGTAGGTTTATCTATTTGGAAAATAAATCTGAAACTCCACTTACCTATACTTAGTTAAGCTTTGTTTTATAATTTACACTAGCAATGAGTCAGTTTTGATATTTTCGGTGATTAAAAATCGCAAAATTACCACGTATTCGGTACGCCGCACATCAATGACATCGTAACAATGAGTTCTAAGCCCAATATTTTGACGTAATATATTGGTGTCACCGAATGAACCTTGTTGGACGGGTGATCTTTCCATTCTCGAGGCTCGATGGATCAGTTCTTATCTGAGTGATCTAATCATCTCGAGGCTGGCCAAATCAGTTCTTATCTGAGTTGGAGCAGATCTGGATCACATGCATTGTGTCGGTAAGTGGTATGGATAATGAGCATCTAACTTTTGGTAACAATATTGCACCGACGTGGGTCCCATCAGATTAATAGTGTGAAAGTACTAAATTTGAATAAAGCATGGGAAATGGATGATTAGAAGAGATGGGGGAAAATATTTTATGATCACGAAGGAAATAATTGAAGACAGTTGGTTATAACTAATACTAGTAATTATGTGTTCCTTGTCATGGTTTAGATTGGATATATCACATAACTTTACTACTGCAACTAAAGTTATTCTTATCCTGGCTCAGCATGTATTAGAAGCATGTTCCGAAGTACTCTGGAGACTGGACATATATTTAAAAAAAAAATTAAAAAAATTGGACATTTTCAAAGAAATGAGAAGGGCAACTTTAGAGCCAGACTCGAATTCAAACCAATCATAATATGGATCTTGTTCCAAACATATGATTCACTTGACAGAAAACATCAAAATTCTGCAATATAATATTTCTCCGTTTCTTGAAAAAAAATACTATCACTTTTCTAGAAACGAGATAGTACAATTTTTTTGGGATCCATATTCACTTTAGCACGCAACATCTCAAAATCAGTTCCCCGAAATTAGTTTTAGATAGACAAAGGCCCAAATTTAAGGACGCTCTCTCACATAGGACAAGAAGCAATCCGGACGATCTGATCCAAACGATCCGATCAGAAGAAAGGATACGGTACGTTTTGATCCATAAAAGGATGGTTGGTATCGGGTATATATCACGATTCACAACAGATTCGTAATGTATGAGAAAAGCAAAGCAGGGTTCTTCAAAGTTGTTAAACACTCACGAATTCTATCTTGTCTTTCTATTAAATTAAATTAAATGAAATAAAAAACAAATCCAGTTCACAACCATATAAACAAAAATCACAGCTTCATATTCATATATATATACAGTTGTAAAAAACCATAGTGATAGTCTAGACTCTAGAGAGAAAAGAGAGTGAGAGAGTGAGAGAAGAGGAAGGAATGGGAGAAATAACATCAAGTTCCGATGGTTCAGTAACAAATTCATCATCTTCATCCTCACCACCACCTCAAGGTTTACTAGAAAGATTAAAAGATTATGGACAAGAAGATGTATTGTCACTTTGGGATGAACTTTCTATTCAAGATAAAGATCTTCTTGTTCGTGATATTCAAGTAAATCAATTCCCACTTCACTCTAATTTACTAATTAGATCTTTCAATTATATGTATCTCGTTGGATCTATTTTTTTTTTATTTTTTTTTTAAATCATGTCTGCGTTGATAATTTGGTTTCATTTTTATGAAACATAATCATTACTTCATCATTCAATTATGTCATTTTTATGGACAGGCTTGATAATTACAAGTTTAATTTGAACAACTAACGCAATGCAATGATTATATGTTACTTTTTCAGAGCTTAGATCTTCCAAGGATAGATCGAATTATACGATGTTCATTGCAATCTCAAGGTGAAATAAATAAATTTACATAGTGTTTTTGTTTGTTTTTCATAACAGATTTGCGATCTTAAGAATTTGTATAATTCAATGTGACTGAATTTGCAGGGCTACCTGTACCGACAATTGAGCCTGTACCGGAGACTAGTGTTTCAAGTGTGGATATTCGAACACTTGAAGAAAGAGAGAGATGGTGGAAGATGGGTTTGAAAGCTATATCTGAAGGCAAATTGGCTGTGCTGCTTTTGGCTGGTGGTCAGGTATATATGTGCATTACAATGATATAACTAAACTTATATTTTTATTTTGAGTAAACCATATACTCTATTGAGTTTTCGCACAATTCAGGGTAATGTATACTGCTACTGTAATTATTCACAGTGAATTTGTATACTGCTCACTAAGGAATTAGTGGAGCAGTGTGTGTTTACTTAGGGTGTCTTGGACGAAGAATTATAGGAACAAGGCAGAGAAAGTTAGATCTGATAATGTTCATTGTTGAAGAGTCCGAATTATCTGTTAAGACAGATTTTTCCTCAACTTCAACCTGTTTGGATTTTATTAAGTAATACGGATTCATCTCTGCTCAAGGAGATTGTGGAAGTGTTGAGCAGCTCACAGACATTATGCCAAGCTTAGTCAGGAAAAAAAACAGTCTACTTAAATTAGATATATGTCATAGAGTGAACCGAATGATACCTGATATTGGTACGTGTGACTTGGGAAACAAGACAGTTTTTTCATTTTCTTGTTCTTAATTAGCTCTTTAGATACTCTTATATATGATAGATTAATTTTATTTATGCCCTCTTTTGGGAGTTGGATTAATTTTGCTGAGTATCCTACACTCCATTCGTCTTGCAGGGGTCCAGGCTTGGAAGTCCTGATCCCAAGGGATGTTTTAGTAAGTAAATTCATGTGTGTCTTATATTTTTTTCTCATACATGAAGGAAAAAACCTTTAGTGTATGTTTAGTACAAGACAAATTGTTATTGATATAGGTAACTGGAAGAGATGCTTGGTGTCCGGTCAGCTATTAAGGAACAATTAAGATCACACTTTTAGCATCAGTCTAGGTTTAAAACTATTTTAATCTTGTCCAGGAAACAAAAACGACAATCTTAGGCTGAGAACAACTAGAAAAGCATTTTTGTACTGTTTAATTTTATGCCAAGATAAAACTCAAAAAAAGTTTTTCCTACTTATGCTAGCCCTTAGCATGAACGGTTTTCATTTTATTCTGCTTCTTGTAAGTATTCATTTTCATTACATTTAGTTTAGTTCAATTTAATTAGGTTGGTTCTAGTTGTTGCATGTTTTGTTAATTCATGTCAACAGTCACTTATTGGTATTTGATGTATCTCAGACATTGGACTCCCGTCGGGAAAGTCACTGTTTCAACTTCAGGCTGAACGAATTATATGTGCTCAAAAACTTGCAGCTCAATCCGTAAATGAGGGTAAGGTTATTTGCTTGACGCCATTCATCCTAAGTTTGTACTTTAACAATGATCTGTTTGTCTGCAGGCTCAGGTAGTTTTGTGGCAATTCATTGGTATATTATGACTAGCCCAATGACTGATGATGCCACAAGAAAATTCTTTGGGAGTCATAAATATTTTGGTCTAGAAGTAGATCAAGTAAGATTCCTGCATGGTTTTTCATTTTCTTGTTGCTAACTATTTCCCTTTGTTTTATTCATCATCGCAGTGTGTATAATCATACTTAATTGTTGATGCAGGTTACCTTCTTCCAGCAAGGTACCATACCATGTGTCTCAAAGGATGGCAGATTTATCATGGAGTCTCCAAGCAAAGTAGGTTTTACTTCCACTTGTATATTGTGTTCCCTTTCCTGCTGAAAATTGCATCCTGTTCCAAGTAAGCATAAATTATCCTTGACCTGATTTATGAGACATCTCTATCATTACATGCATTGCACTGCATGGTTTGTTTTTGAGATGTCTAAGCATGTTTCTGACCGGACTACTACAAGAATTCTTGTTGAGTTCTATTATCTTTCTTATTTGTTAAAGTTCTTTCTATCATGTGTTAAACTGATCTAATTTGAGTATATTTAATTTAGTTTGACTTTTTCTGCAAAGCTAGGTGGCAAAGTCTCCGGATGGTAATGGAGGCGTATATTCAGGTATGATGTCTTTATTTGTTATGGCGACTTCTGTGGTTACCTCTTAGCCTGAGTGAGAGAGGTTAAGTTTACTTATATGATATTGAATTAATATGTCCAGCTCTTAAGACTTCAAGGTTGTTGGAAGATATGGCCATGAGAGGTGTTAAATACGTGGATTGCTATGGAGTTGATAATGCATTGGTGAGGCTCTCTCTAACTATTTCTCTACTTTATATCAAGAAGATTTCAGACTTTTTGTCCTGATTTGCTTACTGATCTCTCAAAAACCAGGTCCGTGTTGCTGATCCGACTTTCTTGGGATATTTTATTGATAAAGGTGTAGATTCTGCTGCCAAAGTTGTTCGTAAGGTAACTTGTTTAACAGTCTCAGTTACTTTGGAGCCTATATTGTTGGAATCCCTGCTCAATGAGTAAAATGTAGTTGTCCATAGGTTTGTTAGTTTTTCATTCAAGCTGCAGTTCATGTAAATTGTAATTGTCCAAAACATAAAATGATCAAACTAGACCCCAATACGATAGATAAACAATAGATAAACAAGAAGAATAAGAGAACTAACAATTGTGTTATATAAACATTAACTTTATTGCTTTAGTGAAAGACTTTTACAATGTCACACTTCTATACCCTAGGTGTTGTATCTTTCTTCTTCAATTTTCCTCCCGAATTCGTATTCTAGTATTCTTCCTTTCCCCTCTACAAGCACTAACTAACACCCTATTTATACTCCTTCCATGCTAGTAATTCTATGGAATAGAAACTCTCCTATGTTGGTAATCTTCCGCGAATAGAACTCCCAAGTCCCAACCATTCCTTCTAGGAATAGAATTCCACTTCCACAATTACTTGGAGAGTAATTCTCTTGTATGTAAATCTGGGTATAGGGTCTTTTGATGGGCCTATACCTAAAAATGGATCATGAACTTGGGGAAGAATGCCAAATAAGGAAAAACAATGTAACAATGAGCTGTTGTTTGATGTAAAAACCTTGCGTGGCTCTGAAGTCGAGTGGAGTCTCTTTTTGAAAAAATTCTTAGTTTTTTCTTTGAAGATCATCTCTACTTTACATGTTGCAAGGGTTTGCCTAGATATTTTCTTTGTTTCAAATCGACCCGTCCTTCTTTTTGTTAAAGTGGTTTTGTCCTATATTATTTTTAAATTATCTTAGGAACATGATTTGTATTTTTTGTGTACCAGATCCTCTTGTCAGCTAGGAAGTTATGCAATTTATACACTATGCTGACTGTGCAAATTGTTTGCATGCCAGATTGATTATTAAATATTGATAAAACAATTGTGTGCTCTATATTTAGTTGCGGAACTCAGGTTTTTGAGTAGCTGGTATTTTAATGTATCATTCACTTCATGGTTTAACTCTCTAAGAACTCGTATCTTTCTTTACAATTATTATTTGAATTAAGCTCATTTTTATACATATTGGGATTCAATTGATTATTTGTGGGATGTTTCATAAGTCTCTAATGTGTTACTCGTAGTTCTATATACTATAACCTTAAAAATTTTGCTCACCACTATAATAGATCCGAGCTTTATACATCTTGATTTGGTTTTCTATACAAACATGATACCAGGCTTATCCGCAAGAAAAGGTTGGTGTATTTGTCCGACGAGGTAAAGGTGGGCCACTGGCAGTTGTTGAATACAGTGAGATGGATCAATCTATGACTTCTGCTATCAATCAGGAGACTGGGCGCCTTCGCTATTGCTGGAGTAATGTATTAGCCTTTTTCCATTCCTTTGCTATATACCGGTAGCCGTAGTTGCTTATGCATTACTTTAGTTGAAAAATTATTAGTTCCATTATTGGCATTATATGTTGGTAACCATGGTCTTTGGCATAATGTTGTAACTTGTAATGGTATCATTGGAGGCTGCTGAGGGCTTGATGATGTCAATATTTGTATATCCTCCTGGTCTTATTGCACTAATGTGGCCTTTTTTGCACGTCTTCTAGGTAAATATTATAGTTCTTACAGCAGTTACAATCCTTTAGCCCTTTGATACTTTTAATGAGCTTAGGATATAAATTTTGAGCAGTTTATTTATTGCTTGATTACCAAGAGCATGGAAAACTGAATAAGAGAATGAAGGAGAGGAATACAGACTCGTGCAGGATTCAACCTCCCTTTCTATGCAGTTAGTAGGTTGGACACAGTGACAGACTAGAAAGTAGCTGAAAATTGGAAAACACGGAAAGTATGTAGGAATGCAAGAGGTTGTGCCCAAACACAGCTGTTATATGATTAAAATTAATTACTAGGTGGAGCACATAGATCGAACATGCCCAGTTTGAATAAAATTCAATCGAATTGAACACAGAAAGGCTTGGTAAGAATACTAACCTCCCCCTGTCCAGACTTATAGAAAAGAAGACCCAGTATTCTTCATATTTCATAAAATAGAATTCACTTGAATTTTACTATGATATAGATGATGCTTTTCCATTTATCTTTTTCCCCCCTGCAAATGCCATACTGTTTCTTATAGTATATTTTCTTATTTTCAGGTTTGCTTACACATGTTCACTCTGGATTTTTTGAATCAAGTGGCCAACGGTCTCGAGAAAGATAGCATGTTAGTGTTTCTCTTCTGTTTTTACAGTTTTAATAGCCCCTCACATTTGTCTATCTGACTGAATCAAACTTATTTTCAGTGTCTTCAAATCTAGTTCATTAAATTCTTTTGTGGTGCATTAAAAATCACATTATGCTGCATGAAAATTGATTGACATGCTGCAAAGTACTACTTGTGGACAGTTATCATCTCGCTGAGAAGACAATTGCCTCTATCCATGGGGACATTATGGGCTTAAAGTTGGAACAATTTATATTTGATGCATTTACATATGCTCCTTCTACCGCTCTCTTTGAGGTGAGTCATACTGTAGCTAACCCTATACCATCAGTTAATTCTGTCTTCCCCCATGCATTAGTGTTTCTGCTAGCAACACATTATTTGCTTTTCATAACAATCTCAGCAGATTTGAAATTCCTTGTTTAAATTTCCAGGTCATACGCGAGGAGGAGTTTGCACCAGTGAAAAATGCTAACGGGACATCTGCCGTTGACACCCCTGATAGTGCACGGCTGCTTGTTCTCCGCCTGCACAGTCGTTGGGTAGTTGCTGCTGGTGGTTTCTTAACTCATTCCATACCTCTATATGCAACAGGTGACTTTTCTTTCCCTTTCTTCTCATAGTAGATGTTCCTAAATAACAGGAATGAAACACAACACCATTTGGAAAAAAAATTCAAAAGCTAACAGTGTTAAAGTAGAAAGCATTTTTTTTTTTCTTCATAGAATCAGTTTCTCGTCCTTGATAGTCTCCCGTTCATCTTGTTACTAATTTCATTTTGGCTTCCCTTGTACTAATTATCTTGAACCAGGAGTGGAAATCTCACCGCTCTGCTCTTATGCTGGAGAAAACCTTGAAGCAATATGTCGTGGAAGAACATTCCATGCACCCTGTGAAATTACTTTCTAGTTTGAACAGTTTGGTTAGATCTTGGTTTTGAGTGGTTCTTTGGCAATTAAACAAAAATCAAGTTTCTGCTGTGGATAGATCATCATCTATGTCAATTTGAGTATGTATTTGGTCAATCTGATGCAAACCACATAATATGTGGTTTAGCTTATTAGAGAGATATTAATGGGAACGGCAGAATTTTGATCAGAAGCCTGTGTATTTGTCTTCTGGCCTAATTCTATTTTCATTTAAAGCGTGTTCAAGTGTTAAGCTGATTTGTATCTTTATTTTTTTGATGGAAGTTGATTTGTATTTAAAACTTGTTTTGGTAAATGTTTTTCCCCCGTTTGTATGGGTTGTCGCAGTAGGTATTGGTTGTATCGGGTGTAAGTTAAGAACCCATAGAAGCCTACATGGGTGCCAAATTTAAGAACTGAGATTTTATCAGAATTTTTGTTTCTAGTTCTGTAGTTTCTTTTTCTACAGAGCACTCCGCCGTCCGGATATCTTTACTTGTTTTCTTTGCACCACATTCAAATCCTTGACTTGGTAGTAGTCCTATTTAGCCTTGTGTTTTTGGGCCGAGAAAAACTAATTGGGGGTTATTTATCTAGGAATTACTAGATAATCCTATATTAGAGACCTGTTTAACCTCTAATCCTATCCCAAAACCCGGTTTAATCATTAATCTAAAAATAAGTAATTGGACTAGTTTTCTTACTCGCGCCTCCAATTCACATGAGAAGAATGAAAAACACATTTTCAATATCCCATAAATACCCTTTCTTGTACGAACTATAAATTTAGCCAAAATCAAAACTTTAAAAAAAAAAATCGTCAATTGGCAGCTCACAGATTTTTCTTCTCTTTCTGCTTCAGTGGTGTTTTCAGTTTTAGGGTATCGTCAATCTCCAGGTATTTTTCTTTAATCTTCTTCTCTGTATTTTTCTCCAGGTATCGTAATTCTCTGTTTTTGTTTTTTTAAGTGAAATCATGATAATCAACATGATTTCATGTTTTGTTTGTTTTCTTACACTGAAATCCCGATGATTAACGTTTTCTATGATGTACATTTTGTTGAATTCCATGGTCGATCTTGTTTTTGTTCGTGTTTTAGTTTTCTTTTCATCTTTTGAAACTGATTTTGTAATCGTTCTATTTTGTTCATTGGATCGTCGTATTCAGTGTTTTTACATGTTGTTTGATAATAGGTTTTGTTTGGTTTTCTTTTATTTTTTTCAGGGAATCATGATTTTTGTTATTTTCTTTCTGTATGTTTTGAATGTTTCTTCAGTACATATTAATACGTACTGTTTTTCTAAACTTTTCGATATATACTGTTTTTATAGTATACTATTTTTGAATCAGTACATATTTGTTTGCACTGTTGTATGTTATGTTTGTTTCTATAATATGTGTGATACTTCTAAAATAGTACATATTATTTAGTATTGTAGATTTAGTATTCGTATCATCTTAAAATTTATGTTTTGATGACTTTTCAAGATAAGAATGTATCAAATCAGGCCATGACACATTCTTCGCAGCTTCTAAATCCTCCACAAGACCTATGTACTTTTCAGTCAAGGCATGTGCATCTTTTTGTTGTGAAAAACAAAGTGATACACATGAAAAAGCATATAAGCCTTACCAGGTCTTCAGCATCTCTCACTTCTTGACTTTTTTTTCTCAATCCCTTCTTCACTTCCTTTTTCACTTTCTTCTTCTTCATCACTTCCAATTTCTTTATTTTCTTCATCACTTTCATTTTCTTCAACATTATTCTCAGTTGCTTGCTTTTTTCTTAGAAGTTTCAACACTTCTTCTTGTATCCTCACTCTGTTAACCTTTTTTGTCTTTGGTACATCAACAAAGAACCTCCGGAAGAAAGCATTGTTTCTATATCCACCTTTAGATGTCAGCATTATATCTTCATGTTGTCTTTTTGCTGCTTTTGGCATTCCAAAGATAACACATACTTCTTCAGGAGTGGATGTTAGAATATGTGAAACTCTATGCCTTTTGAACTCAAATCTGAGCTCATCTGCAACTTTACTTCTCTTATAACACTTTATAAGATTGGTCACAGCAATTTCATTCTTCATCTAGTGGTCTGCACCCAGATTTGTGTACCAGAACATCACGAAAAGGTTGCCATATGATTGCTCACTGATTATGCGCAACTGAGTTTCACTCAACTCAAGTTTTTCTGCCTTGATTGCTTTAACAAGTGACAAAATCCACATGAACCCACTTCTGTAGATCTTCCTAGCAGGTGCAGGTTTTGTGGTTTTCTTCACACCAACTGCATAATGAACACATTGTCAATATCCCTACAATATATCAATATGTACTATAATATAAAAAAAAGTATATATATTTTTTATATGTTGATACGTATCTGCTATATCATGAACAAAGTATACATTGATATGTACTGATCCAATTCAAGATTAGACAAAGTACATATCAATATATACTATCCTGTATGCAAGATGTAGATGCTTTAGTATAGAACAATATACATCTATATATATGCTTTTATATTTATAGCATGAACAAAGTACATATCAATATATACTTATCCAATTCAATATCTAGAATAAAGTACATATCAATATATCCTGCAACCAATATCTAGATGCTATAACATGAAAATAAGCATACACTGATATGTACTGATCAGTATATACTAAAAACCAAGTACATATCAATATTTACCCTATGTTGCATGCTAGATCTATGTGCTAAAACATGAATATATATATATATATATATATATATATATTGATATGTACCAATGATATATATTGGTACATATCAATATATCTAACTCCTAGAACATGAACAAAGTAAGTTATATATTGATATGCACCAATGATATGTACCTTTTTTTGGCAGAAACAACAACACCCTTCTTCTTTTTCTGTGATGTAGATGGAGAACGAACGACAAGAACTTTGTTCTTCTTCTTTGTAGATGGAGAATCTACAACAGTTGTTATATTTTCTTACTATGTTGTTGGAGAATCAACAACTTCATTCTGTTTTTTGATTTTGCTGGTGAATCAACATCAGTTTGTTTCATTGTTTTTAATCTTGTTTGAGAACCAATAACTTTTTTGTTCTTTTTCTGTTTTGATTTTGTTGGAGAATCAACAGCAGTTTGTTTCATTGTTTTTGATGTTGTTGGAGAATCAACAACTTCATTCTGCTTCTTCTTTCTTGATTTTTTGGGTATAGAATCTACTTTAGAAGCTTTCTTGTTCTTCTTCTGTGGTGGAGATTTAGGAGTATCGTGTTCTTCAATCACTGTTTCCTTCATGCTTCTGTTGATTTTTCGTTTTGTACCCATTTTAGATGGAATTTTTGAAGTAGTATAATGCTGACAGTATGTCAGGTTTTAGTTGTATCATGCTGAAAGAAATCAAATGTTGCTAATCCTGTTGAGTTTCGGTTTTTGATATCTTTTTTTAAGGTTTTGATTTTTGATTTTTGATTTTGCCCTAGTTTTTAAGTTTTTAGGTTTAGATTTTGAGAGTAATGAAGTCGAGTGGTGTAACTGGTGTTGGTGGAGTAGATGAAAGTTTTTGCCCGTTAAGAAGTAGAGTAGTGTAGGAGGTGGAGGACGTGGGATCTCCACACGTGACTAGTATATGGGTAGGATGGTAATTGGGTTTTTTGAAAAGGTTTTTGGACTAATGGATAAGTGTGTTTCCCGGGTGGACTAACCATTAACAAGATCCGGGTTTTTTGGACGGTCCAACAAATTTCCCATTATTTATACGTACCCATCCAATAGAGGTAGCTATGGGATGTTTAAATGGTGGGTAAAAACCCATACATACCTTTTTACGAAACATTTATCCTAAATAAACTTTTCTTCTTATTATTTTCTCTCTACTTATTCTTCATTTCCTTCTCCTACTCTCTCTCCTTCTCCCACTCGTTCAGATCAACTTCAATTGGTAGAAAAATTAAAAGCTTCACGGCCAAAGGATCCAGCATTTGGATCTACTTCGAAAGGAAAGGAAAATATAGTGGATGAAGAACACAAAATCATTGAAATAGACTCGTCCACTGATTCTGACGATATGAATCTGCATCAACTTCATAAAACCCAAATAAGGTAAGTTACATCGAACTTTTAGTATTTTATTGCTCAAGTTGAAGAAATCATAAAAAAAAAACCTGAGATTTTCTGTTACAGTACATAATCTGTAGAAATCAAGTTGATTTTATTTGCTGATTATGCCTCGATTTCTTCAATTATGAAGAACATCATCAATAATCGGTAGATCGATTTTATTTTTGTCTACCGATTACGACCTGCAATTTGTTTCTGGATATTTATTTGAAACAATCAATAGATATAAAATTGGTTTGTCTATCGATTGTGCATTGTGTTTTTAGATAAACCAGTTTTAGGGCTACACTCTAATCGGTAGTTAATAGTCGTCCCTAGATTATCAATTATGGTTCCATTCAACAACTAGTTTTCTGTCAAAAATTGATTTTTAATCGGTGGTTAATTTGTAAACCCTAACTACCAATTAGATATAATCGGAAGATAATAACGACCCCGACCTACCGATTGTTAATAATCCTAGTTTTCTGTCAAAAATTGATTTACAATCGGTAGTTAATATGTGAACCTTATCTACCGATTGTTCGTAATCGGTAGATTATGGGAACCCGACGTATCGATTGTGAGTAATCGGGGGTTATTTTATAATTTTATTTACCGATTAGATGTCCATTCATTGGTTATTATATATTTTCTCACATGTAGTGTTTTATTTCTTATTAATGTATTGAATAATAATTGTTTAGCATGTTTGATGTGTTTCGTTTTATTTCGGTTGCTCATTCATGTCTCTGAATTAATTCTGGAATAGGGTTTATGGTGAATGATCTCTTGTCGTTGGATATTTTTTGATTTTCTTGGCCATTTTGGTTGTCTTTTGTTGTAAATTTAATTTAATTATTCAACTTCTTGATTAGTTAGAACTAAAATCTTGAGAGAAGATCTTTCAACTCATGTATGGGTCTGTTTATGAAGGTATGTGCTTACAACTTGTTGCTTATTTATTTTTTTAGGGATAAGAAGGGAAAGGAAAAGGTTATTCCTCCTTCAAAACCTCTTCCAAAAAAATCTGGAAAAATTAACTCTTGTTGATGTTCTAGAAATGATGGTTAAAGATCGGGATTTTGTAAAATGGCTAGAAGAAGCTCCTGAAAACCAATTTCAATGGAAAAACGATGACGACGACGAAGAAGAAGAAGAAGAAGAAGAAAGAGATGATCCAATTCATAGAATCATTTGGTTGGAAAGTGACTTTAAGTACAAATGTACACCCGAGGAGTTACAAGAAAAGGCTAAGGAGTTAGAAGAAATAGATGATCATGATCAGAGAACCTTTTTCAAGGAAAACGACTTTGAAGTTGTAAACTCATATTTCAATGAAGATGGTGAGTACATAGGCCCACCTGAGTTATTGGAAGAAAAAGATAATGACAGCAGGAAGTTGGTAGATGATGAGGTTAGGAAGAACAGAAGATTTAAAACTGGTGTTTCGAAAAGCAAAGTAAGAAGGAATGGAAGAATTGGACGAGGTCGATCTGGTTTATAAGTATGGATGTCTATTTTACTTTTTTATTTTGAACAATATTATGTACTAAGAGGGATGAAATGGTTTCTTTTCTTTAAGTTTAAACAATATTATGTTTACTTTTTAAAGTTTATTTCATTAGCAACTTGCATTTTAGCTCACCTCAATTGCTAACATTTTTTAGAAAAGTATCATACCCCTCAACCGAAATAGGATCAACCGCAACAACGATCTCCTTAAAAAAACAAGGTAGCCTACTATAATCAGTAGTTAGTGGTTATCACTTTCAACCGGTTGTGGAACAATCGAAGGTTTTTTTACCAAACTACCGATTATGTGGTCATCGGTAGAAAGTTATCACCAATTAACTACCGATTTGAACCACAACCTAATCAGGTTTCTGAAACTTGAAGTCAGTATAATCGGTAGGTAAATTTGGCTACTTTCTCCCAATTATGACTGTAGCAAATTAGAAATACTACAAGGTTGGAAAATTTTATATTTGAGGCTACTATGACAATTGCTAGTTAAATGATTCGCCTAAACTCCTGATTGTGACAGTAGCAAAATTATAAATTTTCAAAATTTGGGAAAGTTTATTTTTGGGGCTACTTTTACAATCGGTAGATAATAGATCCCACAAAACTACCAATTGTAAGAGTACATTATCGAAATTGGGAAGAAAACTCAGTATGGGGCATACATTACAATGGGTAGATATTTAAGTTCCCTAGACTACCGAATATGAAAGAAAAAAAAAATCAAAATCAGAATTTTTTTTGGGGCTTATTGGACAATCGGTAGTAATGGTTTCCATCGAAACTAGTGATTACGATGAATTCTGATCCAGAGTGTATAATTGGTATATAATATACTATATTATCTACCGATTCTGGGACGTCAACAACGTTCAATTCACAATTTAATCAACAAAACCTAACTTTGTTTCAATACTTTCTCAACGTTTTCTTCTTCTTCTCTAACACAACTATATAATCAAAAATAACACCAATTAACAAGAGTATATCAGTCATTATATAAAATATGTGGATAAGGGGTGACGGGAAATTACTTCCTAATGACACTATTTTGTCTTATCAGTAGTCCCCAATTAGTTTTTTTCATCCCCCAAAAACGCGAGGCTATAGCCCACATAAAGTTCTGTTGGGTTTTTATGAAGCCTATGCAAACTTCGGGACTTGTTGCAAGAGATCCCACATTCCTACTCGACAAGCGGTAAGAAGGAGATTTACTGTATTTATTTTTCTCTAAGCAAGAAATATCATTATGGAAAGCAAAAGAAAACATGGGAGATCCCGGGAAATTTTGACACCCCTACATCGGAAAGTTCTATGAACGCAAATTTGTCAATTACGTCCACCATAGACTAGCCAGATTCGCTTTTACCACTAACGGCTAATCGGTTATATCATCCAACGGTTCTTATTCAATCTCCCATCTACACTCTTAATCCCAAAAAGATTATTTCAATTAATTTTCTTTTTAATCTCATACTAATTTCCTGAAAGATGGCTCAACCCAGAGTTCTTGGTGCTAAGTTTGCTCAAGATGAAGATTTATCTATGTGTAGAGTTCATGTATTACAATTACAACATCTTCTCTATGGCGCAGATCAACATAAGACTTAATTTTTGGCAGCGCGCTTATAAAAAGTTTGTCGCAGAATCCGGAAGCCAAAGAATACGTGAACCACTATCGTTGTTGGCTCGTTTTCAAACAATTAGCATAGAAGTAATGCAATTTGTAGCTTTAGTAATGCAAATCAATTGGGTGAGCGTAATTGACTTGTTGTGTTATGAAAAAGTTCGAAATTTTGAACTTAAAAAATTTAATTTCTTAACTTGTTGTGCACATTAACTTATTTTGTTCACGAAATTGCAGGAACAAAGTGCTCAACTGGAATGGCTATCATGGAAAGGTAAAAGTTTCAGTTTTGAAGATTGTTTTGACATCCTTAATATGTTGAACAAATTCAACCCTTTTTTGTTAGAAGTTGCTCCGGTCCACCACCTGCATCTCAATGACTATCATGGAGGAGGATGGGTTGGAACAACACTTGAGCTAGACCTATCATATTTAATGCTAGTTGATTTAGCAACTGAATTAAACCAACTCAAGTAGTCATTTTTATCTTCAACGGGTTGGACATTATCTTCATAGTACTCCAACTCTTGTTCGTTCTGTAACAACCGTAAGTAGTCGTCTTTGCTCAGACTGAATTATACGGTTTATGGTATTTCCTCTTGTGTTCTTTAACTGTAGAAGATGTCTTTCGCTCATATATCAAACACCCTTCCCAGACATCGGATCGACGTAAGTTTTGTTCTAACATCGATTGAGCCTCAGCAAGATGGTACTCTGGAAATTTCCGACACGGTTCCAGAACAATAGTGTGACAAGTTTTAGAAATTTGTTGAATAATATTCAGGATGAGGCCGGATTAAACCCATCGTGAATTTCTTATGGTGCCCAATTATCCATAGCGTACTTCTCCATAATTGGACAAACATAGTCGTAGTTGGTGCACCAATATGAAAGTAGGTATACCACCAATACTACTATATTATAATTTTATCAAACAAAAAAACGAAGCAAATGTATTGCAGTATTTACCTCAGTGATGACCAAAAACGTTGAAGTTTTTTCCCTTGATAACGCATGAATCGAGGGCTAAATATAATACATTAAAATTGCATACCCCCGGTCAAGATTTCGTGTCCCTTCCAAATCTTCAAACGCTTCGAGCCAACCAACTTTTGCAAAAATGTTATAACATTGGGGGAAAACATTAACCAATTACCCATAATAGCAACACTCTTTTGATTTCTTCAAAATGGTCTGGGTTCGTCTAGTATCGTTTGCGTTGTAAGAAATTATTCAACTTTGAGTTGGGTATTCCCCACTTTTCAGTTTTGGATGATTTTATTGCGCTTCAATGCCATTTATTTACAACTGAAGACTCGGTCCATTTATTTCCTGACAACCACTTTGCTTGGTCGAATGGAACCAAATCCCCTTCATGTAGGATTCCAGTCAGTATGTACATGTAAATCCTATAACAACATTTACATAATCTAGATTTTATAAATTTTTAAAATGCATGTGAAAAGTAAAATTAAATCCGAAAAATAAACAAACTTATCGATTTCAAAATCTTTGAAATGAAACGTAAATATGTGTACCCCAGAAGCGGTTTATTATTACTTAAACACATTGAGTCATATAGTCTCTATGTGACATATAATAGAAACGTGATTAAGGATATCTTCAAACACGTTATTTGACCACATTAGGTAGCCTCCCGTACATATCAATAAGTTCTGGACACCCTGTAATAATGATCTCGGTCTTGATTATCATATATATGACTAGAAGTTACACCTGGGTCAGACACAATTAGTGGATGAGTGAATTGATCAACTTCTTGATTAAGACTTCAATCAGCCTTGGGTGGAGGGTCGGGGATGGTATCACATCTTTGTTTCATCGATGGTATCACATCTTTGATTCGTCTTTTCCTTTGAGACATTGTAAACTAGAAATAAATGAATTTGTGTCGAAGAGTTACAAGTGGAGAGTAAAGAAGGCGTGAAATAAAGAATGAGGCATGGAGAGATTATATATAATGTTTAAAGGAAACATAGCCATTGGAATTCAAACATTTCGAAAACTAACCGTTAGACTCGGCCACAAGGCTAACACTTCGCCGTCCTATGGATTTTTCCAAAGTAGCAAACCTTGTTTACCAATCCATATGGCTAAGCAATTTAGGATTTTGTCCCCTAAGAGCATTCATAATGTTGATTGCAAAAAAAAAAACCAAAAAAAATAAATAAAAAGATTGCTTCGATATTATTTAAGAAGTTAATTTAAAAAATATTTCGATGCCATTTAAGAGGTAATTTTTAGAAACCAAAAATTAGTTCAAGAATTATATTTTAGAAAAACTTTAAAAATATATATAAAGAAAAACTAAATAAATAATGACTTTTGAGATTGACTTTTACCTCTAGAAAAGCAGCAGCACTATACTAAGTAAGACTTAAGTTTAGCTTAATTTTTTTGATACAATCTACAATTGGAGAAAAATAAAACACGACCAAGCGTAGTTGATTAGTTGTAATGCTCGTTTGGCTTTAAAGCGGATTGCAAGTCTGTCTGGTAAAGAAATATTGGTGTGTGTGGATCGATGAAACATACATGGAAAATCTAGGAATAGTCTCACATGGAGTAAGCGTATGGAAATTAACAAGGTAGACTCTTTCTTTACATAGTACCGAGACGATTTAGATAAAATCCTCGCACCAGGTGCACATAGGTGGTCAAGTATGGGTACTATGTGGTCAGGATCGAAATGGGCATGGAAGTCCGTAGATCCTAACAACTGGTATCATAGTCCAAATGAGGCTATAATTAGAGATCGAGCAGAGAAGCGGTTATGGATGTCACCCGGTTTAGGACGCAGGTGGATCCATACATAAGTAGAAACAGGAAAAAAGTGGAATAATGCTCAAGGGCGCGTTGTGACAGTAATTATGTTTGATGGGTAACATCATAAGGATGATAATTGCAAGGTGGAATGTGATTGAGTTTGTGAAGTTGTCTAATCTCGTCAAGGTGGGATAGCTAGGAATAGTCCAGCATGAAGTAAACGTGGTTTCATATGGAGATTATAAGCTAGACTCTCTTCTTACATAATATCGAGGTCTTTTATATAAAATTCTCACACCTAGTACACATAGGTGGTCTGATGGGGACAATATCAGTATTATGTGATCGGGCCCGGAGTAGATATATCAATCCATAAATCCTAACAATCAACAGGTTAAAGGGTGCTCCATCACTAGGCGTAAGGTGTAACCAGATACGCATTTAAGTCTGATACATATTGTTCATGTACCTTTAGCCATATTTGGTGGATAATTTTATCAAATTTTTCTTACTCCAAGTTCGAACTCTATCTACATCGGCAACGCATCAAATTTGGATATTTGGTGATATCTAAGGATACCTATCGGATGCTTCATTTAAAGTATCTTTTTTTTATTACAAAAAAGGTGGAGATATTTGGGGATACATTTCAGATATTTTAGGAGGGGATACTTCCTACAATTTAGTATATATATATATATATATATATATATATAATACAAAAAATACTGGCCTTTTATTTTGGAACAAATCCGACCCTTGAAAGTAGGTCGTGGATGACCGGGATTGTTCGATTCAAGTGTTTGTCTTTGAGACAAATCAGAGCGTTCATCTTTATTCTCTAAACACAATAATGGCGGAGATTATATCCTGGTCCGGGTTAAAATTAACTCTTTCATGACTACTAAAAACACAACCATGACTAACTTTAAGTTTATCATAACTATGTTTTCTAATATAATTAAAATTTTCAATCTAACTTAATTTTCTAAAAAAATTTGGATGAAAGAAGAATGATATGTTCGGAGGTTTACCGAATAAGACCCACCTAGTAAACACAATTGATTTGTTTTTTACTCATTGTACATTGTTTTACATGTACTTCTGAGAATTTGGTTTGAAATTTTGGTAAGTGGTATATAACTAAAACACCTACTAAGCCGTCTAGCTCTCTGTTATAGGAAGTGTCGTCGTTAGATGTACTTGAATTTTTGGCTTAGGTTAAGCAGCCGAGATCCGTTTTTGACCAACTTAGTTTCAACTTTCAAATAAGGTAATTGTACAATAACTTTTTTCAATATATATATCCCACTTAGATTGAAGATTATTATATATAATATTTTTTTTAATATATATATATATTCCACCGTGTTTCGTATCCTCATTGTTTTGGTATCTTTATTTTTTGAGAATTGATGAATCCGTGTGTCAGTATTCATAAGTTTCATCTACAGTTGTCCATCCTTGTGAACTGTGAATCTGTGATACTTCTGTTAGTTTGTTAAGAGGGATCAACTCAAGCTCTTGTTAGTGCCATCTGTGTCATGTGACGCCTTATTCAGCAGGCCGATTTCCATTGCTTCCGATGAAATTTATCTTGTTTGTGGTATCAAAGATGAGATGACAAATCTCTAGGTAACTCTTTTTAATTTTGAAACTGTATCAACTGATGCAGAGAAGCAGCAAGTAGACTGACTGTTAAGTTTGGGGTGAGAACTTAAAGACATCATCTACGACCCTGAAGATAATTTAGAGTGAAAAAGTTTTGCCTTACAAACAATATACCACACATTTACAAGAAGTTGCTCATTCCACACTTTATTACACCTATCAACCGATTCAACACCAACTTGTTCACTAAAGTTAATTTGAACAATCCACTGTGTGCGTGGAATATAGTCCCATAGATCATTAGTAGCAGAACAATGAACTTAAATGCTCCCATCTTGTATGAAAGTGTTGTTGGTTTCTAATCAGCAATAGGGAGAAACCCCTAATAGTGGCTCCATAATAGCCAACTGATGCTGTAAAAAAATTGTAGACAGATTCTGTTGTCATAGCAGCTATTCGAACAGCTAAACCTATACCCTGCATATAGAGATAGCAGAACAAGCTTAGAAAGGATGAGTAGATTTAACAATGACGAAATTATGGTTTTCATGAATCTTTTTGCAACATCAAACCTATACCATCCGAAGAATTCAATAAATAGCTTATGGAGACCGATAGTGCCCTTTACTACGATGATTTCAGATTGGAAGATGCTCTCATTGTTTATCAACATAAAAGACAAGTCAGGCAAGGAAAAGAAAGAATGTAAGGTACACTGCTATAATGTTAAATTAATTTTTCAAATATTATTTTAAATTAATCGAACAAAAGCTAATTTGATATTTGAGTCAAGTTTATGAGTTTCTCTGAACCAGTGTTATCTGTAGTCTGAAGTAAAGTTCTGCTCAAAACTACATCAAAGTTAAAAGGATGGCTTAAACACCTAAGCCTAATCTTCCTAGGTTTTAGTTATTTTGCAATTAGTTCTCTACATGCCAGTGAATAATGGGTAGACGAGCCCAGCAATCAACTTAACCCAGTCTATTTGGGTTAGTTGTATTACCCCAAAAAAAAATATAAGAAAGAAAGGAAGAATACAGAATATTTTACCAGGACACAAAAGAGTCCAAAATCATGGACATAAAGTACATAACAATATGACCCTTAATTTAGAGGAATAGAGACATGAAGAGACGTACCTTAGGACCAAATGCACTACAAGAAGCAACAAAAGTTGGTTTTGTTGGAGCTGATTTTGTATTACCATGTCGTCCCAAGGTTGAAGGCATGTAAAATTGCTCACACATTATTCTCTTAAGATCTTCCTGTAATTGGTTTTGAACATTCTTTAGCTTTGGCCTACATCCATACTTAATCTAAGCTTTTTAGTTTCAACGGTGAAGAAGCAAGGTATGCTTTTGAATAAACAATTTACCAGAAAGATGGGGGAAGGCTTATTATCCACCGGAAGACCTACCCCACAAGAATGAGCATTGCAATGACTTGGTAATTTTGCATGCGGTCCACAATGGTTGTAGTGCTTCCTTGTTCAAGTATTACCTGCTTCCACAAATATAACCATTTGAGAAGACCACTTAAAATAATTTATCTGCAGTAACTCTAAGTTGTTGAAAGGAAAAAAATTAAGTTATACTTCATGCCTGGTATCTATAGAAAGAACTATCAAGAAACAAAAATTTAATACTTCCGTAACCTGTCCAGCTGAGGATGTACCAAGTTTTACTTTCATGAAATGTCTTAGTATTATGTGAACCAAGAGTACGGCATCCACTTCTTCAAAAGGTGTTTACATTTTCAACAAAATGGAATCCGAACAACAAGAACAATTGTGATCCAGATGGTTGGGAAGATATACTGTGCAGACTCAGATATGCATCAATAAGCAAGACTTGTTTTAAAAGTTAAGAAGTATATGAGTCTTTGTTACCATTATATAGTACATATTATACACAAACACATTGGGAATAACAACTTACAGAATCAAGAAACAAAGGTTGATCATCTTCCAAGTAGATGTTGTTGGTGCTCTTGTAAAGTTTAAAATCCCACTTTTCTCCACTTTCATGGCGTCCACTGGTGATCCAATCAACAATCACTAGGCTGGAGTCTAAACCCATCTGAAAATTTGCTTCTGGGAGTACCTTGCAGTAGAAAAAAATGTCACGGGTCCGGAATGAGAACCAGAAGAGCATCCTTTCTGATTCTTGCCTACATAAATGTGCCACCATCAGTAAGAACCATTTATCACCAAAATTGATACAGTGAATGATCATTACAAAAAAACAGAAGTTTTGTAACACATCCCAGTAGTACTTTACAAATGCATTAGGTGTAACTCATGCACAAGGCAGGGACTTTTCAATAATGTGTATTTAACCGATACATGAATCACATCTTTAATCAACTCCCTAGTCTTGATTCCCAGTTCAAAAACAGATCCTCTTCAACAAAGACGGTAGATAAACATGTAAAAATCATTTTAAAAACTCTTTTCAGCTAGATAGATTGTATTAATCAAAGGGACAGTTAGATATGCCAGAACTCTGTCGAACCTATCCATCCCATCACTGAAATCCAGATGCTACCTCAAATCACTTAAGGTGATATCTAAAGCAATCAATTTTATTTTATTTCTAATTTATTTTATAAACAAAAGCATCACTGACGAATTGTAAGTGTGATAGAAATACTACTTCCTCCAGATTGATCAGTTCATTCAAAATCTGAAAATCAAATAACAGAGGCAGGTATAATTCTCTGTGTATCCTTGGTCCTTAATTGCAACTGTTAGTTTGTAAATTGGTATTGATTTAGCCTAATCTAGGGAGTACAGTATCTCGAAGTCAGTTCACATAAGTGAAAAAAGCATAAGAGTGCACAGCAATATCAAGCAAAAACCTTTCTTTTATGAGGCTAGGGAAAAGATCTTACATCAAAGCATTGTTCAGAACACTTTAATCCCACAGATTTGTAAACCTGATTAAATGGCAAACAATGTTTCAGATAAACAACAGTTATCTTAATAATACACAAAGAGGAAAAGTTGCCCAAAATTGAAGAGAAAACCAACCCTAGTGGAAGATTGAGTTGTTAATACTGTTGTATAACCTTCTCCAACTGTAACATCACAAGAAACACAATCTCCCTACAAACCCAAAATTAACATATAAAATCCTAAAAAACAAATATCATCTTCATTTTAAAAGAAGTGAGTGATTGAGGGATGCACATACAGAGACAACGCCACCACCATAGTTAAGACTATAGATCCAAATTGCATCAGGTTTAGGCGGACCCACCTGAAACCACAACAAATTACTTAGATTTTTTATTAGGATCATCGATTTTACTTATAACTAAAATGATTATTACCATGTTGGGTACAATAAATTTGAGAGGGTATTTTGAGAAACATCGAGTGAGTTTTGATTTTCCTCTCACTTTCTCAACAACTAAAATTCCTGTTTCCATTTTCACAAAGTTTGTGTGGTTCGACTTCGATTCGTCACACACACATTTCTCATGATAAAAAGTAGGTGCAGGTACTAAACTCTGGACAAGAAGTTAATACCAAATCCTGTTTCTGGATGAAACGGTGATGATAAGCAACAAAATAATCCAGCGTCAGCGACGTTTTGAAGAGATCGTCAAATCTCTAGTTCGGAAATTCCAACCTCTGAACTTCAGGCACGAAAGTCAAACTAGCTGGGCAAAATCAAAGCTGGATATCCGTGTGGAGGGGGGACGCGGAGTGTGCACAAATTCACTCTCCGGCCGCGGAGGCAGTTTACGAGACTTGTGTTGTGACTCGCAGGCACGGATTTGTCTCACAAATCAGGGTTTTTTCCGTTCATAGAAAAAGGCACAATGGGTGGGGCTAGGTTGCACGGTCGGACATATGATCGGACACAACACGTCTTGAAACTTTTTGACACACGATGGACACACCACATCATGTATCCCATAAAATACGATATTAGATATTTTGTGGACACTGATTTGACACTATCGAACACGCCATAAATAGTTAATATTGAGTTAGAAAATCAAAACAAATTAAATGTGATATTAGTTTATTCTCTTTTTATCCAAATCCAAGCATTATTTTTGAAACAATTGATCAATAGTTCATATTTGTCATAAACTAAAAATAAACATAAAAAGTAGAGAGAAAATGAAGAAGAATTCTTCTTGGGATGTCTAATTACAAAGGAAATATTCTCTATTTATAAGGAGAAGAAGATGAGCATTTACCATATAATTAAGGGACATGCACCCATTACTACTAATGGTGGTGGTTACAAAGTAGTTGGGGAAAGGAATATGTGAATAGAAGATGAAAAGATGATGGTGTAAGTGTGGTGTAAATCCACCGATTTTTCTTACATAACATTCCCCATTGGATGACACCACACTACTGACATTTCCTTATTAAAACCTTGCTAGGAAAACTCGAAGGGAAAAACCTAGGCGAAAGAAAAAGAGAAGAAAATAGATAGAGCAGTGTTGGACACGCATATGATGCCTCGTTAAAACTTTGACAAGGAAAACCCAGTGGAAAAAAACCTTGACGAAGGAAAAAGAGTACAACATGATTGTCCAGTGAAATACCTTTTATTATGATGCTCCCTCTGATAAGTACTTCAGTTAAATCTTGGTTTGCAAATGTTTGAGTCGAGACTTTTCAGTTTCGATGAACGAGTTTCTTGAATGCAGAAAACTGCTAGTTGATGAAGTCTTCTTTTGTGTTAGTCTTCTAGTAGTAGTGTTCTCGAGTCTTCATGCTTCTTTAAGTACATTGAGGACTTGTGTCTTGGATTGTTAATTATCTTCTCGGAGATGATTTGCTGAAGTAGTTGATGTAGTTTCTTCATCAAAGTTCCAGGATACGAATACATTACCGTACATGAACAAACAAAAACAGTATTTTTGAGTAAACCTTATGTGGTTCAGAAAGAATCCAAAATCCTAGGAGGTGGTTATGTTGATTTGGTATAATCAAATGTGGGCATCCACTAAATAGATGAAAATATACAACTCCCCCTTGGATGACCATAATGTCGAATAAATTTGTCTCACTAAAACCTTGCCAGTAAAACCCAATGAGACAAAATCTGTACGAAGGAAAAAGAGCATTATATCAACATTTCGAATGAAAATTCAACGTCAGCGAGATGTTTCCTCGTTAAAACCTTGTCAGGAAAACCACATGGGAAAAAACCTAAAACAAAGGAAAATAGTACAACTTTTGACGTCTTTGTGGATGCTAACTCAATTATATGAACTTAGAAAATAAGCATCAAAACAAATTTATAGTCTAGTTAGTAGACAAGCTTTATGCAGGCATAATTCTTAATTGGGCAAATCAAAAAATTGTAGAATTTATGCTGCTAAAAATGTGGATTTTAGTGTTTTTAAGGACTCTTCAAGAGACCTATAAAGTTGATATCATCAAATAATCCGGATTTTTGGCTTTGTACCAAATTTCTAAAAACACATAAAGGATTATTGAACCTGATATAATCAAGTCAGGTGGCTGTCTGAATATAATTTGAGATTACAAATTTGAATATGTTCTCCAACCACATTTCTTGTTTAAATGCAATACAAGTCCTCAAAGGACTACCACGCCAAATGCATCATATAAGGACTAAGGAGAACCAATCCTAAGGTTTGAGATATAAAACCCTTAAATCCTTTTTGCAGCAAATATATTTCTCGTATAACGCGTTAGGACTACACCAACCTGTAGTTAATAGACTTGCCATTTTTAAGGTGTTAAATCTTGGATCCAAAGTTACGCCAATCGAGAGATTAATCCAACCTAATTTGGATTGTATGCCAATTAATCACATATGTCGATATCCCTCTGCAGGGGGGTTAACAACCACCATCTTTTATTATTTCAGTAGCTACTGTGAATAATCGACAATCATATTAGCTTACTATTATCCCACATAATTCTCAAATGTTTACATATATTGAAAAAACCAATCAATTGCTGGTACCAGCGCTCGAGGGCATTATAATCTCTATCTTCCAGTAAGGAGACAATGAGAATGTGGATCTTATATACCCTATTGAAGCAATATTTGTAGCTTATTCTAAAACGCTACTTGTTGTTATATGTGATTGGATTTTCCTTTCAAGAGGCAAGCAAAATGAGATATTTTGCACATATTATTAATGACAGCCTTTATAAATTTGGTCATGATGAGAGAGAGATTGATATAACTAAATTGCAAGTTAATTAACCACAATATCTTCTAGTAGTGTATACTTTCCCTCTGATCATGTTGGAAATTTTTTCATCTCATATACGAAAACTTCAAATTTCGTAAAGTATTATCCAATTAATTCGAGACATATACTCATTATGAAACATGTATTTCGACATAAAAAATGCAGTCTTAATAAACATACATATTTACCATCAACCATAGACTAAAAATAATAGAAAAAATGTTAAAGCCAAAAGCATTGAAAATATGCGAACAAATCTTCAATAACTACGTGACCTCTAGGCCAACAAGATAATGATTTAGAATGAAATTATGAAAATTTTCTTTATCAAAAGAAAACTAAATCAAGATCAATATAAACACTACAAGGACTAATGATATTGGCGGACAAGCCGGGTGCGTACTCTTTGATCTTTTGCGTTATACCGTATTCCAACTATAAGTGGAACGGTCTTAATTTCAGAGATTTACCACGAGGAAAAATCAAGATTGCTCAATATCTCTCAAGAATGCAGCAATTCCTCGTTTATTGATATATACAAATTTTAGTACCATAAAGGTATTTCATCATTTTAGGATTCATATAGAGAATACGTTTCTTTAAAAATAATGAAGCAAATATCATTATTTTATTTTTAGGGAAAAAAAATCCAATTTGTGGTTGATGAATGGTTTCTTGTAAGTAATAGAAACCAATGGTTTATTATTAGATAAAACTATATTTGATGGTAAAGGTTTCTTGTAAACTTATAACCCGTGCCATTCTTTTTTGAACTGGCAAAAATTACCAAGTTTAAGATTTCTTGTATTAGAGAATAAAAATCGATATTGTCGTTATGTAAAATCCGACAAAATCGTTTCCTCGTATTTTCAAGGGCAACTCAAACTTGGTAGATAACAATGATATTGATTAAAGTTATCCAAATTGTAGTTACGGAGGATTTCTTGTATGTAATAGAAATCAATGGTTCACTATATATTAGTGAAAAACCATATTGGTAAAAGTATAAAAACATACCAATTTATTTTCTCCCATCTTATAAGAACGATGGAGAAAAACAAATATTAATTGGTTTTTACAATTTACCAAAATAGATCGACAAAATTTTCATATAATTTCACGCTAAATCGAAAATAGTAAATTATAATAAGTATAACCAAAGAAAAAGGTTAAAAAAGAAATATACTTACCTTACGTGACTTGGATTACAACCAAGTGATATGCATACATATATATGCTTAAAATTAATCTGAGTGTAATATAAAAAGATTTAAAAATACTGTCCGAAAACGTAAACGTGATCATGGCACAATTGATCAAATATTAAATATTATGGTAAATCTTTTCATATACATCTTGTGGTTTATGAGACAAACTAAAAAATTAACTCTTAGAAATTAGATGTAAGTAAAATAAAAAAAAATTAAACCTTTTTGTTTTTATAAAAACAAATAAAAAAATGTGATTGATTATGTTTCGTAAAAAAATATTAGCCATCAGAGTGTGATGATAACGTGTTATAAACTAAAAATAGACATAGAAAGTAGAGAGAAAATGAAGAAGAATTCTTCGTGGGATGTCGAATTACAAAGGAAATGCTCTCTATTTATAGGGAGAAGAAGATGGGCATTTACCAAAGAATTAAGGAACATGCACCCATTACTACTAGTGGTGGTGGTTATAAAGTAATGGGGGAAGGAAATAGGTGAAGAGGAGATATGGTGTGTGGTGTAAATCCACCTGTTTTTATTACATAACGATATATTAATTTTATTTAATTAATAGTCAAGTATTTAGAAATAAGAAGACTCATTTTGTTGAGTAGAGTATTGTAAAATCTTATTTTAATGATGTGTATAATGCATATATAACGTGTCCATATAACCAGTTTTTTACGATTTAACGTGTCCCCATAACCGTGCCGTGTCGTAACTGTGTCCCGTGTCCGTGTCCGTGCAATATAGGTGGGGGCTTCTCTGCGAACACTCTCTTTAAGTGGGACGAATAGTCATGGTCTGTATCACATTTGTGTTCCACAATCTTTAGTTTATCTGTATTTTTGGGTGTCAGTTATATATTTGATGGTACAAGTCGTATTACTGTTGAACCAAGCCACATATAGATATAATCGGATAGTGACTGATAAAAATGCAAATTTTATCCCAAAGTTTTCTCGTTTGATCATTATATGCGAGTCTGTGACACTAATTTCGTTTTATATAACTTTAAATTTTCATTTTATATGTTAAAGTATATGATGCGTTGATGACACAAATGACTATAAAATATTTAACCTGAGAACATATAATTATTCATGGCATCATCATCCAAGAAGGATATTTTTCAAATCATGATTTTGTTATCTGATTCATCTCCCATATCTGTTATCCTACTATAAATATTGATAATATAAAAAGGAAAAAATAAAATAAAAATATGATATATATAGGAAAATAATCCTATTTGTAAGAAATATTAATTTGATATCATATATCATAAATTTTAAATTAAACGAAGTTAATATGCATACCAAATTTTGTTGGTTGAGATTGCGCGAGTTTAGAAATTTTCAAAAAATCAAAACGATTGAAAATATTTGGTGAAGGGTAGTTTAAACCCTCTAAATGTGTAGTCAAATTAAGTATGATGCGGTTGCTTCATACATACACATGTCAACTTCTCATTCGACCCATATGCCCACATCAAGATATAGCCCACATCAAAAATTTATCCATGAATGTTAGGGTTCGTACAAAGCTTTATACGCATTTGGAGGGAGGAAATGGAATATCATCGTTTCCAACATTCATGTTGGGTTTTTCTATTAACATTTTTTTCATGTTGGTCTTTGCATCTTTGTAAGTCCTTACAAGTTGGAAATTCAAATAAATATTAAAATTGTTAAAATTTTCTACCTCTTAATATGCCATATGCATGTTTTCATTATACTTATTTTAGTTGTATATGTCAACATATGCGATGGAAAGTCAATCATCTATGCAGTTTTTGACACAACATGACTGGTAGATGAGTATGAGTTCCTTGATTTGTTATATGGCCCATATCCAAACAGCTTAGTCATGGATTAGGCTGAGAGGGTAAACGTTGGGAGTAATTTATTTCTAAATTGGCTGGATTCTGATCTAGAGGAATTTTCAGAATCTATCTTGGGTAAATGAACATTTTCTGAACTATCCACCGAAAATATACTATATTCTCGTTTTATATGCGAGTCTGTGACACTAATTTTGTTTTATATAACCTTAAACCTTCATTTTATATGTTAAAGTAGATGATGCGATTGATGACACAAATCACTATAAAATATTTAATCTGAGAAAAAACAACATGCCTAAGCGTTGTAAAATTATTCATGGCATTATCACCCAAGAAGGATGTTTTTTATATCATGATTTTGTTATCTGATTCATCTCCCATATCTATTATCTTACTATAAATATTGATAATACAAAAAGAAAAAAAATATAAATATTATATATATAGGAAAATAAACCTATTTATAAGAAATGTTAATTTGATATTATATATCGTAAAATTTAAATTAAACGAATTTAATATGCATATCAAATTTTGTTGGTTGGGATCGTGCGAGTTTAGGAATTTTCAAAAAATCAAAACGGTTGAAAATATTTAGTGAGGGGTAATTTAGACCCTCTAAATGTGTAGTCAAATTAAGTAAGATGTGGTTGCTACATACATACACATGTCAGCTTCCCATTCGACCCACATGACCACATCAAGATATAACCCACATCAAAAATTTATCCGTGAATGTTAGGGTTCGCACAAAGCTTTATACGCATTTGGAGGAAGGAAATGGATCATCGTTGCCAACATTCATGTTTGGTTTTTCTATTGACACTTCTTTCATGTTGGTCTTTGCATCTTTGTAAGTCCTTACAAGTTGGAAATACAAATAAATATTAGAATTGTTAAAACTTTTTACCTCTTAATATGCACATGCATGTTTTCATTATACTTATTTTAGTTATATATGTCAAGATATGCGATGGAAAGTCAATCATCTATGCAGTTTTTGACACAACAAGACTGGTAGATGAGTATGAGTTCCTTGATTTGTTATATGGCCCATATCCAAACATCTTAGTCATGGATTAGGCTGAGAGGGTAAACGTTGGGAGTAATTTATCTCTAAATGGCTGGATTCTGATCTAGAGGAATTTTCAGAATCTATCTTGGGTAAATGAACATTTTATGAACTATCCACCAAAAATATATTATATTATCGTTTACTTAAGTATTGATAAATCTCGAATAGGTATTTTCAAATTAGAGATGGAGGTCTTCTGGATGATGTAATGAATCATTTACTTATCACTCATGATGAGAATACCCATACATTTTCAGAAATAATAGATTTGCAAAGCAAGCAATTTGTTATCATAGAAAGCGAAGAGAAATTTTGCACTCTTGTTCAGGAGATTGTTGAATCTCTTAAATCTTCTTTTATCATGTCTTTCACTTCCTCTGAAGAGTCATCCAAAACTATATCATCGCTTGGTTCTTCTGAAACATTCATAACACCACCTTCATTTCCGTCTGTCTTAGTATCCAAGGATGTTATAGTAAACATAAACTTTAATCAGTATGATTTTTTGTGGAAGATCTTGGTCATAAATCTGATTTTTCAATCCCTTTTAATGATAATATAAATACTTTGATGGAGGATGCTAATTAAAAAAACAAGGGGGCTCAGGTACCAAACATTTTTCTTTTCCCACTCTTTAAATTTTTATACTCCATACATTTGAATTTAGGTTGTTTGTCTTCTTGATTTGATAGTAAATAGACCTATTAGTATATCAATAATTCTTTTATTTTATGTAGTATATGTTTGTGATTTTAAAATCAATTTCAATTAACTATGAAACTTATAGTATGGATACACAAGGTTGTGGGAACAAAAAAACAAGACAACATTTACATCAGATTTCAAAAATGAAAAAGTCAGATATATTGTTCTATCTGAACAAGTCTCAAATTCAGCATTCATCTGGTATACCCAGTAGGAAAAGATGGTGGATTAACCTTAGCATGGGTGGATGGATTTTATTTTGAAATAGTTCGTTGGAACTCAAACATGATACATGTTTTAGTAAAAGCGAACTTTCAGGAACAAAAGTGGTTGTTAAGAGCTTTTTATGGGAATCCATACAAACCTAATAAAATTGACTCATAGAAATTATTCGAAGATATATCAGTTAAAGTTTTACAAAATGAAATGGCTTGGATTATCATAGGAGATTTTAACCAAATCTTGGATCAATTTGACAAACAAGGGGGACTCACTTTTAATAGCCTTGAAGACGAACCTTTAAAAAGATTATTATAAATGTCAGCACTTTTTGATTTAGGATTTAATGGTAATATCTATACATGGAATAACCAAAGACATGGTAACAAAAACATAATGGAAATATTAGATAAAGCTTTTATAAATGCATATTGACAAATACAACACCCAGAGATAACTTTTACTCATTTGGCATATATTGGCTCTGATCATAGCTCTCTTAGGATTAGTTTGTAGCTCTGTTGCTAAGTAGCTAGAATCACGCTTTTAATTTGTTTGATACATAGTTTATGGATAATTTTGTATGGAGTTAATTCACAACACTTGGGATTTATCTTTACTGAATGTTATTGAAGCAATAATCATAAATCTTCGGTGCTTAGGGAAAAATCCTTCATTTTGGGAAAAAATATCTTTGGAGCTTCTAACAGGAAAATCTCAAAAGCTTTAAAACAACTAGAAGGTTAAAGTGCAACAAGATAATATCATATTAACAACAAAGTGTTAGAGTTAGAAAATATTTATGACACTCATGAGGTAATAGTTAATAATTATCCAAAGATAACATAGTTAGGTGAAAAAAATACAAAATACTTTCATATTAAAAAAGAAGGAGAAAAAAATTGATTGCTTAAATCTAACATAATTTGGAGGTTGTAACAAAGAAACCTCAAATTACTACAATTACTTTGTTTTTCTCTTCTCTATTTCGCATGCTAGGTAGGATTAGGAAATGATGAACCTAATTCTTAGGGTAATTTAATAGAAGAATTGTAATACCCCGATTCGGCAGGTAGGGTTCTCCGAATGGAATATAAGTAATGGTTTGTCCTTTCCTAACACTGAGGCCTTTTCAACACTCCAGAGTTGGCAAAAATCTCTGCAATTAAGCGTGCTTGGACGAGAGCAATCGGGGGATGAGTGACCTCATAGGAAGCTACTGCTGGATGACCGCAGCGGTGCCCGTAGAAATCCCTAAACTGCCTGATAACTGCAGTAGCTAAGTGGGGACAGTATCGATGGAGGATCGGGTCAATACAAATGCTATCAGAGTCGACAACGGGTCACCTACCGAGGGTGAGAGAGTATGCTGGACGGGATGTTCCAGGTACTGGTCTCATGAGTGGCAGGGAACGTCGGAGATCTGAGCTTATATATTCTGGAGCCGAGGGCGGCTCCTATCTAAGATGGTGGTATTGTAATACCCCGATTCGGCAGGTAGGGTTCGCCGAATGGAATATAAATAATGGTTTGTCCTTTCCTAACACTGAGGCCTTTTCAGCACAATTGGCTCCAGAGTTGGCAAAAAGCTCTACAGTTAAGTTGCTCGGGCGGAAACAATCCAGGGATGGGTGACCTCCTGGGAAGCTACTGTTGGATGACTCTAGCGGTGCCCGTAGAAAACCCCACACTACCGGATATTCGCATTGGTTAAGTGGGGACAATATCGGTGGAGGGTCGGATCATTACAAGAATAGTACGATGTTGTTATCAATACCTACAACTAATGAAATATGGAATGTAGTTAAGAGTACGAAACCAAATCAGACTGAGTTTGATATTATTATTTTTTTAAAGAACACCTTGAGAACATATATATACTAATATTTTTTCATCGTATTGTTTGATGAAGTTTTATAAAGTGTTTTTCATACAAAGCACTTCCAAAATCCCCTAACTTTTAAAAGCTAGGGAAAATGAGCTTTTAAAAGCTCCAAAGTCAAAAATTATGGTCCCACTTAATTTTCATATCTTATTTTTCTTTTCTATCTCTAATTTATTTTACAAATGACAAAAATTATATGCCATTAATTTTTCGTTTCATATATTTTATTCTTTTTCATTTTCAAACGATATCTTATATACCATTTGAATAAATTTTTTATCAATAATAAAAGTAAGAGCAAATATTAAATAATTATTTAATTTTAGTTTGATCTTTTGTTTGGAATGTCCACATGTGCCACAAAATCACTATAGGAAAGTACCAGCACGTATACAAATGTGGAGCGCTAATGCTGACATTGGGATGAAATGAAAACCGTAGAACCGACACATATTCAGAGCCAAGACAATGAAGCCTAATGTTTTTCAATTGGAGATTTGGTCATGAAAGCGACAAACCGCAACCGCTACTCTGTGACAGGCTCTGACTAGGAAGGACCGTTCGAGATTGCTAATGCTACCATTTTCGGGTACTACTGATAAGTGCATAATTCACATGTTCTTAGTATCAAATCCATGCTTGTTTTAGCTACAATTCTTGCATATACTTATTATTACGTTTGTTTTCTATCTTATGTTTTATATTTGGTTAATCATCCCAATAAGAGTGAAAGTGGCTACAAAAGATCTAAAAAGTGTAATACTTCAAGTATTCAAGCATTTCGAGGCCAAAGAAGAAGAAGGAAGTTCATTGCGACACGAAATGACCAAGAAAATTGAGTTCTACAAGTGAAAAAGGGACAAAGATATATTCTACTCATTCAAATCTATGAGTCTTCATAATATTTTGAATAGAACAAGAATACGAAGTGAACTCAAAAAGAATGAGGCCATTCCGAATTCGGACAAAGAAATTATGGACAAAACAGTCGAGACGAAGAAAATGTTGTCTACAACTCAAGATCCGGCATTGCTCTTAGGAGCACATACAATGCTGTCCGTGACACGAAAAATGGCAGAAAACTTGTATTTTTAACACCAAGAGCTGACATTTCTTTTGGAAAAACATTTAATGCCGTCCATGGCAAGTTTGGTGGCAGAGAATTGGACCAAGAGTCGTCATTTCTTGTAGAGAATCACCTATGCCGGCCGTGGAAAGTCCAAGGATCTTTTTAACACCTTGACACAACTTTCAAGCTTTGGAGGAGATCAACAACACTAAAAGAGGAGAAGTCTAGGGTTTCGGAGCGGTTCCATTATAGTAACGATTTCTTAACTACATTCTTATATGTATATTATGGATGCTTCTACATCCATGAGTAGCTAAACACCTAATTGATTGAGAATGAATTCTGAGTTCTAAACATGATTTGAGTTATTATATAGGAATCTATTTTGAAGTTCTTCACATGATTATCATTTGTTTTTACTAATATGAATGTCCATGCTTGATTGATAAATTGTTTAGGTGGCAAATTGAATTGATTTGTTAATTAATCTAAAGCTAGTAAGAGTTGGGTATCCTTACTTGTATCATAACATCTTACCTAAGTAGAGAACACGAGATCTTACATATGGATTTTGTGGAGCGATTGCGTGTAAGAATAACACTAGAAAGTGGATCGAGCGTACTGAGTCTAAATACTAGGATCAAACCTAAATTCACAAACCTTAAAGCTTTTGAATGAGTTACATCTTGTAAGCGTACCTCAAGGAGGCTCATTTGGATAGAATCCGGTGACTAAGCGTACCTGTTATCAGGTGATAGTAGGAGTTTTGGAGATAGCTAAGCGTACCTGCTATTCTACGGTTTGTGGTAATCTGTGATGAATGAATAAAAGATGAGTATACTAACTCAATGATTGTTTAGTAACGAAGAAGGATTCCTTGATCATATTTCTCTCTATTGCTTGTATCTTAATCACTTTTAATTGCTTTGTTAGTTAATTCTACCCTTAAAAAAACCCCATTTTGTGACATTTGATAACTAGAACACCTCGCTCCTCGTGGGAACGAACTTCATTTACTGCTATATTATTTATTAGTAAAGTCGAAGATAAGAGAATTAATTTGTGCACCTACGACACGCATCAAATTGTGGCGCCGCTGTCGGGGAGCAGTTGGTTTTAGTTGTTATTTATTTTTTTTTATTTTTGTTTTAAGGTTTATTTTAGTTTTTTAACTTTGTTTTCTATATATTTATGTTTTCAAGTACTGTCTCTTTTGTGAATGCTAAAAGAGGGTAAACCAAGTCCTATTGGTATACGTCTTCGATCAGGCACTTTACTTAAAAAAGACTTCGTTTGAGCAGTGAACACTTCGCTTCCTTCTAGTTCTTCACCAAGTAAATTTTTAGATTCGGACAAAGAGGAAGGTCACATAGAAGAGATGGGTGGTCCTCAACCTCCGGAGAAGAAGCTACGAGAGTTGACGTCTTCATGCTTAGATTCACAACCATTATGTATTACTCTAACTGGCACAGTGGAGCTGAAGTCGAATCTAATTCACCATTTGCCAAAGTTCAAGGGACTTCCCGGCGAATATCCGAACCGTCATGTTCAAGTATTTCAGCACAAGATGACAAGACTTAGGTAAGTTGACGACAATGATAAGGCTATGCTGTAATCCTTTCTATTTCATATAATAGATCTAGCTGAAGAGTGGTTGTATTACCTTCCTCCATGGAGTGTTACAGCATGGACTCAAATGAAAAAGCTATTTCTAGAGAAGTATTTTCCTGCTTCTAAGGTGGCCGATGTTCATAAAGAGATTAGTAGCAGTTTACAGATTACTGGGGAGTCTCTTTATGAATATTGGGAAAGGTACAAGAGATTATTGGCAACCTTCCCACACCACAACATATCCTCAACTCTCATCATTCAATAATTCTATGAAGGATTACTTCCGGATCAGAGGAATTTGATAGATGCAGCCGCGGGTGGTTCACTTACTGAAAAGACAATATCGTAGGCAACTAGTTTGATTGAGAGTATAACATCGAATGCTCAACAATTTTACACAAGAAACGACTCAAGTATCAGAAGAGCCAACGAGATGAGAGATTTCTCACATATAGAGCAACAAATGGGTAGTGTGGAAAAGATGGTACAACATATAGCTTCTACAGTTGTTCCTTCATATGAAGAGGAGGCTGATGTAAATATTGTTTTCCCTAATCAGAGGCCAAGGTATGATCCTTACTTAAACACTTATAATCCCGGTTGGAGAGATCATTCAAATTTCAGCTATGCAAACAAGCAAGCAGCAGCTCCTATGTCATCTTATGGGAAACAAGGTGGTTTTCAACCATAATCACAACAACAATTTCAGCAACCACAACAATCTAAGGAGCAAGGCTCATCCATTGATGACAAGTTTAAATCTATGAGCATGCATGGTCTTACTTCTATGTTCCAACAAAGTCAACAAAAGAATGAATCTGCTATCAAAGACTTATAGACTCAAGTGGGGAAATTGGCAACTGATGTGAATCTACTCAAGGGACAAACATCAATAAATATGCCATCACAACCTTTTGTGAATCCGAGAGAACACGTTAATGCAATGACCTTAAGAAGTGGAAGGCAAGTTGAAGAACCACAACAACAAGAGAAGGTTAGTGGTGACTTAGAAAAGGAAATATATGAAATAACTGTGTCAAAGGAAAAGTCAATCTCAACCGGCCAACCTAAGGACACGGTTCCTACCTTTACCATATCACTACCTTTTCCTAGTCGTTTTGCCAAGCCTAAGAAGGAATCTCAATATAAAGAGATTTGGGACATCTTTAAGCAAGTCCAAGTGAATATTCCACTCATTGAAGCAATTAGGCAAGTTCTCCGTTATGCAAAGTTTTTGAAGGAGTTGTGCATGAACAAGGAAAAGTTAAACGGTAATGAAGTTATGAGTGTGGGGAAGAATTCTTCGGTATTTCTTCAAAGGAAACTCCCACCTAAATTGAAAGATCCCAATAGCTTCACGATACCGTGCGCAATTGGTAAAACCAGGTTTACACGAGCTTTGCTAGATTTAGGAGCGTCTGTTAATATTAATCCTACTTCTATCTATGATTCTCTAAATCTTTGTCCTTTTAAAGAGACAGGTGTAGTTCTTGAACTTGCTAACCGATCTAATGTTTACCCAAAAGGGGTTATTGAGAATGTTTTGGTGCAGGTTAATCAATTATATTTCCGGTGGATTTCTACGTTCTAGACATGAGTGATAAGAATTCATCTAAGTCTACACCTTTGTTGTTGGGTAGACCATTCATGAGTACCGCTGAAGCGAAGATTGATGTCCAAAATGGCACCTTAACTTTGGAGTTTGATGGAGAAGTCATACGCTTTAATATCTTTGAGACGATGAGGTAACCGAGTGATATACACTCATGTTCGGCTTCTAAGGAGAGTGATGCAGGCTAGTAATACAGGCGAGTAGAGAGTCGGGCTAACGACTTTAAACCAAACGTTGCATGGGAGGCAACCCATTGGTTTTGTATTTCTATCTTTATCTTTTGATTTTTGTTAGTTTCACATATCATGTTAGGATTTCCGATCTTGATTTTACATTGGATGAGTCAATTCACATTGAGGACAATATAAAGTTTAAGTGTGGGAGAGTGGGTAAGCATATAGATTGTTAATATTTGCTTTTGTAGTAGAATATTTAAACTTTTTGTACATATTTGCATGAAAACTTCAACTTTTAGAGAATTTAGAGTCACTTTGTATACTTCTATCTAACTTTACATACGGAGTTCTTACCGAAATAACTGAACTTAGAAGTATTAGAGAACTATATTCGGAGTGCTTAGTTGTTGAGAGGCTAGAGCTAACAAAAATAGACTTAAATCGCTGGTAGGAATATAATATTAGAGAAGCCGATCATTTAATACCCATGAGTGAGGTACCAGACCTGCAATTCTTTGTACCTGTCTAAACTGTCCGTTTAGAGTGTTTCATCTGCGCAAACTCCATGTAGAATGATGAGCTTCCTAACTTCACACCGATTTCAGCACTACTTTTTGGTCGCTTGATTGTTATTTCTATCAATAATGAGGGTGTCATCCGAATTGCTAACTCTATCTTATAGTCTTATTTGCAGTTGGCACCATTCTCTCGACGACAACAGATCCATAGAAACACCATTATCATGAACAAGCGGAGCACTACAAATTCGAAGGAAAGTTAAAGACGTTCAAGGTTTACAAGCAACAGTACAAGAAAGAGAAAATTCCATATTCAAGTAAAGAAACAATACAAAGAGCATAATTATACATACATGTTGAAGACTTATGTACAAGAGAGAGAGAAATCAAAAGATGAGAGTTAGTGAAGTTTATGATATCGAGACGATACAAGTTGTGAAGAATCAAGTGGTAAAATCCTTTTCACATGGCCACATTAGTTTTGTTTGTTAGTTTGCATTTCAATTTTAGCATATAAAAATTAAAAAAAATAAATTATATTTGTTTTTATATTATTCAATAAGGCCATAGGGAAGAAGAAATCTACGAAGAAGTTTTAAGCAACAAAGAATTGAGGAAAATAATTACAATTGTCAAGGTTCTACAAAGTTCAAGAGTTCATCGTCAACAGTTAAAAACCGAAGACGTGTCTATTGGATGTTGTGAGAGTGGTGTTGATTGCGAATCGGGTGAGAAGGTAAGTAATCATTCCCATCCTCACATGGTGGTTGATTTCCTTTCTTATAGGTCACTAGAAAAACAAAAAGAGGTTCTTTTTCGTCCCACGTTCTATGGGATAACATCTTCATATGATTCGAAAAGTTACCTTTCCTTCCCACCATTCGACGTGTTCAGGATTTTTATCTTCATTCCTGCCTACACACATGAGAACCATAAAATGCGTCTTTTGAGTGTCAAATTCATAAAATCTTGTTGGTGAGGCAGAAACATTCGATCGCTCTCGAACATGGATTCTTTCGTATGGTGGTTTTCTCCTAACTCAAGATTTAAGCATGAGAATAACGTTCTTTGGCATCGCTAGCTTCTTATTATTTATTGTGCAGAAGCTTTATGTCCTCGTATCTCTTTGGATGCTTGTGACTTTGACGTTGGAGTAGGTTTTATGGTTATACCTCTAGTAAACCCTCACGAGACTATAACTCGTCCACTAGGGACACCTAGGGGTTTAAAGGCTTGTTATACATGCTAAGTGTAACCGTGTCCTCGAAAAAATGGAGTTGTTGTATTCTAGTTAGTTTATGTTAGTTTAGATAGTAGTTTGCTCGAGGACTAGAAAAAGCTAAGTGTATGGGAATTTGATAAGTGCATAATTGACATGTTTTTAGTGTCAAATCCATGCTTGTTTTAGCTATAATTCTTGCATATTACATGTTATTACGTTTGTTTTCTATCTTATGTTTTATATTAGGTGAATCATCCCAATAAGAGTGAAAGTGGCTACAAAAGAACCAAGAATTGTAGTACCTCAAGTATTCAAGCATTCTGAGGCCAAAGAAGAAGAAAGAAGTTCATTGCGACACGAAATGACCAAGGAAATTGAGTTCTACAAGTGAAAAGGGTCCAAAGATAAATTTTACTCGTTCAAATCCAAAAGTTCTTGATACCATTTTGAAGAGAACAAGAATACGAAGTGAAAGCAAAAAGACTAAGGTCATTCCGAGTTGGGATGAAGAAGTTATGGACAAAATAGTCGAGAAGAAAATGTTGTCTACAACTCAAGATCCGGCATCGCTCTTAGGAGCAGATACAATGTCGGACGTGTCACGAAAAAGAGCATAAAACTTTTATTTTTAACACCAAAAGCCGGCATTGCTTTTGGAAAAACATGCAATGACGGCCGTGGCAAGTTTGGTGGAAGAGATTTGGACCAAGAGCCGACATTGCTTGTGGAAAATCACCTATGTCAGCCGTGGAAAGTCCAAGGGGTCCGTTTTGGCGTGTTTTTGACTTCTAAGGGAGGAAACCCGGTCCTGGAAGGATTCTAAGTCTTAGATATCATGAAGTACTATAAAATAAGACTCCCATAACATTAAGAAAGATCTGTTTAACGCCTTGACACAACTTTGCAAGCTTTGGAGGAGATCAACAACACCAAAAGAGGAGAAAGCTAGGGTTTCGGGTTCCATTATTGTAACGATTTCTTAACTACTTTCTTATATGTATATTATGGATGCTTTTACATACATGAGTAGTTAAACACATGATTGATTGAGGATGAATTCTAACTTCTAAATATGATTTGAATTATTATATATGAATCTATTTTGAAGTTCTTCACATAATTATCGTTTGTTTTTACTAATAAGAATATTCATGCTTGATCAATAGATTGTTTAGGTGGACAACTGAATTGATTTTTTAATTAATCTAAATCTAGTAAGAATTGGGTATCCGTAATTGTATAATAACATCTACCTAAGTAGAGAACGTGCGACCTTACTGAGGGATTCTGTGGAGAAATCGCATGTAAGAACAACGCTAGAAAGTGGACCAATCATACAGAATCTAACTACTAGGATCAAACCCAAATTCACAAACCTTAAAGCATTCGATTGAGTTACATCTTGTAAGCGTACCTCAAGTCGGCTCAGTTGTATAGAATTCGGTGACTAAGCATACATGTTATCCAGCGATAGTAGGAGTTTTGGGGATAGCTAAGCATACATGTTATTCTACGGTTGGTGATAATCTGTAATGAATGGATAATAGATGAATATACTAACTCAATGATTGTTTAGTAACGAAGAAGGATTCCTTGATCATATTTCTATCCATTGCTTGCATCCTAATCACTTTTAATTGCTTTGTTAGTTAATTCCAACCTTAATAAACTCCCTTTTGTGACATTTGATAACTAGAACACCTCGCTGCTCGTGGGAACGAACTTTATTTACTGTTATATTATTCATTAGTGAAATAGAAGATAAGAGAATTAATTTGTGCACCTACGACACGCATCAAATACAAGCTGGTTGATGAAGCGACAAGTTGATGAATACGATAATACAGGAAAAATGGCTTAAAGCATTTGATGCCTGAAATATTTGGGTTTTAAAGCATTTGATATTTGAAGCATTTGGCGTAAGGTATTTGATGTTTGAAGCATTTAGGGATTTTTAATATCTACTTGTAATTTCAATTCCTCCAAAACGTGTGCAATACATTTTCTTTCGGTAATCAAAATTTTATTAATTCAAAATCCTTATCAATCCAAAAAGAAAATCCTTGCAATCACACTAACAGTTTAAGTATTCAAATCCAAACAAAATAGAATCAAACCAAATAAAGCCTTCCATCTCCCAACAGTCTAAATAAAAATCCTTTGTCTCTCAAAGCATATAAAAATTCTAAAAATAAAGAAAATGACTAAGGAAGAGTACCTAAGAATCGCCTATGTCCATCATTGAAAACTCTCGAGCCAACCTTACAACTTTTTTCTCTGCTTGCATGATAGAATCACAGGAAGGAGTTACAACTTCGGAAGCTCGGGATTCTATAACAGCATTGATCTCTCGGCGAAGCCATTCAATATTGAAACCGTATAGATCTCAATGGTATTTAAATGAAGTTCCCAATCATCTAATATCCTATCTGAGATGGTGGTCCTCGCTGCAGTACGCATCTCATAAACAACATGTAATACTTCTTATACGCGCCTTGCCAGAAAAGAACGCAACTTGTTTTTTTTAGTTGAAGCAATTTGACCGTATTTCTGCCACACTTGAGTATACAACTCAACATATTCGTTGGGAACACTGAAGACACAAACTAGTACATGAGATGGGAGAGGCTCACTGAATGAGGGGTTGTAAACAAGTCCAGCACTAGGATATTCAATCATCTCTGCATATTCTTCAATAACTGTAATACCTTTTTGGGCTTCTTGAGCAGCAATTGTTTGGACTTTAGCATCAATAATGATATGAAGATAACCACTCTCATAACTCGGAAAATTATGAATGGCCTCATCACCACCTTGGATCATAGGGATGTTCACATCACCATCGTCAAGGCCGTTTCCTCTTTTTTCGCTATTTTTAACCTAAATTTCATGAGTTAGAGTGTTTCAAACATGAAATCCAAGCACCAACTAGAAATTTCGGATTAAAAAGGCATTAATTACATAATTATTCATTATCAAGCAGTCAATACACAAGAAAATGGTCTAAAGACCTAAAAAGGCGTTTTTAAATCAAGCTCGTCAGACACAATTCTGCACTTCCATGTACGAACTCGCGAGATGGAAGCAATTAGTAACGAATCTAGGGACGAGTTATATACCAAACTATTTATATAGATGTCCTATACGACATATTAAAAATTCACATCAATCGGATAAACAAGCTAAGAAATATGATCGAAGCGGTGAACTATCTCTCGGCTGAAAAGTTCATGACTTTCTACTGTTTCGTCTTTTTGAGGCCCGAACAAAGCCAAAGCTCAAATCCTTCCACTCCAAGAGATAGATGGTCTTCTGGGCATCAAAAGGTTGGGTTAAATTTATGAAATTGGACTTAGTATGAAGATTTTATAATGTTTTCAATGAAAACCCTAAATCTGAATTTTTCTGATGACGAATTATAACAAAATTCTTCATTCATTCACATAAATTTTCATTCATTCCACCTTTCAGGGATAATTTCATGCTATTATAAATTTAGTACAAGATGATGACTTGGTACATACTCCTTAAGCCATTTTGAGAGTTAGAATTGCCATTATTACGATTGGAATCATCATTCTTCTCGCCCGATCCAGAATCGTGTTCACTTTCATCCTCATCTTCAGGAGATACTTGAGGACTACCATTGTTTTGTTTATTATATGGGGTTTCCTTCTACTAACAACAATAATGATAAATATTTATATTTTTTCTGAATATCACGACGAATAATCATACAAACAGGATACTTACACCAGGACTCTCGTCGTCAACGATCATTATTTCTTCTTGTGGAGTAAGATGAAGACCATCAAGACTCAAAGGAGAAAAACCCTAGAATAAAGATGACTAAATCTTCGTTCCACAATCTTAAATATGAAAAGAAGAAAATTTTATAAGATGCAAACATCTACAACTAACCGGAGAAGTGAAAGAATGATTCATAGTATTCAAGAGCATTTTGTCTGCTCAATTTTTGCTTCTTATCTCTCTGAGTTGGGGACTTTCTTTAACGTCAATAAACTCCCCACCATTACGGCCTCATAAAACGGTCATCCTATAATAAAAATCGATAGTTTAAGTACAATCGTTATATTTCTTCAAAAGGGAAAATAGAAAACATTTACCTGTGAAGGAGCTGGGAATAATTTACGCTTATCATCATGGAGTAATTTCAATCACGGGCGATTAGCTATTATTTCTAAAGTAGGAAGACCACGTGCTGGTGGTAGAGTCACACATATGAAGTCTTGAAGGCGCTCGTGTTGCTGGTTCCAAAAATTCACATAACCTAAAGTAGCAAATGTCATCCGATCTGGAGATAGAGATAAATACCTACTTTGTTTCACGTGAGTTTGATCCAGACGAGACATAAGTTCTTCGGAAGGTGGTTTCTCAATTCGATGAGAAGGGGTACCCTGATCAAAGCTCATTTGTCTAGATGCTCTGTCCATATTATACTCCTTTACAAGGTATTTTCTGTGCATCACAGATACTATCTGACCAGGTGTCTATTCAACATAAAAATGATTTCACCATCACTGAGGTTTGTGCAAGACTGTAACTCAATACCATAATTAACAACAAAAAAGTGGTCAACTAAGCAACATACGGATAAATTGGTGCCCATAGGAAAAAATCAAATTCATACTCATTGTCTAGCGATGTAATAAGATATACTTTAAGACATGGCATCTTATTAGACCAACGTAATATCCTGGAATTATCAGCACATTCCTCTGGAAAGGCATAACAAAAGTTGACGCCCTTTTCTAGAGAAGCATTGCGAGGAACATGTGCATAATTACTGAAATGCTCCCACAACCATGCTTGGAAGAACAATGTATTAAAAATTACTCAACTTTCATATAACCATTAGAAGTGCTGGTGTCAACAACCAAAGAATCCAAGTGAGAGTATAAAGAGCCTAGAAATAAGCTACATATGGGTAGTTTATGATCTTGAGCCATTTTTACAGCAATGGAATCTATGACGGCTTCAAACGAGAACCATCTTCAAGTATATATCTGGATAACCACAATGAAAAGAAAGCAACAATAGTCAACGTACCGTTAATAGGTCTATTCGGGTCTTTGTTCACTAGCCACCAGAATTTCATCCATTGAGAATAGCAATCAGTCGGAATACTTGATGCGTCATTAATTTCATGCATCTTAAGTACTAAGTCAAACACATTTGTTGTTCCTCCGCTGAAGTCTCAACAAAAAGGTTACATGTAACTGGAAGATGCAACAAAGCCGTTATATCCTCTAAAGTGATAGTAAACTCCCCATATCTACATATAAATGTGTGGGTATAGGCACACACCGTCGAGAAACTAAAGCCACAAGACCATGTATGTCATGATAAATAAAGAGTTTCCCAGATGCTCTCACAACCTCAGTGACTTGTGCTTTATCTAGCATAGTTTGAACACGTTCATGACCAAGCATATGTCTTGTCCATCCTGAAAATTCTGCTATAGGTTTCCAAGAAATACTAAAGTCTATAGGAGAAGCAGGATAATATCTACCTTGCAAAAAAAATAATCAAATTATCATCTGTGGAGAGATCGCTTTGTTATAGTAATATCTTTTGGGTCTATAAGCAAGCGGAATTGATACTCAGACGGGCATCTAGCAGGCTTATAAGGCTTCACGAAGAATTTATCATCCATATTAGGTGTATTCTTAATCACCGAGGTATCATCTTACCATAACTAGAAGCACAATTATCACCATCATCCGACATCTTGACAAGACGACTGACAATTTCGCCCGTAAAAAAAAAAGTAAAAAAACAAAAAATTTCAGAGAAAGTAGCAGAATTGCAGAAAAATAATACTTTTGATGATTTTAGTACTCTTGATTGTACAAAAATTTACCAAAGAAACATATATGTATAAAAAAACAGTAAACCTCAACTTTTAACTGGTTTGGTGGTGTCGCTAGCAATTGGTGATACTAACACGAGAATTAGTGCTTTGAAGACTTTCACGTTATTGCAAGAAGAAGGATTGAAGACCTAAGGATACAATGATAGTCAGAGCAGTACTTGCTAGAGTTAATTTTTTTATATATATAAACGTTAACTAACTCACGTAAAAAAAAAAAAAATCAAAAACCGTGAACATTTTTTTCACATGATTTATGTTTCTTTAAAAAAAAATTTATGAACACCACTTGTTTACGTAAAAAAACGGAATTTAGCTAGACTTGGCTGGAATCCGGTGAGGGAGCTTGTGTCGCCGGTGAAGACGAAAAGAAGCTACTGCTGCCGGCGCTGCAAAGAAGTGGAAAGACAGGTGGTCGGTTGATGAAGAAAAAAACAAGGGTCTGATCCCTTTTTTAACAATTTGATTTCCAAATTCTATAAGAAAAAGGGGGTTCCTTTTATGGGCAAACGGGCCCAGACTCACCAAATGAGCCTTGCTCATACAAGTTGGTCCTTCCAACATGCTAGACCTACCTAGTAACACCTTACTAATTTGTACTTTTCAAATGAATCTTACTACGCCAGCTCCACCTCACAGGTCATTCAACTTCAGATGATTACTCGACACTGTAAAGTATCAACTCAAGTCAATTACAAAATTTCTGAAAAGATCCAACTGACTAAACTAAATTATTTGTTCTTGCTTTTGTTTTGAAGAATCAACATCCATTGCTTATTGTAGAACATTATTGTACCGCACTAAGCAGGGGACTTAATATAGATGGTGAATTTTTAACAAAGGGTAAAATTGTAAAATTGGCTCTGTTCAGCAGTAAAAGCGTAGAAATAATAGAATCCTGTATATGTTATTGACCCGACATCAAAATCATAAAATTCATATTTTATATTTCGTAAGAGAATTAAAATATCAAACTCTCGCTAAAGGCATCTCATACTGATCCTATAGCCTCTCTGAAAGTACACACATATGATATTGAAGCCTCACCCGACTGAGCTTTCAATATTTTACACATAACCTTAGCACTATACGACTCTGTGCTTACTCTCTTATAATAATCAGACAGCTTCTAGATGAATTAATCATTAATATATAACAACATTGTCCTCAAAATGTCATTGTTGCTGATTTCAAGTTCTTCCTAGATGATCTCTGACTATACAAAATAGATATAGAACACATCTTTGTTCCTGAATGGATACCAATGCTCCTAGATATATTGTCTACTAGTATAGAACAACTCGATTCTTCTTTACATTCCCCGACTGAATTCCTAGAGTGACTTTATATCAATATTCAAACATTAATTAAATAATATAGATTTGTCACAATGCATGACAAGTTGCGCACGAATGCACGAGGTCGAAATATCGTATCTTTGTGTAAGCACCAAGTCGTTTTCGCGCCAAATGCAAAGCTAAAGCTTCAATTAACTAATCTCTAATATTGGTCGAGCTTGAATTACACATCCCAAATGTTGGTTGCACTAAAATCCCAACAATTGGTCGAAATATAACAAAACCCTAACATTGGTTAATACCCAGTTTCTGACTTATCGTCAGAGTCACCTTGTAAAAACGTAGCAATTGGTGTAGAATGGGGGAAAATGTTATAAACAACATATGTCCCCCTATGTGTCTAAAACAACATACTAAAATGGCATCCCATTCCGAGCAACGGTCTAAGCGATATGGTTTAAACCCTAGACGAATTACAAGCTGAAAACTATCAGATTTTTTGCTAAAAATTCCTGGAAGAATGTTGTTTGTTCTGTTTAACGGCCGAAACAAGCTCAAAACCCAAAACCTTTAGCGGTAGGATATAAGCAGCAATTTTCCGGTTCCGAATTGGGGTTAACCATTGAAAACGGACACCGTATGAAGAATGTACAACGTGTTTACTAAAGAGCATTATGTCTGAAATTTTTGGGTGTCTGAAGTTTTCAGGCGTCTGGAATTTTTGGGTATATAGCGTAACACCCCATAGGTGTAAATAATAATAATGGTCTTTGAAGCACATACCTTTAAAGAGCACATAGGACTTAAAAGCAAATAGGCGGAAAGAATAAAAAAAACTAACAAATACAAAAGAGTTGCCGGACTGGCGTCAAACGGCCGACCGACTATCCCTTGTCCGGTCCCCACTCTTATATTTTTTGGATTTTATTACTTTTATTTTAGGGTTTCCTCTTCCTATTAAAACTCCTTTGCTCCTTCTACCAAAGTCATAAAATTCGAAATTGCAACACACAACAATATATAATGGTCCTCCAACCATCTAATATATTAACGTATCATTATTTTAATATATCCAAAATTTTGGCTTTCACTTTAATTGGTCCTCACACTAATATTATTACCAAACATATATCAAGGTATTTCAAGCGACTATATGATAAGCGAAGCATGGTGTCGCAACTACCAAATTCGTAGTTTGCTAAACTCGTGCTACATCAATTTTGACCGGTCTCTCTCAACCACCAATTTTGGTCGGTCCATCTATCATCTTTGATTGGTCTTGCTACCAACAATAGTCTGAATTTCTCTACTTTATTACTCACAGTAAGATAGAATTAAATTATTTTACAATAAATTTAAGCAACTAGGCTTTCTGGTAGTAGCATAACATTAGTAACTAAAGAGAGGATTAGGCAACTAATATGTTTTTTTTTTTTTTTTTTAAGTAGTTGAATGTCTCAAGCTACTAAAGCATATTTTAGTTGGGGCACATATATTGCTAATGGGTTATAGGAAATGTAGTTGCTTACCGGTTTAGTGGCTTAAATTAATACACATTTGCAGTTACTTTTCCCCGTGGCTTACCATGTTACAACAACTAAATTTTTTCTGTTGTTGGAAAATTTTAGTAACCTTTGGCCGGTTTTTTTGTAGTGTTTTTACTCTTTAATTTCTCTGCAACTGTCACCACTTACAAGATCAATGTGTTAACTTTTACTGCTATAAATAGGTTCTTCAACCTATCAACAAGGGACAAGAGTTTTATCTCATAAAAATAGATAGATCACAGAGTTATCATCTTAGAGATTCTCAGAAAACTCAGACTTCTGATTTTCATCTTCACAGCAGTTCAAACACATACCATCATTGTTATTCAATCTCATTGATCTCAATACCTTTTCTGATTCCCTACCTACGGATCAACCCTTTTCCTTTCTTTTGTGACTGAAACAAAATTGGATCGGTCATTCATTGATTTAAGCCAATCTCGTATAGATTGATTTCTCGAATTTTAAAAGTACTTCTACAGTACAAATGTTTGGTGTTTAAGCGATTTGATCTTACAATTATTAACCTACTCTATCCTTTTCCCATTTTTATCATTTACTTATTTGTACCCACAAACAATTGGATATGCAAATGAGAATATTTTAAACTAATGTGGAGCTAGCACCACATATCTCCTCACTTATTGTAACTGCAGAAAATTCCTCCCATCGGCGTCACTAATATTTACGCAAGTTACCCTCTATATTTCCCTTGGATCTTGGTCTGGCCCAAGAGGAAACTCACCAAAAGGTATTATTGTTTTGCTGACTTATCTTCTCACCGTGTTGCAAGTGTTTATCAAAATTTCCATCTTCACCGTCTATAACCTGTTTTTTGTTGTTGAATTATTTCACTCATTCTCGGAGTAATGCCCTTACCGATGTTGTTTCCGAAGAGAGAGATTTTTCAGAGAGCCAAGGTTAGGAGCTGACTCTATCCTCGAAGCAAAGTCATTCAAAGACGTTGCATATTTGGGAGGTAACGAACATTACCAACTCATATGGAACTGGCACCATATACCTCCTCACTTATGCTAAAACCTCCTCACTTATGCTAAAGATTAGAGCGCCATGTAGACGAGGTATATGAAGCAGGAAAAGAATATCACATTTGAAAACATTGAAATAAAGAAAAATAACAGAGACATGTATAAGAAAAATTATATTGTTAATAGACATATTTGATCACGAGATATGACAATATATGAGAAGATAGTCACGCATAGGAGACTTGTAATTTTACAATTTGAGTACTATTTTTTTATAAACCCAAATGATGTTGAATTTGAAACAAAAATTTTGAAAAAAATATTCTTCTCATTGAACACTGCACTGAAATAGTAAATGAACGCATTTTTTCTCTCGCATGCAACCTTATTTATCTACCGGTTTATTTTCTAACTGTTAATTTAAAAAGTTGATTTTAAAGGTGATACATGGTGGTGTTATATGCCTCGTATTGACATTCTTAAATCAACAAGTTATCAAAAAAATAAATCCTAAATCGTTAACATTTAAATTTTAATTAAAAAATAACGTCGAAATAAAAGATAATATTAATATAACAATGTCCATGGAACAGACCTCTACAATTTTATTTGGTTGTCTGAGTAACCAAAAATGCATTACATATGTGATATAACTAGTGTATGCAAAAATGTGTTGCATAAGCATAATTGGTATATAAAAAAAATGCATTGCATAGGATTAATAGGTAGATAAAAAACAAGCAATGCATTTGGTAGGTAAAAAATTACACTACCTACAAAAAAAAACCAGTACATAAAAAAGACACTATAGTGTCTAGGACTGAACAAAAAAACCAAAAAACCGACCGAACTAGATCAAAATCGGAAAATCATCCTTAAACCGTTAATCCAATGGTCAATGACGGTTTTTAAAATAAGAAACGTCAATATGTCGGTTTGGTCGGCCGAGACAAACCAAATAAAACCGGGCTAAATTTAGCCATTTATTTAAAGTGTAATCATCTAATCCTAGCATTGTATATAGCTTATATATATAACATTAACCTAAACCTTAAAGAAAAATACGTTGACTTCTTCCCCTCCTCCTTTTTATTCTTTTCTCCACCTCTCCACTTACCGTTCCCGACACAACCACCACTTCCACCACGAGCACTTCTACTGGTAACCCACCAATACTTTTTTCTATTATTTTTTTTATGCTTTTTACTCTTAATCTTGTTTCACAGGCCACAAGCAAACACCACTGATCAGTTTGAAGAATTTGATACTGATGTTGATGTTGATGGTAATGTTAATTTTGAAGAGTATAAGAAGATGGTGACTAATACTACTCCCAAATCTTCTGAATCTTGATGATGATGAATTATATATACTAAAATCATTACCTTAATTTTTAAAAAGATTGAACTTTCATTAAAAAACCCGACCACAACCGGTATCAAACCAAACCGAACCAGATCGATCTTAAATCAAACCCAAAGTTGGTCGGTTCGGTTATGGTTTTAGATATAACCGACCTATAGTCGGCTCATTGTTCGGTTTTGGCTAAAAACTGAGCCGACCGAAGAATGTGCAGCCCTAGTGATGTTTAAAAATATTTTTTCTGTTTAATTTCCATAATGATTTTAAACTCATGACGGTTATTTTATTTTATTTTCATCAAGTAAAAAAGAAATATTATGCTAAATCTTATGGATGAAAATTAGGGGATGATATGATATAAAACTGTAATAAAAAAGGATATTTCATATGTGTTTCCATCTTACTCTAACAAGTAAGTAAACAACCTAGACCAATAGCCATATTAGTCTCAGAGGTCATGAGAATGGATCAAGATAAATTACATCAAAATAAAATCCTTGAAACTGTTCATGCGATCCGGTGATTCAAATTTCATTAAGGTAAGAGGTTCAAACCCTAGGAGAGGGACTCCTTTCAAATTTATATCCAATTCAATTACATTTGTCAGACAAAAAAATGTGTAGCTTTAAAGAAAAGTGACGTATGGACTAGACACTAGACCATGTCTCTAATTCTTGCTCTCCATTGTCTAGATTTCAAACTAAACGTTTAGATAAAATAGAAGAAACTGAACTCCGAACTCACCTACCTTTTTTTTCGCTTGTCGTGCATCTAACAATGGAGATGAAAAAAAACCGGTCACCAATAAAGACAATAGCATGTGCTAGTTTTCGCCTTCATACATTACTTGCTATTAGATGGAGGAATATGAGAGGAAGATAAAACTTTAAAAGATCGTTCTTGTCTAAAAATTTACTAAATATCTTATTTTTTCACTTTATTTATTAACAAATATTAATAAAATCTAATAATACATATATATACTTATAAGATAACTACGCAATTCTTTGTATTCAATATATTTTAAACTTCTAAATCATAAAACTTAGTCATTCCCTCTACATGCATGTCACTGTTCAAAGCACCACTTTCCTTCTCTATAATACTTAGACTTAGAAAATTAAGCTTACATAAAGTAACAACAGTACAACAACCCAAAAACACAATGCTATGATAAAAAATCAAACCACTAATTGTATGGTTGTTAATTGGGTATCAATTTGCTTAGGATGTACCGTTCCAAAAATAAAAAACATTTTGGTTTATATGAAAATTTTGGTATATCCTTAAATAAATTATAAATTAGTACCCTATTAACAATCTTGGTCAACAGTCATTCAATAACTGAATGCCTCGTAACAGCAAAAAAAAACAAATGTATACAGCCCCCTCAAGTCACAACAGAAAATTTGGCCCCAATTGGGCATTACATTGTTGTGATGACCCCGTGACCATTAATTTTAGAGAAATGAGATGAACATATACATATGAAGAAAAGAAAATTAGTTGAACATGAGTGATAAGTGATCAGAGAAAGTGTGCTTTTAAAAAGTGGCTCTGAGAAGGTTTATACACGAACGAGAGGCTGAAAATGGGGCAGAGAAAAAATAACCATTAACGACTGACTATTTTTTTAGCAGTTAAAGGCAACCACAATCGTTAGACTAAACCCATCGATCAAATGACTAAAAATTTGATCGATGGTCAGCCCAAAAAACAGCGGTGGATAGTCAGGTGGTTCCCCAGCCTTGGGCTTAAGACGGAGCCCTATTTTAGAAGCTCGCTCAAAAAGACGGGCGAAATTGTAGAACGAAGCCCGAGAAAAAAATTTTGAAGCGATGTCCTAGAACCACGCCATTGTCCTTCGCGATCCCGCACGAGCTCGTCCAGTGGGGCGACTTTCTGGCGTTCCATGCTCCACACGTTGTGTCGCGCGTGTGTTCCAAATATAGGGCGGGGGTGTAGAATAGAGCCCGTTAAAGCCAGGCGAGGGTGTAGTAAGGAGCCCGTCAATGAAATCCGTAAAAACCCTACTTCATCAACAGAAAACTTCATTTCTCCTTCATCGCCTCCTGGTCTTCCTTCATCGCCTCTTCTTTCTCCCTCTCGCCCGCCCCTGCCGCCGTTGTTCACGTGTTTTTTGTCCGTCAACGACACTCCATCACCTCGTCCCAAGTACTTGTACTACTTTCTAACCGCAAAGTGACAAATATCAAGGTATATTTGCTACCCTATAATAATAAAATTCATTGTTTTAATTTCATATATAGATAAACTAAAATGTTAAATTAGTTTGAAGCATGTTATTTACTTGTTATACTATAAACCCATAATTGTAATTTTCGGTTTTGTTGGTGCATACAAATTTGGGTTAGCAAATTAGGGTTTATGTATTTGTGTTATAATTTAGGGTTTTAAAATATGTTTTAATTAAATTTAATATACAATAACAATATGTTGTAGCTTAAATATGGTGGATGTAAGTTTAATTTTTGGTTGAAAGAAGTATGTTGATTTAATGTTGGTTTAATTTTAATATAATGTTGGTTTAATTTTGATTTAAATTTTAATTGTGTAATTCAAAAAGAAATTTGTATGGAATTATTTAGAGTTGTGTTACTTGAATTACATTGGTTATGATTTGGGTGATTGTTGGAATTATTAAGAAGTGTGTAATTGTGGTTAATTTTGAAAGTTTATGCATTTTTTTGATATACTAATTTTCAACCCAACGATATATTCAATTTTTTGTACAGATGTCTGACAATGTTGTTTCGAGATGGGTCTGGAGAAGGAAAACGAGTAAAAAAGCAAAAATTGCGGAGGAATCGGCAGCAGAGTCAATGGGCCCCCAGTATGTCGATGTCCCCGGGTTAGAACATTACACTGTGGTGGAAGATAGCAACGAACATGCTTCTACCAATATAACCTATTCCACCAACGTCGACTTCAGGTTTGATCACCGAGGTTCTCTGAAATCTGTTTTAAAGACTTACAAGAAAATTTGTGATACTTGTAATAGGGTCCAATTTAGAATTGAACGCGTAGGTTGGGGTAGATTACTATCCCTACCTGTTGTAGATTCGTCCCACGCTTTGACAGATTTTATTATCGAGCGGTTTTGGGATACTACGAACACATTTCATTTTTCTTTTGGGGAGCTTGGGTTCACTCCCCTCGATTGGGTTATGTTGACCGGGCTTAGTATCGGTGTTGGTAGCTCTATCCCTTATGACACACAACTTTATAAATTTGAATATGTCCGTGCGAATATCTTTCCTGAACTGAAAGACAGTGCGGTATGCAAGAGGGAAGGTCTTCCACCACAATGGGTTTCAGGTGCAATCACTCTCAAGTTTTTGAGCTCCTATTTTGATAATAACACATTGGAGGCTGCGAAAGATGATAGTGTGATTGCGAATAAAGTGGCTAGCTACATCATTCTTCTGTGAGGTATCCATCATCATGATACAGAATTCCTCATCTGCTTCTCGCCTAGCTAATTTTGCTTCATACTTTTCCTTTTCGCAAGCTAATATTGCGGCAAACTCCGCTTCCCTATGTGCAATCTTCATAGCTCTTTGTTCCTTGCATTTGGCGTTGAAGGTCATTTGCTCTTTAAAAATATTTTCCATTAATTGATTATTTTTTGTATATTTTGCTTTACCTTTTGTCTATTGTAGTTTGCTCTCTTTTTGACCCATCGGACGGATCAATGTGTTTGGGGTATCTCCTAGGTCTTCAAAGGCGCTTGGACCATCTACGTTTAAATCTGGTGTGTCCTGTACGCCCTGAGATTCAGTGTCGTAATCAGATACTGCCTGCGATGAATCGAAAACAAAGGTCGCCCTTCTTGAATATTTAATATTTTCTAGCATAACTGAGTAGCAATCTTCGTGCTTAAAACTTCGTCCAGTAGATTCCTTGAAAAGCCTACGAACTTCTGCGGCCTAGTGTTTCACCTCAATTTGTTAGAGGTTATACAAGGATATGGATAAAAGAAATGATCATGAATTTAAATTATTTCTTACCTTATTATCAGGGCCCCATCCTGTATGATGTTCCCTTTCTACTTCAGCCTCCTTTGCAGACATTAACGCCACATCTTTGCTTATAATTTGAAACCGTTTCTGCAGGGAGGTCCAAGTACGTAGTGCCGTACTGGGTATGGTTTCTTTCATCCGGTCTAGAACACGTGACCATAGTTGTTCTTCACATTGATCTGTACCAATGCTTGAATCTTGAGAAATTGACAAGTGAATTGTACACATCGTCAAATCTTCAAAAGACGAAAAATTTGGACCTCTTTTTGTTTGTGGCATTTTACCAATGGATTTCAAATAAGAATAAACTTTGAATTTTTTCACACCCAAAAAAACTATGAATTCAGTATAAAAAATTTGGGTGAAGTTGCGGTTTATATGAGGAAACATATAGCCGTTGACGAATCAACGGACAGAAAATTTGAACGGTAAAATAAATTAACGGTAATGTTAGCGATGGCCTAAAGCCTCGCCCTGGTCAAGGCGGCAACCTAGAATCTCGCCCAGACACAGGCGGTGGCCTAGCATACAGCGTAATAGGGAGCGAGGGCCCTGGTGTCCGCCCAGTTTTTTTTTTTTCTGAACGGGTTTGTGGCATATCGCTCACGCATGGGCGAGGAACTGGAACTACGTTTGGAGGAGCGGTATTCTGAAACTTCGCTTGCGTAGGCGAAATGGTAAGACTACGCCCGTAAATTTGAGCGAGATCCTAGAGTCTGGCTTGTCATCAGGCGATGTCCTAGGATACCGCCTGACTAGAAATTCCGTCGTCGACCTTTCGATCATATTTGATTTGCTACAGGATAAACCGTCGATTATATTCCTAAATATAATTGACGGTTGCGGAACCATTTGGGCGACCATAATTCAAAATTAGTCGATGATAGACGATTTGATCGCCCATTGTGGTTGCCCTAAGGGGCTAGCTAGACCAACCTAACTTAGCCCAGTTAACCCACACAACACCATTTTATTGTGTTTTCAAAAGTTCTGTATGGACTTTTAAAAAAGACTATATAAAGCCTGTTTTCTCACATTTTCTATACGGTGGAGTCTAAAAATAGTCCAATACTAATCCCAAATAGGTGAAGCTTATTTTTATATGTGACGGTTTTTTAATAGTTTTTTAGATGGTCCATATAAAACCACTGTTTCTGTCTGACATCTAAGTTAATAATCAAAGAGTTGAATTTTGATACCCAATTATCCACCGGTAGGATTTTCCCTAAATTGCATAAGTCTAAGGAAAAATAGAAATAAAATTAAATTAATTAAACTTAATGCCCAAAATTCACTATTGATTACATGTAAGGGCAAACAAATAAATCAAAATGAATGAGATTATACATGACTTTCTCTCTTTGATCAATGAGTGTGAATCAATGTTGATCACACTGTGTGATCAGCATATTACAGTTGTGCACGTGCTATGGAAAGAATACTGAAATCAACTGAAACCCATTAACTTTGGAGCAAATCTCAACAATCTATCTAATGTGTTAGGTATAAACTTTCTTGCAAATAAATGGCAAATATCTGTTTTTTCCCCGTTATACTCGCACTTGGTTCCGTTACCGTTTCTCAATCTCTCCAACAGTTCAACTGTAACATCTGTTCTCGTGAACTTAGTTGGATGAGGACCTCCTTTTGCCCAATCAACCCAGGTCAATGTTCTGTATGAATTCCTCTCTGAAAACGCCTTATTGATGTTTAAAAAGGTTGGTATATAATGTTCATCTCCGTAACACGAAGACTTGCAAAATTTTCCAAAAAGTGGGAAAAATATACGATCAGAGACTATCTCGCTAGCAAGTTCCCTATCCATCTCGAACCATTGTGACCCTTTTCTCCACTGGTAAAGGCTGATTTGTGGCCTCATTCTAGGACTATATCTGCCACGACCGACGCCACCCGGTAAATCATAGGATTCGATGAATGTCTTGGTAGAGTTTATAACATAAGAGTACACCGTAGAGAAGTTGAAGAGCGGAATGCATGCTTCTGAGAGGAGCATAAAGCGTTGGTTTGATAAGTCAAGGAGGGCATTTGCTAAGAGGCGTCGTTCGGCTTCTATCATATTAAAGCTTCCCCATCTTACTTCCTGCATCAAATTATGAAATCACTTAATTCACAATGACAAACAAAGATGCATAAAGTTGGCAGAGCAAGAAAATCAATCAGTTAAGAATCCATTCATTATATCATGCGTTATAGTGTCTGCGTGTGTTTGTTCTGTATACGCATACTGGTCCATATTAGACAGTATATCGAACCAATACGATATCAGATGCGGTATTTCCTTGTGCTCGGAGTATAACCAAAACTAAGAGTCTTGATGCAGCCTCTAGAAAGTAAGAATGTTGATTGTTTTAGAAAACAATTTTGAAAAGTAAAAAAGGTTAGCAGTTTTATAAGCAAAAAATGAATAGCTTCTGAAGCACTTCTTCCTCAAATCCATCTTAACTTTTACTTTATTTCAACTAATTAAGTCAATATAATTACACTCACAAGCTTCACTGATTTTTGAGCTGTCTCAAAAGAATATAGAAATTAAGAACACTTTCGTTCTAAGGTATTTTCTTTAACTTTTGTATGACCTAAGATTGCTTCTAATTCAGGATCACTCTAATTCATATATCTAATTTTGGACTGGCTGCAATTTTTGTGTCGGTCGAAGGAAGTTATATAGTTTTATTTTCTTTGAAGATAGAAATGATAGTCTAAAAATTGGTATATGATAGAGAGATTTTTCCATAACGCCAGCTAATATTTTTATCTATCTTTCGGAAAAGTCAAACAAGGCCAGGCCTAATGGGAACAAGAAATATAGGTGCAGGCTGCTAAACACAATACAAACGAGGCATGCAATGAATTGATTTCTTTTTCATAAAACGGAAAGAAATCGGTTTCTTCTAAAATCTAAATACACATACACTCTGACTCAACTATGAATAGAATGCAGAACTCCCTTACTTGAGAAACAAAATTGTTTCTTCCAAAACAAAAGTAGAGCACACTGTCAGTCAGAGAAGTTCAAAAATGATGGCCTCGAAAATCCCTTCAAAAATTCCGACTGAAGCAAGTGCCTGGGCCCCATTTTTGTCCATTACCTATCCCATGCTAGAGGGTAACCCAGACACCGTCGGATTTTCTTTCAGGATTTTTTATGGGATATTTAGCGGTAGATATAGCATTACTTAGAGAAGTTTTACTTTTGACAAATTTTGACATAACCACCTTCAAATATCCCAAAGAACATTTGTCTACTCTTTCCTATTGTGTACGAACATACTAGGATATGGGTTTTGTGAGGGAGGTAATAACTATTAGCTACCTTATATATGCCTTCACAATCTAATTTTTAAGTTATGCAATTGATATTTTTATGGCAGTGATGTAATGATATGATGAATCTGCTAATGTATATGCACTTTCCAAAAGAAAAAAGAGGAAATAGGATAATATATAATATATTCTTTATTTAAAAAAAAGAATACTATCATCTTTTTAATTTAATCTATTTTTAGAGTAAAATAAAAAATTGATAATATTTTTATTGCGGACACAAATGTAGCATCTTTTTTGTTCGGTGAATACGTTGTTTATTGGAAAACAATTATTTAAAATTGTTTTAAAGAAACATTTATTGAAATTGTTAATATGTAGCGGTCCAGTCCACCTAAAGGAAAGGACTGTGCAAGTCAACTCGATGATGGTTCAACTAACTAAGAAACCTTGTGGGACGATCTGGCCGCCTCCTATCTTGTTGTCTTGCACTACTACTTGCACCAATCAATCCTAGTGAAACGGAAGCAATTAAAATACAAAATACAAACTCATTGAGTTTCTTGTTAGCCGTCGCAAGATATGGTCCCATAAGGTGTTTCTTTCTAAAAGGAGTATCGACTTATTAATTTTCAATTTCTTATTCTTGTTTTCTTAATATATAGTGTAATCAATGCCTATGCCATTACTAGGAAGATTGTGAAAGCGCATATACAAATACAACTGGTCGCGAACACAGAATAAGCAAATTACAGGGACTCAATCTCTGACCCCAATGCTATTCCTAGCTTCACTTGTCCTAAAAATACTCGTATATATTAGCTTGTCCTAATATCAAATTCTACGGCTTCAGAACCAATAATGATCAAAGAATTAAACTGAATTACTGGAAGAAGAAAAAAACAAAAAACAAAACAGTTAACCGGATGAATGACTAACCTTACTAGGGATGGTTCGACCGTTAAAAACGGAGTTTTCAGGTGGTATGATTGTTTCGTTGAAAGAAGGATTTGTGTGAACGTATACCGAGTAGAGATTTGTATCAACCCCATTGAAAAACTTATCCCATAAAGGACCTAATGTAACTCCACCTCTTGTTAAGAACATGAATGCAACTTTAGGTGTAACTTTGTACGGAGACTCTTCAATTTTAGGAACCATTGATGCTCTCCATAACAATTCTTCATCTTTCATATCATGCACTAGGTTTTGAGGTGGCTTTATATATTCTGACAACCCTATTCGACTCGTAGTAGTATTATCATTCGTAGTAGTAGTACCACTGCTATTATCAACACTAGCGTTTCCGGGTATCAACGTTACTTGATCATGATGAATTTGATGAGGAGGAAGAGTTTCTAATGGAGACGCTGGTGGTGGTTGTAGTGGTGCCGATGGAGACGAATTCGATGAGAATTGTGTGAATTGTAGGTTTAAAGAAAAGCTTTTTTGATAGAAACTCCATATGTTACCAGTAAATAAACCAAACATAAAGGAGAGAATACACAAAACTACTATTAATTTCAGTAGATTTGATTGAGTACTTATTTTCAGAGATGATAAAATAGTTTTTTGATCTGTACTCACGGATGATGAATTTTGTAACTTCTGATATTGATTCTTCATGTTTTGGTGGTATACAAGAGGGAGGGAGAGACAGACTTGAGTTATAGTGAAGAGAATAAAGAGAGAGAGAGGGCAGAGGTTGATTAATATACACATAGAACCTTAATTGGTCCTATTCGGAACAGGAGAAAGACGGAAGAAGAATTATATATCCTGACCTTACTAATTGAATACGTAGGGAAGATTCTTGTGACCTTAGACCCTACATGAAACTTGAAACCCTTCTATTCGAAATAGTACTATTCAGTTGATTTCGATATTGCTAGTCCAACTTGGATTCTGTTTTGTTTTGTTGATAGAGAAACTATGAAAGTCTTCTATTCACGAGTTAGTTTTGCAAGTCCAATTTGGATGGTAATACCGTGTTAGTCCAACTCCAACTTGAATTATGAAACTTCCATTGCTTGTTTTTGGGTTTTGAAAACACCATATTCATGACCCTATATTATATTGATTTTTAGAATATGAAACTTATTTGATTTATGACTGTATTAAATTAGAAAACTCCTGCGCGTAGGTTATGTTATTTTTCAATATTACGGGGAGGAGATGAGGGGTTATAATGTACGTTATTTAACACCATTATAGCAGTATCACTATCTGATTCTCATTGAATGTAAAATATTGTAGAAAAGATTTGAAAATCAAACGTAAATAATTAAATGAGTTTTTTTTTTAATTTTTTCTTTTTGAAGCATATTAAAGGAGGTGTAATCGACTATGTCTGATTGATATGGATACCGGTTCAGATCATTTCTCTCACTTCTTTCTTGTTTCACCATGGCATGCGTCCCCACATTAATGGTAATTCAATTTTTTAAAAAAAAATTCTTCCAATTTTACTTTAAGGTAATTTCTTTAATTTCTTTATTTTATTTTATTTGGCTCAAGTAACCCTTATTTTCCTGTAACTGAACAATATTCCCGATATTATCAGCAGAGAACGAGATACAAAATAGAGAGAAGAAGACAAAAATATTATTTATGTGTGTAAAATTTATTAGGATTTATAGGTTTATAATACTGTCCCTGATAATCACTGTGGTTAAGTCCTTACAAACCTACCAGGAAAACTCAAAAGAGAATAACCTAAAATTGCAAAGCATTTAAAGACTAAAAGAAATGTTGGACACGCATATGTTGCTTCGTTATTGACAAGGAAACCTCAGTGGGACAAAATCTTGGCGAAGGAAAAAGAGTACAACGCAGTAAGTTCAGTAAGTGTACCTTTAATGATGGTGCTCCCCTTGATAAATAGTCTAATCTTGGTTTGCAAATCTTTGAATCGAGACTTTCCAATTTTGATAGAAGAAATTCTGGAATGCAACAGATTATTGTGCTTTCATGAAGATATTTGCTAGTTGATGAAGTCTTCTTTTGTATTACACACAAGCAGTATCGTCTTCGATTAATACTTTTGTTGAGTCTACGTTCTTCTTCAACACATTAGGAACTTGTTTCATGGATTAATGTTAATTTCCCCGGATGATTTGCAGAAGTAGTTGATGCAGTATCTTCAACAAAAGAGCCAAGATGTAGATACATTACTGTAAATGAACAAAATCGTATATGTGGTCGTACCTTATGTGGTTTAGAAGAACATCTAAATTCCTAGGAGATGGTTACGTTGATTTGGTCTAACAAAATGGCCTAGTTAATGGTGGACATCCACCAAATAAACGAAATTTTATAACTCCCTTTTAGATGACCACTATATTGAATTAAATTGCCTAACTAAAACTTGCCAGTGAAACCCAATGACACAAAATCTGGACGAAAGAAAAAGAGAACAAAATTAATATTTTAATTGAAATTAAACGTCAATGAGATGTTGCCTCGTTAAAACCTTGTCAGCAAAACCACATGGGACAAAACTTGAAACGAAGGGAAAATAGTACAACTTTTGACGATTTATGGATGCTAACTCAACTATATGAGTACTACAAAAAACAAGCATCAAAATTATAATTCTAGTATATATCATAGACAAGTTTTATTCAGGCATATTATTTAAATTGTAAATTAAAATAATAATATTTATGCTGCTAATTCGTGGATTTTAATGTTTTTAAGGACTCCTCATAAGACATATAAAGTTGATATCATCAACTAATTCGGATTTCAGTAATTTACCAAAAAAAGAAACACACAAAAAGGATTGTTAAACCTGATATATTAGAGTCAGATGGTTGTTTGAATATAATTTGAATCCTACAAGGATAAAAATACGAACATGTTCTCCGACCACATACAAGTCCTTCAAGAAATACCACGCCAAATGCATCTTATTAAGGGGAACAATTATTGACCCAATCCTAGCGTCTAAGCAAAAATGAAATCCTCAAATCGTTTTTACAATGAACGTATTTCTCGTATAATGTATTATGATTACACCAGCCTGTAATTAATATGCTTGGCATTTTTAAGATGTAAAGCCTTGGATCCAAAACTGTGTCGAGAGTTTAATACAATCTAATTTAGATTGTTTTCCAACCAATCACATATGTTGATAGTGCTCTGCAGAGGGGTTAACAACCATCATCATTTATTATTTCAGTAGCTATTGCAAATGAATATTTGACAATCTTTAGCTAACTACGATCCTACATAATTCTCAAGTGTATGCATATGTATTGAAAATTCAATCAATTACTCCAGCAGTGCCCTTCACGGGCATGATAATCTCTTCAACTTCCAGTGAAGAGATATGGACTATGAGTATGTGAATCTTGTTTGGTAGTCTCAATTATAACACTACATGTAGCCTCTTATAGAATGATACCTATATGTTTGTTATATATGACTAGATTTGCCTTTACAAAAGGCATAAGCTTACATAAAAACAAAATGAGATATTTTCACGCCAATTGATGTGTTTTAGAAATAGTGGTAAAAGATCCGATACTCAGACTTGTGAATATTTGATTTTTAAACCTAATTTTTAATACTAAAAATAAAGAAGATTAAAGTAAAATTGATTTAAGATTATGGAAATAACTGAGACTAAGGATTTCACCATTAGCCAATTTTTCAAGTGATTTAGCATTAATAATTATCTTGCAACTCATACACTCAATTGATTCTAAATATTGCCAAAGTTAGATTTTCAAAATAATAGTTGTAAATCAAAAGTATGAGACATCAATAGCTCTAAACTAAGCATGACTCATCAAAAGAAAACACGACTAATTGATAAAAATCATTATTTCAAATTTAATTCAAAGCAAATAATCATAAAAGAATTACAAAAAATTAATAAGATAAAAATATACCACTTTATTATTAGAAAAATGGCTTCCTCCGTCACCTCAGCAATAGGGTCTAGTTCCTCATGTCAAACACTCTCTCAAAATACATGTTCATAACCCAAAGTGCTTAAAAGAAGAGAAAAACAGAAGTAACACAGAAAACAACTATGGTTATAAGTGTTGTTGAGACTGTTTTCTGTGTTGCTGAAAAGAGAAATTAAAACAGAGAATAAAGGACGGCTTCTGGGCGCAGTAGAGAGAAAGAAATAGGTAACGGGTTTAAACAACAGTTTGCGGTTGTGGTCTGTTGTTGTTCTTCTTCTTCCTCGTGAGAAACTCTTTTTTTCCTGAATTTTGTGACTCTCCTCTCCCTCATTTTTCTTCGATCTCTTCCCTTTATATAGGTCTAGTAAACCCTAATAGGCTTTCCTCAACTGATAAGGATTCCAAAAATCTCTCCGAAACAGCCTCAAAATTGTGTAAATCCAAAATCAGGGAAAACTCCTTTTTCCGGTACATCTCGAGTTTTCCAGCCATTTTTCTCGGCAATAAAGGGTCTGATTGACGTGTCTTGGTCCCTAGTTGTTTCTGTTTCAATTTGACAAGCTTTAAACCTCCTTAAATCCCAAAAAAATCGAGTTTGAAAAACTCAGTATTCACGCGTCAAATATATTTTCTCCCGCCAGTTCTAAAATTTGAAAATGAAAGGGGTGCCCATATCTCATGGCTGGGTGTCTTTATAAATTCACCTTGGGGTGCCTTTAGTAATTCTAGTGGGTGCCTTTAGTAATTTTTCAAGGTACCTTTATCAACTTTTTGACCTGATTTTTCCACAAAAGTTTATTTCCCAAAAGTACCTACAAAGACATAAAAAATGATAATAAGTACAAAATCGAGCACTAGTAATATACAGAATTGAACACAATTTAGACACAAAAATATGTATATCACCAATCATGTAATATCAGCCTTTATCTATTTAATCATGATGGGAGAGAAATTGATAAAACTTTTAAGTTATTAACACCAGCTTCTGTAGTGTATAGTCTCCCTCTGATTATGTTGGAAATATATTTCATCTGATATACAAAATTAAATTTTATAAAATATTATTCGATTAATTCGATGACATATACTTAATTACACATTCAACATCAACCATGTATTACTTTTGGTTATAGAGAATCATATAAAATATGCAAATAAATTGATCACCAAAAACTTTATGACTTATGAGGCCGGAAAGATAATCATTCACCTTAGAATAAAATTATGAATATTTTTTTTATCAAATTTTTTTTGAATCAAAATCAATTACGTCACTTCAGGGACTAGTATTTGCCATTGACTTATACAATAATAAAGATACCATATCCTTTTAAGATGGATAGGGAAAATTAATGCCAATTGGCTTATACTTTCTTTTTGAGAAAGTAAAGAAATCATATATCGTTATTTTTTTTAAGAAATAACAACATGATGTTGATAAATAGTTTCTCGTGATGAATAAAAACCTATGATTTTAAATGATTACCTAGTTCAAAATTTTCTTATTAAAGATGTAAATCTATATTCGTCTTCAAAGACCGACAAAAATTAGTGTAGTTGTGCGCCCTTAAAGGCAACTCATACAGTACATAACCAAAACAAAACCTTGAAAAATAATCATCACAGTTTAGGCAATTTACCAAAATTTAATCGACAAAAAAAAATATCGTTTTACTCATCGCATATGAAAAACCCATTTTGTGGTTTACGAATGGTTTATTGCGATTAAATATAACCATATGCATAAATCATATAATATTCGTCCAATGAACAAAGATACCAAACTTTATTGGACGTAGGTTTATGTACCAAGTATGTGATTATTTACCGTAAGGATAATAGAGTCCGTGATGACACCAATTTTTGGTGATTATAGTTTCTTTTAGTTGAATAGAAACTGTAAATCATCTTTTTATTTTTTTTCTTCATAATAAAAGAAAATTAGAGAAAAAGGAAAAATCAAATTTATTTGGCAAAGCTGATCACTCATGTCCCATAAATATAAACTATGTCTTTTTAGGATTTACTAATAGATTTTAAATGCCCTGAATTGTTTTTCGGGAATAACCATAACTATATTCTCGTAGTGGGAGGTGCAAAGATATATAAAATCCAATATACTAGTGTAGATGGTGGGCTTCTGTTAAGGCTAAAATTGTAAAAATGTATGTTTCTGGCCCAGATATTAAAAAATATAGAACCTTAATGTATTTTCATTATACAAAGAATCCTAGGAATGCACTAAGTTGTGACGAGTGTTCATCCTTGTCTCCCTCTGTACATGTATATGCATGTATATAATCATGATTATTGTACGACTCAGTATCCACATATGTACAAAATTATTAGAATAGCACTGGTGCTTGCTGCATTACTCCCAGATATTCCATAATTTTTATATAATAAATCTCAAGCTCCTAGATGGATTGCCCACTGGTATATAGCAACTTGAGTCTTCTCGAGTGTTATATTCACCGGATGAATTCTTAGAATTCTTTATATCAATATTCAAACCTTAATTGAATGGAATTGATTTATCAAAGTATCCATACAAGCCTGTATGAAAGCTCATCACAAGCTGCACACAAATATAATTGATTAGGTATCATGGCTATGCCTACATCTCAACTCAATTTGTGTCAATTACAAAATCAATCCAATTTTGTACCCAACTTGGTCGCCCAAAATTTTCTCCATCACCGACCAATTTGGTCGGCCATGTTAACCCTCGCTTGAACGGAGCAATTAATGTGAATAACATACAATAAAATCCAATTTTAAGCTTAGGAGTCGCTAAAATTAGGTTTCCAACACTTATAAACATTGCAAACATCAAACATAACCTCCCAACCCTAACTTGATATGGGGACAACTAATATTTAGGTTTACAACGCTTATAAGTGTTGCAAACAACTTACTTGAATGACCGACTTTAGCTTAATGAGTGGACGTCCAATAAACAGATTTAGAACGCTTATAAGCATTGCAAACAATGAACTTGAGCGGCTAACCCTAGCCAAGTGTGTGAACGACCAAATTTTGGTTGTGCAACATTTATAGATGTTGTAAACGCTATACTTAGCAAAATATATGTATTTCATACTTAGCATGATGCACATATTTTTATACTCAGCATGCTATATAAATTTTTATACTCAGCATGTTACACATATTTTTATACTTAGCATCCGACCTATTTTGCATGTAACCTACCAAGTCAACAGCTTACCAAGTGTGACATACACTTATGTGACTCCACACATATATCCTGCTACATATGCTTAGTCACTTCAACACTCAAATATTTTTTCATCACTCTTTAACGACTATCCAAGACCTCTCGTTGATGACGTGAAAGGAAGTATTCCACCTACTCGATGTCTGCATCAGGCATCAACTATTCATTTCAACATATCAATAGTGGTTGACACATTTGAACTCTCACTACTCACTTAAGCACATAAGAGTCTTGGCATGAGGTCTAAATAAATACATATTTACTTTCAGTCTACCTGCTCCTTATAAGCCTCACTAGTCTTGTTAGGCTCATCAAGATTCATTATTCATGTCTAGCCATGCATGACAAGTCATAAGTTAATTTGACTAAGCAAGTCATAACTCGACTTCAAACTAAGTAGCATTTTCTATTAAAAATCATATGAGACATCAAACATGTCACAAATGGGGAGATATTCACTAGGGTATTGGTATGGCGATCTACGGCATACGATATAGCAACACACCATTACGAGAAGTCTCTGCAATGTGCGAAAATTAGTAAAGTAGAGGAGTGATGGGTATATAACCATCTAGTCTTCCCCACAAGTGGGACACAATTTTTAACACACTCTCCATCACCTCCAATTCAACACTACTTCACAGCTGCTACCACTTCTTACGAGGACAGGGTGAGTTATTACTGCTATGCTATTACAAATAGATTACTCAATCTATTGAAATAAGGATGGACAAGACACAAGAGCGTACAACACAAAATGTACAAAATATAACAAGTTTATCATCTGATTTTCATAAGGTCTTCTCTCAGTCATACACATAGAAAATTTCATAGCAATAAAAACCTATCACACCTAATGGAGCTTGGCACTCCAACCTTAATACTTCTTTTGCTTTCCTCCCTAGGACCAATCCTTCTTCTTCATTTGTGACCGAAATAAAATTGGAACAACCATCTCTTGGTTTATGCCAATTTTGCTTTATTTTGATCTCTCGAATCTTAAATGTACTTGTACAGTACAAATGTTTTAGGGATTAGAAGAATACTCATCAGCTTACCCTTATTTTTCTCTTTTACCCTTAAATTTGTTTTTAACTACAAACATTTTGACGAGCACTGTGGGAAATCTATCTATCGGTTGCAAAATCAAATTATCAGTTTCTCATTTTTTTCTCAATTTTCAAAACGGTTGATCTTAGGTCGGGTTCAGAAACTAACCCCCAAGGCCAATTATGCAAGTACCAACGCTAGTACTCCTAGCAATACTCCTCCGGTTACCCACACCGGTGCTACCAACACTCCTTCTTCAGGTCAGACTGCCGAAGAAGTTAGGAGCATTCAAGCTCCGCCTACCATAACCGATTGGTTGCGGATGCAAAAGATTCTTTCCCAGACTCAGGTGATCGTATACAACTATACCTAATTTGCTGGAGAGATCTATCCCTGCTAGGAATGAAGAATCCTGTGAGACTCACAGTAACAGACGACTCACTAACAAGCAGTACAACATTCGACCATCTATATGTGTTGTCACTAAAGGAAACAAAAGGGAATCCCTACCTCCATAAAGACAACAACCTAAGCATGCAACGCCAGCACCAATTCCAGCACCACAAGCGGTCTGACCACCTTGAAGGTCCCACCAAATGAAGCAGCACCAAAGACAGCTCCATCACTGCTCAACATCAACAACAACTAAGGGAAGATCCGGTCTCTCCTGACTTTCCCACCTCTTAGAAGTGTGAATACAGAATAGAACCATCAAGTTACCTCTCATTCGACATCCACCATCTAAACAATAAATAACAAATCTCAAGTATTGCCACTCTCATAAATTTGTTAATCACTTTACAAGTGACTGCAATAATTTGAAGCGAATATCCAAAGAGAATGTTGATTCAAGAAAGTTGCACTTGGGGACTGAAAGAGTACACATAAACCTTCTTTGTGTCTGGAGTTTCACCATGTATGGAGAACCTATCAATCAAACAGTTCAATCCATGATGGAACAAATGTGTGAGCTTCTCTAAAGACAACTACGACTCTCAACCATGTTGTGTCTGGCAGACGACTATCTCTTTTAAAATGAAATATGTTCTGAACCTGATCAGATAGGTAAGGGGAAAAAAAGTGTAATCGGGGACTGCTCGCCACTACTTTTCTACAGGATACATAATTCTGTGAGATACTAATTGATGCAGGTTGTTGTCAGCATCATCTCTATCGAGACACTCAAAGCCGTAAGGATTATTTGCCGTGAAGTTTCCATGCTCCAACAACAATCAAGGATCCTGAATAAAAATCCATAAATCCATATGGTTATATCGCTCTTGAAGTAAATATGGGTTTTGCTTGTACTACTACCAGATCTTACATAATCAGAGAAGATCCATGACTTTTAATAACGAGTAAAGCCATATCGATACTCGGGGGGAACAAACGTCTCATCAACAGACCGACCATCTATGAAGTACAAAGCAGGCGCCCATCTTACGATTTTTGACAGCTCAGACACTCGATGCCAATGACGGCTTCGACTCTAACTTCCATTCAAATTCTTGCTTTATCCATGGTGCATCAGCAACAATCAACAATACAATACAAGGAAAACTCTGAAATCTCCTTTGTTCTATATGAGAGGATCAAGTGGATAGAATAATGATATCTCAGTCAAACCATATCATATTTTTTCTAGTGATGAATTCCAAGTGAGCTACACTTGGGGACTGATCATTGCACAAGGCTTTTTCTTCCCCAACACATTAGAAGATCCACCATCTCTGAAAGACTGATTATTCAAAGAACCAGATTATTGATGGAAAGTTCGAATGAAGTTCATTTACTCCCTGAAGAATCAACGCAGTCATCAATTTTAGTCAGAGTCAATTAGATCATTAAGTTCAACAACATACAAATTCCTAATTCGATTAGGCTACTGTTGTTGGCCACACATGCTTCCCGTGTCTGAATAACTTGGATGATCACAAGGATTGTAACACGCTACTGCTGTCATCAAAGCCACCACCTCACCTATGATCGATGATCAAATTGCGACACCGCCGGATCCATTTCTCCGTTCGTTATCAGCTGTTGTTGTCACTTAATGATTGCTCCACCTATTTTATGCTGAGGATGTTACTTACTTAAAGTCTTCAAATGTCATTTAAATTTTTATTGTTTATCTTCCTAATCGTCCGGAACGACCACTGGTGACGGAGTTGAATACATATAATATGGATGTGCAATTTATTTTTGGTAACGGAGTTGAAAGCTTCATATCAACTTCAACGTCAAAAGATGAATACTCGTGATTAGAGGACTGTCTGTCTCCTCTAGTTGCTTCTTTGGGGTTAATGTCAACCACTCCACCCATATCAATGTTGGCTGCTTACCTTGGCTCGACGCCTCTGCACCTACATTGTCACTCTTAGGGGTACAACACACATAAAGTCAAAATACTTCTGCAGAGTCAAGACACATAAAATTCGTCAATCAAATTGTTTTGTCGTTAATGGAACTCAATTACAATTTAGACAGATTATTTGTACTCTCTGATGAAACAGGCCTAAGATGGAGTTTGTCTACATCAAGAAAACTATTAGGATTCATCACCAGCTTCTCCTGACTCCATCTTCCCTTGCTGCTACCAGCTATAACTCGAGTCATCATCTCACAATCACTAGTGTTCCATCTCTTGTCTACAACTACCTGCTACTGCATGCAACTACTTATAGCATCAACTCCATGAAAAACCCAAGCTACACCGAATTCGAAGTTATTGGACACCTTCAAGTGGTATTTCCAGTCTGCTAGCATCACTTCATAAATAGTGACCCTAGTCAAAGTACATACCTTGGTCACAAACATTATCGTAGTTACACACTTCACCAGAAAATAGTAGTGTCCATACTTCTAGATAGTGGAGACATGAACATACTTCTGCCATGTTTGAGTGTACAACTCAGCAGATTCAATTGAAAGGCCAAACCCTTCATCAAGTACATTGCTCGGAAGGTGCACACTAATGGAGGATTAAAAACAAGGCTAGCATCAAAATACTCAACCATGGTCGTCACCCTTTCAACTTTTGAAGCGTGATACGTCGGAAAACCGACTTTGTTTTACCGCAAGCGTACAGTGTCGAAAGATGTAGACAAGAGCAAATACGGTTCGTTCTCACGAGGAGTTTGGATTAATATATTTTTTTAGGTTTTTATTTATAAAAAATTAAATTAACTAGTGAATTAAAACTATTTAGTAAAGTTTGAAAACAGTAATAGAAAAACGTTAAGGTTCTGGGAATCCGTTGTAGATTAGGGTTTAATTGCGTTCGTCACAAAGGGTCTCTATTTTACTCATGTAAAATACCAAACTAGCTACTAATACACGGAAGATTTTTCGTTTAATAATCGAAGAAAGGATGTTCAAAAAGAATTGTTTGTTCTCAACCTAAGGTAGAATTTCGAAGTACTAAGTATATGTGGCATAAAGAGTCAAAGAATATTTATAAAAACGATTTCATACAAGGTTTCAACGAGTCCTTCTACTAATCAAACTATGAACTATACGTGGCATGCAACATGAAAAATCAACGAGAAGGTACAACGTTGAGAGAGAGACAAAACATTGATATTAAGTTCATACAGTTGAAAACCCTAGTTTTGAAATACAAAGAAAACCATCTCTACAAGTTCATCCTTTCGCCCTAACAAGGGAATTAGCCCAACATGGATTTCTCAAAAGCCATGAAAATTAATTAAGAAAAGAAATCACAAATTAACCCTTGATCATGTTCCCAACTTCGTCAATTCTGTCCGTGAAGCTTCTTTGTACGTCAAAGTATTCTTCCTCCGGCTGTATATGTGATGTTCGGGAAGGTATTCTTCTCTCTGTCCAGTGTATATATAGAGGTTACTACAACCTTTTTTAAGAATCCTAATCAAATTAGGAAAGCACCGACCACCTCTATTTTTCCGTGTTATATACGATTTAGTTCTTCTTTCCTAACTTCGTCTTTTTTTTCTTGAGCAGCACGGTCTCTATTCACTTCTTTTCTTTTCTTCTTGTACAAGGTTTCCTATGCCTTGCCACACCTTCTCTTCTACAAACTCGAGCCCAGAACCACTACAAGATCAACTCAACTGCCTTGAACCACTATCACAAACACCACCAGCATCTCAGCCATCATTAATACTCATCTTTGTCGCAACAACATCCAAGACCACAACAAGTGGGCACCAACAACAGTCATCACCAATACTATCAACAGAGAACGGCTCAACTTTACCTTCGCCATCGAAACATCATTCACAACCATTATTTCTACTGAACCCATCTCTCTGCCATTACTGCCAGCCTTGATTCACAAGCTCGAGCCAAAATAACCATCCACAGAATCGAGCTCCTAGCAAACAATCACCATCAGTCCCGATTAATATCTCTTTACTGCCATACTCTTCAAGCTGCCTACAATACATATAACCATCAACTCCATTCTTATTTGTTAGCTCAGAACCATCGATCATCACAGACCATTGTCCTCTCCTCTCGATCTCATCACGTCAACAGTCTCCATAAACTCTCGTTCCATCCTTTAAACAAACAATAATAGACCAACTTCCTTCATCAGGTTCATCAACTAATGATCCTCAGCAACATCACAGACTTCAGGTCTCTCCATTCTCTCGAACAATCACTGTCCATACAACACCGCAGCCACTCCATCACAGCGACATCTTATCTACAACACAGTAGCCATTCTCGTCTCACATAAAACCAACAACGACCACCTCTGTCAGGCTCCAGTCCATCGTGAATTCTCTTAATCCTTCTCGACCCTCTGTTGTTGTTGCTCTGATGGTCTACAACAGCTCCACTGATACCTATTTGAACTCATTCATCACCATCTAACCGTATCCAGTAAAAACCAGCTGACATATTCGCTGTTACGAAAGGAAGAAGGTGGCGCCTTTAAAAATATTTGAAAATGGGTAGCCCTGAGTAATTGGGCTGGTGCCTTTAATACTATTCAAAAATCATTAGTATCCTTTAGTAATTCCTCAGGTTTTTAATATATTTGCAGTTAAAACTTGTTTAACTGTCAGCTCCGTGAAACCGACAAGTTTAATTCCTCTTTTCGCCCATAACTTCCTCATAAGAAGTCGGAATGACCTCGTTCTTTCGCTGTCGGCTTCGTTCTGTGAGTTTCACTGGGTCTTTGACAATTCTTCTCTTGTAAATCTCCATTTCACTTGTTTCAGAAATGTAACCTAATAAAACACACTACTACGAAAGTAATAATAACACACGTTAATTCACCCGAAATCTAGCAAATAAGTATAAGAAAATGATACCTAAAATGTATAAACTATGCACTTATCAAAGCGCTGCCACCTTGAGTAATCATATCAATCACCATATCATAGACAATGTCTTCGCGTACCTAGAATGAAATAGTGGCGGCATCCTCAACTTCATCAACTACAACTATCTACACATCGTCTCTTTGATCATTCTCATTTTCGGCCTACAACATCATCTCAACAAGTTGGAAAGCTCCAACCACAAAATCCAAGTATTAACAATAAAATTCAGACCATGGATGAAATAATGAGCCAAAATTTCATCTTGAAGCATTCAATGAAGAAAACAAATGGGCCAAAGGCATAACATGGCATTTTTAAACAACCACGTATTATATTGAGATGCACGGTTTCAAGAACTAGGAGTAAAAGATGAAGAATTAGGAGATGAATTATATATCTAAATAACCTTCTAGGCGTCCACTACAACATACTAAAAGGAAATCTTATTCCGAGCAATGGTTTAGGAGCTATGGCCCGGATTCTAGATGGAGTACAAGCTGAAACTGTCAGAATTTTGCCTCAAATATTCCTGGGCGTCTATTGTTTTCCCCGTTTGACTGACCAAGCAAGCTTTAAACCTAAATCCTTCCGCGCTTGAAAATAGCTAATGGTTTTTCAATTCCTAATTGAGGTTAATCATCAAAAACGGAATTGAAAATAGCTAATCGAAAGCACACCCTCGTGCTACTCTCAGGTGATTGAGAAGCATATGCCCTGTATGAGTCTTGTGACTTTACCTAAGGAATTATTAAGTATGGATTGTACTTCTGCAGGAGTAGTCATCTTGGCTATTTTGTTTCTGTGATTTTTTTTCTTATTCGAGGAGTCAGAATCGCGATTTTGACCAGGGACTGCCATGATCTATTGAAACAAAAACAACAAGATACTTATCCATACATCAACATCAAAAGAAGTATAAAAAAATACAAAACAACAAACCGCTGAAGCTCTGGCTTACCTGATTAAGCTTATTGATGCTATTAATGCTATGGTTGAGATACTTCACCTCAGAAGAACAGTAATGGAGCTAGGGTTTGCTTGGTAAGAAATGAAAATGAGGATATTTTTAGTGTTATCAAGATATATATGCATATATATATGTATATGAAATACGAGTAAAATTAAGAAACCTTAGTTTTACCTAATAACATAAATTATCGCCAACTCGCTAAGCAACAACCTTCCCGACCGACAACGTCTTCAAGAGACAAGGAAAGAGCACTTTGCTGATGAAGTAGAGGTGACTAGGGTTACCTTGCCAGCGCAATTCATCAAAAATTATTGTGAGTACATGACTCACATATGAAAAATTATGAGTACACAATCCACGTTTTTGAAAAAGGAGAGAAAACAACATACCTGTGTGTTGTCGTCGGCCGGCTAGGGAAAGGAAATGCCAATACTAATAGTTATTGACGTTGATGTGAAGAAGCTGATATAGCGGAATTCTCCACCATCGATTACTGTCACCTGCTTCACCAAGTTGTCAGCTCATATTTGTTACATGCTTATCAATCGTTGCTTTACTAATACGAAGTCTTCGTTCAAAATATACATCAACGGCAAAGTACATCCCTGGTAAAATTTAACAAATGTGTCTTGTTATTTTATTTTTACCTGATATGTCACCGCGCTAAGTAGGGGACTTAATGTAGATGATGGGTTTTTGTTAATGCAAAAATTATAAAATATACGTTTCTGACCCGAGTATCAGAAATATAGAACCTTAGTATATTTTCATTCTGCAAAGAATCCTAGGAATGTACTAGTTGTGATGGGTGTTCATCCCTGTCTCCCTCTTTACATGTATACGCATGTATATAATCATGAAAATTATACGACTCAATATCCACCTATGTACAAAATTATTAGAATAACACTAGTGTTTGCTGCAATACTCCCAGATATTCTATAATTTTTATTTAATAAATATCAAGCTCCTAGATGGATTGCCCACTAGTATATAGCAACTTGAGTCTTCTCTAGTGCTATATTCCCCGACTGAATTTCTAGAATTCTTTATATCAATATTCAAACCTTAACTGAATTAAATTGATTTATCAAAGTGTTCATACAAGCATGTACGAAAGCTTATAGCAAGCTGCACACGAATATACTTGATTAGGTATCATGGCTATAACTACATCTCAGGTCAATTTTGTGTCAGTCACAGAATCTATCCAATTTTGTACCCATCTTGGTGGCCCAAAATTTGTTCCATAACCGACCAATTTGGTCGGCCATGTTAACCCTCGCTTGAGCAGAGTAATTCATGTGAATGAAATAAAATAAAATCCAATTTTAAGCTTGGGAATCGTTAAAATTAGGTTTGCAACACTTATCAACGTTGCAAACAACAAACACAGCCTTCCAACCCTAACTTAATATGGGAAACTAATATTTAGGTTTGCATACAGCTTATTTGGACAACCGACTTTAGCTTAATGAGTTGTCGGCCAACAAACAAATTTACATTGTTTATAAGGGTTGCAAACAATGAACTTTAGCGGATAACCCTAGCCAGTTGTGTGGACGGACAACATAAGGGTTTGCAACGCTTATAAGCATTGTAAACAGTGAGTTTGAGCATCTAACCCTAGCCAAGTGTGTGGACGGCATGTATTTGGTTCTGCAACATTTATAAATGTTGTAAACAATATACTTAGCAATATATATATATTTTCATACTTAGCATGATGCACATATTTTTATTCTCAACATGCTAAGCATATTTTGCACTCAACATGCTACATATATTTTTATACTTAGAATGCAACCTATTTTGTATGTAACCTACCAAGACAACGACTTACCAAGTGTGTCATACACTTGTGTGACTCCACACATATGTCCTGCTACATATGCTTAGTCACTTCAACATTCAAATTTTTCTTCATCATTCTTTCACGACCATCCATCGCCTCTAGTTGATGACTTGAAAGGCGGTGTTCGTCCTACTCAATGTCTGCATCAGGTATCACCTATTCATTTCAGCATGTGAATACTAGTTCACACATCCGAACTCTCACTTCTCACTTGAGCACATCAAAGTCTTGACATATTAATGCCTAAATAAATACATATTTATTTTTAATCTACCTGCTCTTTACATGCCTCACTAGTCTTGTTAGGCTCATCAAGATTCATTATCCATGTCTAGCCATGCATGACAAGTCATAAATCAATTTGACTAAGTAAGTCACAACTCGACTTCATATTAAGTAGTATTTTCTACTAAAAATAATAGGAGACATCAAAAATGTCAAAATGGGGGGATATTCACTAGGGTATTGGTCTGGCAGTCTACGACATATGCAGTATAGCAATATATCCATTACGAGAAGTGTATGGAATGTGCGACAGTTAGAAAAGTATAGGAGTGATGGGTGTGTAACCGTCTAGTCTTCCCCACAAGTGGGACACAGTTTTCAACACACTCTCCATCACCTCCACTTCACAACTGCTACCACTTCTTATGAGGACAGGGTGAATGGTTACTGCTATGCTATTATAAGTATATTACTCAATTTTTTGAAATGAGGACGAACAAGACACACAGAGCATACAACACAAAATGTACGAAATAGAACAAGTTTATCACCTTATTTTAAAAAGGTCTTCTCTCAATCATACGTAGAGAATACTTCATATTAATAAACATTTGTCACACCTAACGGAGCCCGGCACTCCAACCTCAACACTTCCCCTGCTTCCCTCCCTAAGACCAACCCTTCTTCTTCCTTTGTGACCGAAATAAAATTGGAACAACCATCTTTTGTTTAAGCCAATTTTGCTTTGATTTTGATCTCTCAAATCTTAAAAGTACTTTTACAGTGCAAAGTTTTTAGGGATTAAACGAATATTCATCAACTTACCTTTATTTTCCTCTTTATTTACCCTTAAAAAAAATTTACCCACAAACAACTAGAACAATACACCATGATGCATATAGAAAAAGGTATTGACAACCAATTAGTCATAAATTATACAAATATATTTAATCAAGTACTGTAATTAATAAAACTGGAATATAAAAAACAGCAGAGCCTTGCTATAACTGTGATGTATGTATGGTAAGCACTTAATTCATGCATTTTTATCGTTTAATCTATGTTTGAATGTGCCCTTTTTTATGCTAATACGTCGCTTTTATAGGCTACACTCGCAATACTAGATGTTACAAGTAAACATGGACGAAATTGCTATTTTTATTGGCACTCTGGCTGATGTTAAAGAGCGAGCACCGACTACTTTTCATACCCGTCCCACAAAGATTCAAATTACAGTGGAACCTGTTGTGTAGTTTTGAAAATCAAATCAAATTTGAAAGTGCTACAGTTGATACGAGAGCTTTAGTGGTCCACTGATTAATTATCTTGGCAAGGGACGTGTTAGCTAAACAAATAGAGCTGTGATTATTAGACTAACTCGTGACTAAGTAGAAGGAGTTAATGGAAAGTGGTGGTTGATGAAAAGGTGGAGTTGGAGGTGAAATTAAAATAAGAAGTTGTTCGTGTGGCTTTTTAATGGTTCATTTGGATTAGCTTTTCTAAATGCTAACTACAGCCAATTTGGTTTGGTGGATTCAAAAATACATTTTGTTTGGACCTAAAAGAAAACAAGGAAATCCAATCTCGTGCGGGGGGGAATAAGGTTTATAATGAAAAAAGATCACGAACAGAAGAGGGGTCGGTTTTCTTTTTTTGATAAAAGGAAAGGAAATCTACAAAACTAAACTCTGATCATTCTCGGACAAGACACAACCTGAATGTCATCCACAAGATTATTAACAATATCCTCAGGTGGGCTACTAAACCACACTCCTTCAAGAGATCTATTATAAGCTTTCTTCGATACAGTGTCAACAACAAAGTTGGATTCCCTGTATTGATGAACTAAGACAAGGTTTTCAAACTTCTCCATCATGTCAGCAATATCCTGGACAAGTCCCTTAAGGTACCATGGATGAACAATTTCCCCTCTGCAAAGTTGAATGGTATATGTGGAATCACAATCAACCTCAAACTTTTTGATCCCCAGATGGATAGCAAGTTGAAGACCATCTCTTGCATCCCAAACTTCAGCCATATTTCTCCCATTATGGTAGATGTATCTTGCAAATCCTGCCACAAAGAACCAATACCATCTCTAACCACCCCTCCAATTCCTACAAAAGAAGAGTTAGAAGAAGCACCATCTGTATTAAGCTTATAGTATCCAGGTCTAGGGTACCTCCATTTAAATAAAATTTCATGCATACAAGCAAATCTTTCCTCTTTATGTATGACAGTGAAGTAATATTCTCTAGCTTTTCTAATTGCTATGGCAAGAGTCTTTAGAGCAGCAAACCTTTCATCTTTATGAATAAGTCCGTTTTTATTATTCCATATGCTCCACAACACATGAGGTATAATGAAGCACCAATTAATACCACCAACAAAAACATTCAAGGAGAAAAGTTGTTTTAAGTAAGTAGGCGATATCACATCTAGCTCAATTCTCAAACCTGCCATGTCACGTAACTTATTCCAAATGGGGAAACTTGAGAGTAATTGAAGAACATATAGTAAACAGTTTTAAAGTCACAATAACAAAAGAACAACCTGGGTTCGTAGCAATACCTTTCCTATATAAAGACTCATTAACATTTAATTTGTTGTGGTATAATTTCTACAAAAAAAATTTAATTTTCTAAAGACAATTGATGCTCCACAGAAATTTCCAATCAGCGTTGGTATTATCCATACCAACTTTTCTGGAAATAAGATATTTGTAAGCCTCTTTAATATTAACGTTACCATCTTTCCCACAAGTCCACACTCTATTTTCTTTCCTGCCAACACTCGAAAGAATTGGTATAGAGTAAATTTTACTCTTAACCTCATCTGAGACTAAACTGTCAACAGCAGAGAGGTCCCATTGCCTCGTGCTTGGATTAATGACATTTTTAACACTAAGTCTAGGCAGATAAAGAACATTCATATTAGTAATAGCAGACAAAGCACTGCGCCAAAACAGGATAAATTTGACAGGGGTTTTAAAAAAATTCGATAGGGAAGGTATGTCATTTCATTTTTGATGGGCCAAAGTTATCAAATTTAACCGAGCCATCAGTGGGCTTCTATTATCGACAGGCATAAACCCACTAGTAAAGAGAAAAAATCATCTCTCATATTGATTTCTCTCCTCTCTAATCTCTCCAGAAATTTCACGAAAAAAAATGAAACCCTAAATTGTTTATCTCTTCTCTCTAATCAGAGAGCTTCATTTCAATCTTCTTCTTCATTTCATTCGTCGTTTCTAGAAGTTTAATAAGAAGGCCATCTGTAAGACCTAGTTTAGATGCAGATGACTTCATAAATCTATTATATGGTCCAGATCCGGTGAAAGTTGAATTTAATCGTTTGGAAAATGAAGTTAGAGGTGATCAATGTGATTTTATCTGTTCGTTTTTTATCTTAGATTTGTTCAGTTTTTGACCTAAGTTTTGTTTGTTTTTTGGTTGTAGATAAGGACCCGGAATTAACTGACGCACAAGCTGAAATCAAGGCGCTGAGGTTATCGGAGTGTTCTAGAGAAAGAGCAGTCGAAGAGGTAATTAGATGTGTAATTAAATTTATGCGTTTGTATTTAAACAATTTAGTGTCTGTATTTTCTGATTGAAGTTAAATTTAAGCTTCTCTTATACTTCTGTGGTAGTGCAAGATAATTTGTTATTTTCAAACTCAGCCATCCTAAAAATCTGATAGTTCTTCTATTCATAAACATTTAAAAAATGCTTAGATTATGAGGTTTTCTGTGGGATTTATCTATATTTGTGTTTGATTCTGTGATTTTCTAACTTTTTTTTGTTAACCTTTGTGTGCATGTTGGGTTTTGGTGATTTTTCACTTTTTCAAGGAGCAAATAGTATTCTGAGGTACTATTTCTCTCGCTCTTACTTCTGATAGTGTGTTTTTTGTGTAATCTTGTGAAACATTTACTTCAGCAACTGGGGTTTGATCTTGAACCCTGGATTTTTTTGTCATCAAAGACCTTCTTGCATGATAGTTACTGGTCTACAAACTGAGTATGTATTCTCTTTTGATTTATTTTTTCAAAAATGAGCTGTGTAAGCACAACAACACAGAAAAACACCTTCATCATCCTTCATTTATCCTTGTTTCATAAATAGAAGTTGCTCTTTTACAGGTGTGCGACTGACTGACTTGTTTCACTTGCTAACCATTCACCAAACGTCTTTGATTTACTAGAATTGTTCTCTCCCGTGGGAAAGAATCCATGGTGAAGCTTTGGGAGGTTGGTATAGGGAGACTAGTCAAACAATACGTTAGAGTTACACATACACAATTGCGCTGCCAGGTACTTAATTTATCTAGCCATCTTTGTTCTACGAGTTTACGATTCATTGTGGTTAGAATTTACCTCCCAAGATTTTTTTTCACATTTTTTTAGCTTATAAATTGAAGTCATTGTTATAGATATTCTGCTTATTTATCGTAATAACCCTTTGTTAGAAGATTTAACTCGTACAGTCAGTGGGATAACTTAGGTGAGAATGAATGTTTCTGTTATTAGCTGAAGGGGTACTTCTTTGACATAGACTGGTTCTGTTTGACTAATTTTCTTTAAACAGAGTAACCACATCGTGGCTTTGAAAGTTCTATTCAAGAGCCAGCTCAAACAATCTCAAGTTGAGCATCAACTTCGCCGGGAAGTTGAGATACAGAGCCATCTTAGAAACCCCAACATTTTAAGACTCTATGGCTACTGCTATGGCCAGGTAAGGATAATTGTTACTTTGCAACTTTATTCACTTAGGGAAACCTATCTACTCGGGTTTAAACAAATGATGTTGACCCAAATTTCTTGTACTTGGCTATTGCAGACTCGGGTTTATTTGATCTTAGAATATGCTGCCAAAGGTGAACTTTATAAGGAACTGCAGAAGTGCAAATACTTCAGTGAAAAATGAGCTGCCACGGTGAGTTTTCTATACTTAACCACTACTTATTGTTGGTTTATATTGTTCTATGTCTAAGCGTTCCTCTGAATTTGTGAGAAGCTGAGATTCTTTTTTTCTCTTGCAACAGTACATTGCATCATTAGCACGAGCATTGATATTGCCATGGAAAGCGTGTCATACACAAAGATATCAAACCAGAGAATCTTTTGATTGGAGCTCGGGTTGTTATGATGCCCTAAATGCTTTGAGGTACTGATAGTTTGGTTTCAATTATTTCTAATCTACCAGTCTAAAATGCAGATTTATTGTGAACTTCAATGTTTTACTTGTTTATTCATTTATGCAATACATGTTCGAGTTTCAACAGAAGATTTGGAAAAAGAAAGAGGTGTTGTTTTGGAATAACACAGAGGTACTCGCAATGCCAATGGCCGGATGCAAGATGCACACTGGAATTTGATGATGGAAGGATCAAAGGTACTACTAATCTGCTGCATTGTATACTTGTCTTGTTGCGTGTCTAGGATTAGGCTATATCTGCGAATCTATATGTTTTTTCCCGTAATAGACACACATCAACAGAAATGGGTATGCGTATGCATGCTGAGATTGCCTAGAACATAGCCTAAGAAAAAACGGTCCTTAAATAAGTATCAGCTGATTACCAAAAGAAAAATCAGTACTCATAAATTGACCTCCTAACTACTCTCCACCACATTTTTATTTATGTAGAAGTAAACTCATGGAAATGTATTCCTTTTTGTTCGCAAGGGTATAAGTGCTTTAGTGGAACCTACAAGCTTGTTATTATATATGTGATTATAGTTGTATCTCATGATTTATGTACTCTGTGAGAGCCGATTATCCTCTATTATAGATCTGTCAGGCTGTCATTCCATTTCTTATTTACTTTGCAAAAGATATGCGATCTTAGAGTGTATGCAAATAATTAGGTTTGCTCAATGAAACTTGTTATTCACAAGCATGGTTTTGTGAAATTGTTTGTTTTCTTTTTTTGTCCGTACAGTAGAGAAACTTCCCCAACTGCTTTAGAAAGATTAAGATTTGCATATCTGAATAGGCTCATTTTATTTTATTGTCTTGTTAAGTTCAATGAGTCATGCCAGTTTGTTGGAAATTCTATTAAAAGCTTGCTACTAATTGCAGTATGCTGAGCACCTACCTATTGGATTAGAAAAGGTGATACGAACTGTATCCTCTGAAACTGTCAAGAAGTTCTATGAAAAATGGTATCACTTACATAACATGGCAGTGATAGCTGTTGGTGACTTCTCTGATACACAGGTCGATGCCTACTTTAAATTAATTATCATTTCTTTTGGGCAAGTGTGATAGCTTTCTAAACTATGATACTTAATCTACAGAGTGTGGTTGATTTAATAAGGATGCATTTTTGCTTCAAAGTTTTGCCAACTGCTCCTCCCTCTATACCAGATTTTCCTGTCACATCCCATGAGGAGCGCTGGTTTTCATGTTTTGTTGAATCTGAAGCTGGTGGCGTAAGTCCTATGAGGCAGAAACCAAGTGTTAAGCCTTATCAGCAATGAACCATGCTGCTGTTTTTTTTAATGTATTTTTGGATGTTATTAAAAAATCATATGAGATTAAACTCTTTTACAATATATGGCAATCGATTTTGAAGTTAAAAAGTGTTTTTAGTTATTCATTTTACTTTTATTCACAAATTTAGTGATAACAAAACACTATTTATGTAATTATAATTATTAATAATATTGGCTGTTAAATTTCGATAAGTAATCCCTGTCAATAATTATTGACAAGCTTGTTTATTATCGATTAGGTCACTGTCGTTTGAGGTTGTCGACAGGTCGTCTGACAGACATACTCTGTCGATAATCTCTATCATTGATGGTTTTGGTCCGTCGAAAAAGGTGAATTCTGAAGGCAAATCACTGATCCACAAATCATTCCAGAAATCCACATGACTCCCATCACCAATACACCACCTAAGTCTAATTTCTTTTCCTTGAACAGGGCTTCTCCAACTTCTAGTGCAACCATTTTTAGTTGTACTAGACTAAACATCATTGTCCCTGAAATACTTAGCTTTAAGGAGCCTAGCCACATCAAAATTAGGATCATCACTGATCCTCCAAGCCATCTTAGCAAGTAATGCTAAGTTAATCCATATTTCTTAACCCTAGGCCACCATTAACCACAAAACTGCATACAGTAAGCCAATTGATATTATATTTTTCTAGAGTTTTTATCTCCTCCCCACAGAAAATTCCTCCTAAATTTATCAATCTTATTGACTAAACCTTTAGGCAACTTTAGCATAGACAGTACATGATTCGACACAGCGTCAAGAACTGATTTAACTAGGACAGATCTACCAGCCATGTCCAGATATTTAGATTTCCACCTAGCCATACGATTACTAAGTTTTTCTAGCAAATCAAAGAAATTTCTCTCAGACACTCTTCCCCATTGCAGAGGAATACCTAAGTACCTACCTGGAGTTTTAGCAACATGGACTCTAAGCGCCTTAGCCATTCCAATAGTGAAGCTCCTACCCAGATAGCTAGAAGTCAGTAATGTGGAATTAGCATCACTAACAACCTGACCAGACCATCGACTAAACTTATCCAGAATCTGTCTCAAATTACATGCATTCTTGTAATTGGCTTTGAGGAAAATTATGTTATCATCTACATAAAGAGAATGAATTATCATTGGAGCTCCCTTAGCAACAGTGAAACCCTGCAAAAACTTCAAGTCAATACCATGATATAAAAGTCTCGACAAGGCTTCAAGGCATAAAATAAATAAAACTGGAGATAAAGGGTCTCCTTGGCGGATACCATTCTTAAGGGTGAACTCAGCACTAGGAGCACCATTAATTAGGACTTGAAAAGACACAAAACTTATCCAAGTCATAATCCAGTTCCCCACTTTATCAACAAAACCCACACATTTCAGAATTTTAGCAATGAATGGCCAACTAACCATATCAAAGGCTTTGTCAAAATCTAGATTGAGGGTCATCCAGCCCTTGGAGCATTTCTTAGCCTTAAATGAATGAATTATTTCATTGCATATAATAGTGGAATCAAAGATGGACCTACCCTCAACAAAAGCTCGTTGGTTCTTAGACACAATTTTATTCATCACAGGCCTAATCCTATTAGTGAGGATTTTTATTATAATCTTCATAGAAAAATTACAAAGAGTTATAGGCCTATAATCTTTGACACAAATGAAAATATGTTTCGTAGGTATCAAAGCTATAAAAGTTATATTCAGTCTATGATCCAACACACCATCAGAAAAGAAGTCCTGAACCAACTTATCAATACTAGGGCCAACAATACCCCAATACTTTTGAAAGAAAAACCCTATAGACCATCAGGTCCGGGAGCTTTTAAAGGACCAAGTTGGCGCATGGCAAATTTAATTTCCAAAATAGAAACCTCCCTAGTGATATTAACATTCTCACTATCAGAAATAATGCTAGGAAATAAAACTCAATTTCATCATGATCCAAACTAGAAGTTGTTGAATTAAAGAAAGTACTGAAATGATTAACAATTTCCTATACAATATCCTTATCAGAGGTTAACCACTTACCAGCATTATTTTTTAGCATACAAATAGATTTTATTCTCCTTATAACAAGAGTAGTGGCATGAAGAACTATGTATTAAGAACTCCGTCTTTTAGCCAATCTATCCTAGATTTTTGTTTCCAGAAAATCTCTTCCATTTTGAGCAGATTCAAATAGTCACATAAATAATTGATCGTATGTTTTATAGCTTGTTCAGTAGGAAACATATCAAAAGTATTTTGAGCAGTGTTGAGGTTATCAAGGGCACAACCAATCCTAGTAAAAAGATTACCAAAAATATTTTTGTTCCAATGTTTAACATCTTTTTGAAGCCTATCAACATTCTCAAAATAGTTATGACTATTGTTAATAAAGGGGTTAGACCAACTCTCCTTAACCATATCATTAAATCTAGGATCACTAGCCCACATGGCCTTTAACCTAAAAGGTTTATGTTTAAAGTTCTTTTTTGGATCCAGATTTATCAACAAAGCTCTACGATCATAATTAAAGTAAGAGAGATGAAATAGTTGAGCATTTTTTAAATGATTGCACCAATTCTCATTATCTAAAATATGATCCAGTCTTTCTTTGATATTAGCAAGACCAACCCTCTTGTTATTCCACTGTACCTTGGCCTACTTGCTCCAAAGTCAATCAAACCACATTGGTCCATAACATCTTTGAGCTCCTGCAATTGACTAGTAGAAGACTCCCTCCCTCCAGCTTTTTCTTTTGAAGTGTCAATAGTATTCAAATCTCCCACGACCATATGTCATTCTTGTCCAACTTCAGCAATGGCTCCTAACTCCTCCCAAAGTCTCTTTCTGTTGACCTTATTAGTACTTCCATAAATAGTGGAAAGAATACATGGGCTTTTAAACTTTGTTATAACCACAACATGAATAACCCACCTAGACTCACTTGTAGCCTGAATATCAACCTCATACGGAGCCCACAATAGACATATACCTCCAGAGAATCCCTCGTAGGGGTCGTTCTTTCTCGCGTATCTGACGACGGTACTAGAAGAGGGGAAGAAAATGCTGTCGTGAAGTGATTATGGTGAACAGACAGAGAAAGAAGAAACAGACTGTCGCGAAGGCTTTGGATCTCAAAAACAAGGAAAAATAAGGAACAATCGGTCATAGGGTGACAACGGTGATGATTGTTTATTTTCTCTACTCTTTGTTAATTACTATATTTTGTTAGATTTTGTATCTAAAGTTCATGGAGAAAACTACTTTAAGCATTAGACCGATACAAATCAAATTGGAATTACTTTGGTATAAGGCTATGTGAAATGAATCTTCAAATCTTGAATTATTTCTATTGATTCCATATAGAATATAAGTTGTTGCTCCACCGGCTTTGTACGATACAAAAGCTTGAATACATAATTATAAGTAGTTTTGTAATTGTACTTTTTATAATATTTGATAATTCATGCTTAGGTTAAATCATTTAATGGATTATGCTTATACGATACAAATAACAATTGTGAATGAGATATTTTGTAAAAGGCCATATGTTTTTGGTCATATTAGGGTCTGGAATAACATGTCGTTGATGCATTTTTGGTCGTAGACTCACTTTGACCGTGTAATTTTTTACTGGAATACCCTTATTAAATAATTAAAGGACATAATATTCTAACCTCCGTTATAAACATAACCGCGTTTAACATGAGCCTTTTCTTTGCCTCGCGTTTTTTAGGGCGACCCAAATATAATTTGGGGCGACTAATATAACAAAATAAGGTCACTAAGAAGTAATATCAGCACACCATTTATCCATATATTCTCTTTAATGGTTAATATATCCTTGTTTAATTAGTGTTAATATTGATTAATTAGTTAGTTAATTTTGGTTATAGTTAGTGTTAGAAAATTATTTGAGTAATAGTTTTTGAAAAGAAATAGAGAGTGTGTTAAAGAAGAAGAAGAAGAAGAAGTAAGGGAAAACAAGGTTTTACCTAAAATCAATAATAACCATGGATGAGTATGAGGAAGAAGGTGAGAAACATCATGAAGAACATAATATTGGAGGTTCAATAACGTTTAAAGATGAGGATTTGGGAAATTTGTTAGATGATCCCAATTTTTGTGTGGAAGAAACCATAAACGGCGATTTAACGATAGAAAACGATGAATCACATCAAAATGAAGATAATAATGCATCAAACAATCATGTATTGTGTTAAGAAGCTCAAAAACCCACTTTACATGCGTTTGTATGTGATCGTTAGCAAAAAAAATTCATCTTTGCATGCATTTAATGCCATGGACATCAGAATCGGTAGATAATGGAGTACCATATCTACTGATTACACTGGACTGAGCCAAAATTACTGTATAATTGGTAGTGTCGTGAAGAATGATTACTATCGATTGAACAAAATCCTCAAATTGAACTTTGTTCGAATTTCTATGTACATAATCAGTAGTTTAGGAATATTTATTATCTACCGATTATAGTTGTCACCCCAAAAATGAATTTATCCAAACTTATAATATTTCTAAATCTTTATCTTTCACAATCGGTAGTGTATGAATATTTTTATCTTCCGATTATAGATGTATCCCCCGAAAAGAATTTTCCAAACTTATAAATTTTCGATTTTTCTAACTTTAGAATCGGTAGTTTGTGTAATCACATATCTACCAATTGTGATTGTATCCAGAATTGAATTAAACTTTAGGATTTTGCACTTTGTAAACGGTAGTTTAATGATCAAATTTATCTACCGATCCCGGTATAATCGGTTGTTGTTTAACAAATTAAACCTCCAATTATACTTGCTTTTGTATACAGAAACTTGTCTAGATTTCTATCTATAATCGGTAGTACGAGAACATAATTAACTACCGATTGTGGTTAATCGGTAGTATAGGAACATAATTAGTTACCGATTATAATTGTCTAATTAATTGCTATTTTATGTAGATTGTTGGATTGGTTAATCATGTTTCATATGAGGGTCCTGATACTTCCCTACACTATGCAAACGATTTGGTATGCTACCTACCCACTCTTGTCTTGTTCTAATAATGTATGTTACATGGTTAGGCTTATGAGATTTGTTTTGTTATATGCGCATTTAGACATTTGGAAGTAAGGCGGAGACAAAAGAATGGCTTACCAAAAAGGAAAAAGATAAGATGTGCGTGGTAGTTCAGAACAATTGTGTGAGGCTTGATCGATTTGAAATAATTTATGAGAGAGGTGGAGAGCGAAAGAGTTACGTGGAAAGGATCGTATGTACGTAAAGAAGACGGAGAGGAAATACCAAGGTAATTCAAAGAAGATTTCATGCCCATTTAAGATTATCTTCAGTAAGCCTGACGGTAAGGAAGGTAAAGAATGAAAAGTGCTTAGAGTTGTTAATGGTGGTCACAACCACGAAGATCCGGAAAGTCTTGTTGGGCATGTAATGGTTGCCAAATAACCAAATGAAATGGATATGGTGAAGTCTATGAGTCACGTAATGAAAGCGAGTGCAATTATATCTAAGATAAAGGCGGACGATCCCAACAACTTGTCTTCATTGTCTACAATTAAGTCGGCGCTAGCAACGACCAAAAAGACAAAATGAGATGGTAGAATGGTTGTGCAACAATCATAGTGGTTAGCCGAGAAACACAATTACATGTTGAGAAAAAAAGAAAGGGATGGTAAAGTGATTCGTATCTTCTTGGCACATCCAAAAATGACCTGATTGGATCAATGTTTTCATCAAATTTTGTTGATAGATGCTACTTACAAGACAAACGAGTAAAACATGTCGTTGTTGAACATTGCTTGCCACACTTTGGACAAATGCACATTTACGGTGGCGTGGGGTTCAATGGATGTCGATAATGATGTGAGTTTCATTTGGATATTGCAAACAATGAGGTCGATTTATAATGGCGAGCATTTTCCAAGGGTTATTGTAACAGATAACGATCAAGCCTAAATGAATGCAATAAAGGTAGTATTTCCAGAAGCCCAAATTTTCTTTGTACGTGGCACATTCAATGCAACATCAAATCCAATTTCACACATCATATCCAAGCTAAAAAATAAAAAAAATAACCATGAGGTCGAATGAAGAGGATGAACGTATTAGTAAACTACCTATGGAAGAACGAGAAAAAAAAAGTTAGTTGATAAAAAGTGGGCCGAGGATGGAATAAAGTGGTCCTTATTTCTAAAAGCATGGGATAAGCTAGTTTGGTCGATGACGGAGGAAGTTTATGAATACAACTTGAAGACTTTGAAGATGAATAGGGCAAGACTATCCCAAACCAGTTAAGTATTGCAAAAAACAATGGTTGGCACCGCATAAGATAAGTTTGTGTTTGCATGGACATATGAATATCAGAACTTCAAGAACGAGGCAACAAGCATTGCAGAAGGGTCACATGGCCGATTAAAAAAAATACTAGTCTGTAGTCAAAATGGGGTTGTGTCGGTCCAAGAAGCAATCCATGAATACACCAATCGTGACCTCACTAAGATTTACGATTCAATGGAAAAAAAGTCAACATAGATTCCCGTTGGCACATTTAAAACATAAAAATCTTCTAAGGGATATAATTTACAAAGTTTCTTGGTGGGCAATAAATTACATGATACAACAATTGGAGTTGGATATAGATGACGATGATGAAACTACATTGTGCAATTGTAAGACGATGATAGGTATTGGACTCCCGTGTCGTCACATGCTTTGGTAGGTATGTTGAAGTGATTGACATTAATGATACTCATCTCTTTTGGAAGCAATTATCTTTCACTTTAAACACCCCGGTTGTTGATGGTGCATCGTTCGTGAAGACGGAAATATTTGCACGAATACTCAAGCGTTACTCTACGTCAAATAGGGCACAAGAACAAATATTGATACACCATTTATAGGAAGCCCTTCACCCCTGTTGAAAGGTTGTTGAAGAACCAATAAAATAAAAGGAAATGGGTAGGCCGAATATCGAAAATCCAAGGTCAATTCAAAGAAAAGAGTTGAAGGAATGGTTATTTAGTCAACGAGAGCCATCAAGGGATGAGCATACTAAAGCTGAGTATCAAGATGCGCCTTCTCGAAGGAAAAGGGGTCGTCCGAGGAAGGATCAATGTGGATCAAGCTCACGACAAGTCAAACCTAAGGTCTCTACGATTCCTTCTCAAGTAAGTCAAACCGAACCTATGAAAGAAGTTGTTTTGGTGGAGACCCAAGCAAGTTTAGAAGTTGTTGAGAAAGTGAGCGCCTCGTAACTTACCCAACCTATAGAAAGAAGACCAAATAGAGGTATGTATACAATATACGATGAATATTTGGAACAACTCCCTCTATCCATTATACCATTTTTTTTGTCCACCGACGATGTCGATGGGGATCATAATTGTGGTTTTCATGTTGCTTCGTAAAAAATATGAGACTTTGAGTGAGGTAGTTACCGAGAATATCACCCAATGGCAATATTTAAGAAATAAGATGGCCGCCCAACTATTGAAGGATAAGGAATTTATATTGAAATGATGAGAGAAGGAGATAGACATGTTAGAGAACAAGAGTTCAAAGAGTTATATACATGTGTAAAATGCCGAAAGGGATTGAAGAAAATCGGGTCCAAGTATTGGATGGTAATATCGAAATGTGGGTATCTTCTAGTGGATATTTTGAACTGTGTGGTACATTATTTCTGTCATTCTTCCTTAGGAGTGAGTGTTACGTTTACACTCACATGGACGGTTTGTGTTGAGTTGGTCAAGGATAAACGACTCATTATGGCATGGGTTAATAGCAATCATTTTATCGTTTTAAGGTTAACTGAATATTTTCCATTAAGTCCATTGAGTAGGTGGTCATATTACTTCCTAACTAACCATTGGAAGGAGTGGGTGAAGCAATACGAGTCCAACATGGAGCGTTGGGATCGTTTAACAAACTTTCCCAAGGGCCCAACTGAATTGATTGAGGATGGTGAGTAGTTTAGTTGAACATGTATTTTGAACCACCCTTTTGGAATATGTATTATCGTCATTGTGTAACATGGAGAAAGTTTGTACTTTTGACACCACATTTGGTAGTAAGTGGTATGATTTATCTACCGATTACCTTGGTTTTTGGTAACATAAGATTTTTTTGACAACATAGTTGGATATTTTCCCAGAATCGGTAGATAAATTAGAATATTTACTTCCGATTATAACCAATTTCCGACAACATAATGGGAAAATTTTCTAAAAATCTGTAGATAAAACTACAAAAATAACTTCCGATTATAACTAATTTATAACAAAAAATTTGGAAAATTTTCTCAGAATCGGTAGATACATGACAATTTTAACTTCCGGTTATAACCAATTTCTGACAAGAAATTTGGAAAATTTTCTCATAATCGGTAGATACATGACAAATTTAACTTCCGATTATAACCGGTTTCTGACAACATAATTTGAAAATTATCTCAGAATCGGTAGATACATGACAAATCTAACTTCCGATTACAACTATGGACTTCAATAATTCATAACTTTCATCAAATTTGAATTCTTCTCCTTTTTCCTCCATGTAGTGCCTTTTCGCGAGTCTCTCCTACACAAACAAACAAAAAGAAAATAATACTAAGTTTATATTGTTTAGTTGGAAGATCAAACAACTTAACTTATGTAAAAGGAAACTATACAAATACTTACAAATTGTTGGACCGACAAGCTTAAGTGTGCTGTTAAAGATCCATTTTTGTATCGCTATATAATAATTTATCCATTTTTGGATAAGTTGGTACCTATTATGAACTTGTTGGAGGGAACTTTGCTTTGGATTTCCATAATCTCGCACAAATTGGCTATATGCCCTTCCCTAAATGGTTTCGGGTGCAATTCTTCCGGCTATGACATCTTGACGTCGTGTTTTGTTATACCATGTTTTGACTATGGCCAAATCTTCATCTGAATCAAATGATGCCATGTTTGTATGTAGGGATATGAATTTAATTAGAAAGAGTAGATTATAAATTTCTTCTTTTGTAGAGCACGCGAGATTATATGTATGTAGTTGGTACAATTTCTTTGATATTGGAGGTGTATAAATGAGAAAATGTCACCCTCCTTATAAAGATTAGGCCCCAACGTCTCTATTTTTTGAAAAATAGTCGTTGAGGCGTAGTGTAACAAGAATGTACAACTAATATGTACAATAATCTCATACCTTTATATATAATCGGAGGGGCCGGGTTCATAATTGACTTATGATTGTTACAATCGGGAGTTGGTAATTCTTTTGGTTTCCGATTATGTTTAATATTGTCAACAGGATATCAGGTTTAAATCATAAGCAACAATCGGTCAATAAATGACAATAATAACTTCCGATTATAATAAAAATTCAAACATAAAAACCCATTTTCCCCTACAGAGAGAGAGACTTAAAGGCTATTATTTTCCAAAACTTACTACAAATACAATAATCGGTAGATAGTAGCATAAATAATGTTCTGATTGTACAAAGGCTAGAATGCCCTTCACCTACTAGCGGCGTGGACGAAACTTAAATGGGTTGAATCTGTCTATCACCTTAAGAATGTTGAAATGAGATTCGTAACGGTAATTTGATTCTTTCCATCTTCGCCATTCCTCGAGAGATCTCGCTATAAATTCATCATTACTTTCACCCCTCAAACGATATCGATTGACAAGATAAGTTAAATTCACAAATGGATCAACTTCTTTGCTGATGCAATTAAATCGACAAAAAAGATCATCTCTATTACGGTTATTGGGGTTACCGGTGTCAACGCATAAATGTTCGTGAATACTCTCCAAATAACTAATACTCATTACACCATTTGCCTAGTTCTTCTCCTCGCCTCGGATGGAATTGCACATACCACCTACGTAACGATAAATCTTCTTCTACCATGAACTTTGCAGGGTTAATGAACGGTTGAGCCATTAGTCTTGAAGATGATTACTTTGATGTTGGAGATTTAAAATGTATTGGTGTTGCATATATGAGAAGAGGTCACCCTCCTTATATAGATTAGAGTCCCAACGGCTATTTTTCCAAAAAAAAAAGTTGTTAAGGCGTAGTGTACCAAGTGTACATAAAATATGTACACTAAGGTTATACAGATATATGGAATCAGAGGTATCATGATCACCATTTTCTCCCGATTTATATAATCGAGAGGCAAATGTAAATTGAGAGTACCGATTTGAGTGTAAAATAACAACATAAATGTTCGAAACTTTTCATCTTACATAATCGGTAGTTTATGAAAATGTATTCATTACCGATTAAGGAAGTTGCCCCAAATTTGAAATTGAAAATTTTATAAAATTTTGAATTTTTTCATCTTATGTAATCGGTAGTCTATAAAAATGTATTGACTACCGATTTTGGATGTTGCCCCAAATTTGAATTTGAAAAATTTATAAAATTTTGAATTTTTTCATGTTACATAATCGGTAGTCTATAAAAGTATATTTTGAATTAGGAGACTTAACCTCCTCAAAAACCAATAATAGCCCTAATATTCAGTCAAAGGCGAGCCCAAAACGCTTCTCTTATTTCTCTTCCCGCGCAGGCCCAATAAGGCCCAACAGATAACAAATCCAAGTTGGTTTCACGGTTTTTCTCATAACTTCTTCATACGAACTCAGAATGACCTCATTCTTTTTACGTTGGCTTCGCCTTTAAATTCTCTACAGGATGGTGTAAAGAATTCCTGGATTTAAAGGAGTTTCAGTTTTTCTTTAATTTTCTTCACTTGTAGCACTTCACTTAGCACTTTTAAAGTCATTTCCACTTCTTTCAGAGATGTAACCTAATAAAACACATAAAGTACAAAAGTGATAATAACACACAGTAATTCACATAAAATCTAGCAATTAAGTATAAGAAATGATACTTAAAATATGTAAATTATGCACTTACTATAAAATGATAGATAATTATCACCCGATTATGTATCAACATGTTTAATTGGTAGTCAAGTAAAATGTATTGACTACCGATTATAGTGTAAAATGTCTACAGAAAACATAGTCAGTTTTATCATTTAAATCGGTAGATAATTATCACCCGATTAAGATCAACAACTTAAATAGGTAGGTTATGCATATCACTTATCTACCAAAGTGTTGAAAAATATCAGCAAAGTTACTTAGGAAGTTTTAGTCGCTTACAAATAAATCGATAATTGACCAAGAGAACTTAAAATTCATTCATCACCCATAAACTTAACCATTCATTATCCATAAACTAAATCATTCGTAATCCATAAACATAATGTTAGAACTTATAATCCGAAACAAACATTAAAAACGACTTAATCCAAAACAAACTTTGAAAATGATGTTCTCTAACAAGATATCCACAAGCTATTTTCTACATTTTTTGCTTTTAGTACGAGCAATAGGGACATTGGATGCAGCATCAACGACATTGGCTTCAAGAACCCCGAGATCTTTTATTGGGCTTTGCTGCTGGCTTCTTAGGCTTATTCGAAGCTTTTTTCCCAAAATTATTTGCATAAGATTCATTATCAATGTTAGGTCTTTATGCTATTTCAGCTTCTCAATTAACAAAGGCACTCTTGCCTTTATACACCCAACAATCTTCTTAGAGAAAAACACAAACCTATTTTTTTGTTTTTATGCAATAACAATCAAACGATTATTACCTAAAATATTGAGTCGTAATATTAAAATCAAAAGGAAAGAATAGTACGTACCAGTTTTTCATAACCAGATGATTTATCTTTGATGATACAAGTATAATCGGAAGCCTTGGTGGTCTTTCCTTTATCTTTACGGATCACATGAAGATGAGAATGGTCACGGTACCATTCCATATAGCATGGATGTACTTCATCACCTAGGTTGATAGGTGTCCCATTGTTGATCAAATTTGCATCATGTTATTCCAATCTTCAAAGGATGGGATATCAGAGTAAACTATTGTGATAGAGTCATTACCACACACGTAATTTTCCACGTCCAATATGAACCTTCCTTGGAAGTGACTCCATGGTTCAACTTGTATATAACCGAGTTGATGCATACCATTGAGGCATTGTACATAACATATCATGTGGGGTGCCACAAGGGTCCATAATAAAACGACAACTCAGACCTTCCCGCTATATGTCCACTAGCTCGGTCTTCCTTGTATGGATCAAAGCATACATCCTTGGACTTCATCAAGTCTAATTTCCTACTCAAAGAAACCAACTGTTGCTCCTTAGTCCTTGGACGGTTATCATCGTAGATGTATTTTGTTCCTCTGGGTGTTTCTTTCTCCATTTCGGGTTCTCTTTGGCCAAATCGAGGAACGAGAAATGGTCATAGATCCATGTCTAGTGTACATATCAAACAAAGTATGAGAAAATTGATTCTTAAAAGAGAAAAATAAATAACAATCAAAGCATCGATAGAGTTACCAAAATACTTGTAGTAGACTCACATTCCCGGCAATTTGGATAGTTGCTTCCCTTGATGCCTTTCTTAACTCTTCCATCAAGTACGCATGGCAACGGTGCCACACGAGTAATCACAAACTTTATTAAGAGGATCCAATAGTTGTAGAAGGTTGGCATCGACCCGGTTGCCATCAACATTGGGAAAAATGACACATCCCAATACGTAGAGGAGATATGCAGTGACTGCAGCATTCACTTCGTCATTGCTAAACCGTGGATTCTTTTCTTCTTTATCCTTGGTGCCTTTGAACATATTCAACAAGTGGACCATGCTGAACTGTCTAGTTTTATTACGAAAGCACCGATTGAACTCAATATCGCATATCTCTCGATCCCAACCAAGACACTTCTGAGTGTAAACATAAAGTTGCTTCCAGCTTAACTGTTTTACGTAATTAAACTTGATGGTTGTACCATGGTCAGCGAGAATAAGAATCTACACAACATCATATTGAGTAACTGTCATCTCTCCAAACGGCATATGAAAGGTTTCGGTCTCATGATACATTCTCTTCAGGAAGGATGATATCGATACCCTGTCATGCTCTAACATTGAATACCCTTCATTTTCAAAGAGGTGGGGATTTGGTGTCCTCCTTTCTTCCTAATTACCTTCTTTGTACCTTCTTCTTGTGGAGCACTTGGTTCTTCTTCTTCTTCTTGGTTTCTAACTTGTGAAATACTTGGTTGTCCTTTTTCTACAGAACTTGGTGGTAAACTTGGTTGAATCAGTACTTCTTGTGTTCCTTCGGTGATAGAGATTCCGCTAGCGCTTGATAGACACATTTTAGTGTCTAGATTGCACCTTAGTTTCTATTAAGTTAGTATTCGATTTCGCAAATATTACGCGTTTTTATGCTTTTGTAGGTACATTTGAAGAATAAAGATTTGTGGAAAAACCGGCTTAAAAAGTGATAAAGGCACCCAAGGACAAGTGTTATTTGGCACCCTATAAGTGGATAAGGGGTACCCTCGAGTCAACTCGGTCAAAATCGGGTCAAACCCGAGTCAAATCGGTCAACCCGAGTTGACCAAGTCAAGCCAGTCGCGGAAATCGTCTGCATACAACTGTGAACTTTGATTCATGATAAAACTTGTATATTTTCGTCCCAAATTGATACACAATATACTAGAGGTCAATACAAGATTAAACACGTGAAGAAACAGCAATTTTAGCCGGAAAAATAGCCCCAAATCCGAATTTGGCCGGAAAAAGGGAGTTATACTTTGATTCGGATTTGGGAGGATTTGGATGTGTTTTAAAGAGTTCTATTAGGTTTAGAAGACTCACAAGGATCCCTAGAGCCTATATATACCAAGAGAAGCCAAGAAGAACGGGGAGAATAGCTTAGAATTGAAGTTTCGGAGTCGCCGGAATTGTGGCCGGAATACTCACGATCCGGCCAACTGCTGCTGCACCGGTCACCGCCGGTGACCGTGTTCTTCATCCCATCGCTGCCGAAGAAGAAGACACAGCAACACTTTTAAGTGTTGCTGTTCCGTTGCCTTAGCTTTCAAATTTCTTCCTTCCTTTTCTTTGCCTTAGCCTTTTGCAACGGCTGAACCTTGTTCTGTAACACTTATAAACGCGTCTGTTCAGCTGTTTTGCACTATTATTCAACCTTGTAATTGATATTTTGAGCAATGAAAAGATCTTTTGAGCAAGTTTTCTTCTCCATGGGCTAAGTTTATTTACTGGGATGATGGAGGAGGTTTTTCTCTCAATTTTATGTGGTAAGTCTATTTTTAATTAATTATTTATAATTCTTTTATTATTATTTGCATGGATTTAAATTAGAAAAAAATGGTTTTTATTAAATAGTTGTGTTCTCTTTTGATGGGTCATGCTTAGTTAATTACTCTTGATGTCTCATGCTTAGGATTTACAATTATTCTTTTAGGAAACATATTTTTGGCAAACTTGAATTAAATTGTTAAAAAGAATTACATGATTAATCACATGAATTGTTAGAAATAACTGAATCTTGATTCCTAGTTTTCTCCATATTTTCTAAAAATATTCTCTAGTTTATTTTCCTGATTTTTATTAGTTTAGATTAAGTTCAATATTTTCTAAAATCATTACCTTCACAAGTTCGAGAATCGAACTCTTTATTTACCACTTTCTAAAACAACATCAATCTTTTCTCTTCGTGCACTAGTTGTTACTCTCTTACTCCCTTCACGACGAGGCCCTGAAACAGTTGTAATTTGGGCTTGCTAAGTTCGCCTTTCCCTAAAAAAACAAAATAAAGAACACTTAGTTTATAAGAAGAGAGTTAGAAATGAATGAAATTAGTTTAGGTTGTATATTTTTATTAATAAAAAATATATAGATATTTTTACCTATTATTAGGCTATCCCATAGCCATATCTATTGGATGGGTATAAACAAATCGTCCCAAATTTTTTTTAAGTCGCCCTAAAAAATCACGAGGTTTTGCTAAGTCAAAACCGAAATACAGGTTTATTCTGTCTCATCGTTTGGGGAACTGCTGCTGCTTCTTATGCTTCGATTTACTGAGATCTAGAAGAGAATAGTTAGGGATTTTGTTTCTTATCAGTAATTAATACTTTCCTCTCTACCAAATACAGGTATACATCTCTATTCTTGATTTTTTTTTAATTCTAGGGTTTGTCTTTTATGTTGTTTGTTAAAAGTCAGTTACTTTGGTCGAAGAATGAGTGGTATAGATGTGTATTTATGTTGATTGTTTAGTTTGTAGGGTTTATATTTATTTGTCTGATTTCTGGAGGTTGTTGACATGATCTACGATTAGTAGAGATGCTGTAAGGAAGCAATTCACAGGCTTGTGTGTCCCTTACAATGCTAGTCTCGAACGTTTTAAAAGTTCTAGATCAACAATTGGTTTAGATGGGTCTTGAAGGTTTTAAAAGGGCTAGAACAACAATTGGTTTAGATGCTTCCTACTTGAATGGTAATCTCTTCTCCTGTTTCTATGAGAAATTGAGAATTTAGAGAGAGAGAGAGAGTGTGTGAGATATTAAGAGTAGTTTGAGTGCAATGGTGTCTTCTTCTTCTCTGCTCGGGGATTTAGTAGAAATGAAATCAGTTTCAGAAAAAGGTGAAGTAAAAGTAGTCATTGTTGGAGAAAATCATAAAATTGATCCTTCTTTACTCCTTTCCTCCGTTTAAACCATCATCCTATAGTTTGTTTTTCTTTTTCTTATTCTCTTAAGTTTTGCTTCTTATTCAATTTTGTTTTTGTACATGTTGCTATGGTGATAATACTCCTATACATTGTTTTTGTGGATGTTTGATTCTGAATTTTACATTTTAATCAATTAATTCAGTAGTGTTGCTTAATTTTTTATCTTACTTGGTACTTACTAGGGGGAATTCCTTAATGCCCCCACATTCCTTAATGAGATTTCAATATGGTCCCACTTTTATTAATAATATCAATATGCTCCCACTTTGGCCAAAAAACTTTCATAATACCATAAATATCCTTATAGTTTGAATTTCAAAATGCCCCCACTTTAACTATGGTTTACTAGAACAAATGTGAGCCATAGATTGGATAGATGGGTAGGATGAAATTTCAGGTGGAATGGGAATGGTGTTGTGTGCTCTTCTTGCTGTTAGCTTGGTGGCAGTGAACAAGTGGGCTAGTGGGCTGGTGATAATGGATTGCTGCTTCTGTTGTAGCTGCCTGGAATGTGTGGCCTGGTTATTATATGCAGGTGGAATGCTTAGATGTAAACTGAATGGTGAGGCATTGCGACCTGGTGTTGAAAAGGAGTAGAAGGTTGATTATCTCTTTTGGTGGTAACTGCAGCCGAGGGGTATGTTTGTAGTGGTAAAAAGGTAGGTTTTTCCTGTAATCTGTGCCCTGCAAAATCGACTTCTAAAACAAAACCACAATTCTAATCATTCACAAACTCTGGTAACTCTAAAATCCACAACATTCAATACACAATCGTTGGCAGAAAGTCCAGTTTCCCTGCTATTTTTCCATTCCCAAACGCAGAAATTACATGGGTTCTGAATCGTGAAAACAGGAAAGTGGTGTTGTTATTGCCATCAAATTGGAGTTGTTATTGTGGAGTGAATTCATGGTAGTTTCGAAGAATTGAATTGAGAGAAAGATGGGTATGTGGTTGAGTTTATGGTGTGTTGAATGATGGATTAAATTGGGTTTTTCTTGAATTTGAAATCAATTGTAGAGAAGGAGATGAGTTTGATTTTGAAAATACAAACAGGTTATGTCGGAAACATCACCAGAGTTGCACCTCAAGTGTCCGATCAATTGCCTGAAAGAAATGGATGTGAGTAAAGTAATTTAGCTCGTCATTTTCTCAAGACTTAACTATTTGAAGGATCATTTCTACTTTCCATAGACTAGCTAATGTGCATGTGAGTCAAAGAGAAATAAAGGAATCAAAGCCTGTCATAAAAAAATAACAAAAACAAAAAAAAAATGAAGAGAAGATGAGGAATGTGGAGAGGAATATTTAAGGGGAAAAAAGAAGGAAAATTGTGTATGTTAACATGGTGACAATCAGTCACATTTCGGAAGTTCTTAGCAGCAGGGAAGATTTAGTAGAAGCTGTTTTTTGTTAATTTGAATTCCTGTACTTTTGTGCTATATTTTCTGTTAGATTCTTTTTTTCTTCCTTATTAGTCTCAATATAACAATAGATTATACATGATAGACCAATTTACTAGTGTCTGTCTCTCTGTCAAAGTTTGAACTTCCAAGCAAGTCTCTAATTCACTTGAATTACAGGTACAAGAAAAAACAAAAAAAAGACTTATCCAGAGAGTATCCTGAAACTGCACTCTTTTGAACATGTAAGCATTAACAGATAACATTCAGAGAAAGCCCTCAATTGAAAATGTAAGCATTATCAGATGACAGGCGCGAACACCCTCTGGTAAAACTTCCACACAGAATGTAGGCTGATTTTGATTCACTTGAAAATTAGGTGTAACAGAAGAGAGTTAAGAGACAGGAGAAATCAACTACCACCTTTACTTAAACATTACTAAAATATAACGTCGAACTAGGTCCTGAAATTTACAGCGAAACTGAATTAGAAGACATTCAGCAGAGGGATCTTTGGAATGATCCTACAGACCAAATACGTATACCAACATCTATCCATGAAAAATGTATCAAGAGCTATTCTCAAAGTGTATCTTTGCGACGGATCTATCTTCTGAGAAACTCGTCGATCCAAAGAACCTTTTCTGTTCCTAAGCAAGAAATGTTATTCTAGGACAACCTTGAGAAACAGTTCTGTTAGTATTGAACCTTTTCCCTACTTTACCATGTTACTATCACTCTAATCACTTGCTCCATCAATTGAAGCATTAGAGGAAAGTTCATCCTCGAGTTCAAGTATCAACTGCTCTATCTGTCTCCTATAAACTGGCATGAGGTGATCGCTGATCATTCTCCGGGAAAGCCTCAATTTACTGTACAATGATCTTGGAGTGACAAATATTGACTTTCCCTCCATTTGATACATCGGATGTGTCAGTTGTATTTACACCATTCCCATCACCTTCATTCTTCGGTTCCACCGGTAAGGTGACAATATGCATGATTTTTCCAGGTTACAGGGTTTTCTTCGTTCCAGTTCCCTTATGACCATTCTTCTTTCCAGTTCCCATCTGACCACTCAGCTTCATTACTGACAGGCTTGCACATGAATCACATGTTTTGTTTTTTACTGGTGCCGGAAATGGTGACAGTAAAATATGTCCATGATTTGGAGCACAAATACTAAATGTGACAGTAAAATATAAATTAGTAAAAAGAAAAACAACTAGGTGAAAACTGTGAATAGTGAAATCATGATCAACACAGTCAAGAACCACTACCACAGCATATAGCCCTCTTAACCACACATAAAACTTAACCGAACTCCTACCTGGGACTGTACAGAAGCAAAAAAATTAAGAATCCGCAGAAATTAAGCCTACCCAAAGAAATTAAGCCTACAATCACACTACAATCTGCAGAATTACATAAAATCTGGTATAAACAACTAAAATGTCTAGCATTCAGTCTAGCATTCATTCGATTTATGCAAGCATAAACAACTAAAATGTTTATCATACAGAAAATGCTACCTGCTGCGATTTATGTAGCATAAACAACTAAAATGTCTAGCATTCATTCCACTGCATTCTGAATAAACAACTAAAATCTGCATTTAGTCAAAAATTAAGCCTACATAAAAACTGCATTATTCCTACATAAAATCTGCCATTAACAAAATTAAGCCTACATAAAATCTTTGTCTCATCTTTGTTTTTAAGCCTACATCAATAGAAAACAAAGATACGGCAGACAGTATGGGAAACTGGTTCATATAAGCAGAACTGCAGAGATAACAAACTGATGCTAAAAAACCAAATCGATGTCGTGAGTTTGGTGACTATGAACGAACAGTGGTGACTATGAACAATGAGTTTGATGACTATACCGATCATCAAAAATCGATGACAAATCATGAAAAACCCTAAAAAAAATCATAAAAAATCCTTAAAAACTAACCTTTAATGGATCCCGAGATTATTAGGGCTTTAATACTGTTCTTGGTGAGTGAATCGAAAGGAAACGGACGAGAGGGTTTGTCTGCTTAGGGTTTCTTCTCTGATTTTTTAGTACTGGTTAATCGCGGGTGTAGTTTGCATGCTCACGTACTGTTCTTATTGTTAATGAGATTGCAAACGGACGGCAAAATACCCTAACCTAACCATAGTTAAGGACTTGGTCAAAGTCAAGTCCACAATTGTTTTGACCAATTTCAATAAGGTTATATTTGACAAGTCACACCTTTTTTTTTGACAATGTGGGGGCATATTGATATTATTAATAAAAATGGGACGATATTGAAATCTCATTAAGGAATGTGGGACATTAAGGAATTCCCCCTAATTACTACTAATCTTACTGAGACATAGCCCTTTCACCTAGCAGAGACCAACTATTGCAAATGATTTTATTAATTGTTCACGATTTAGTACCTGTGTCAATTTGTATTGTTTATCTATTTTTGATTATGGATCTAAACTCTACATACTTCTTCCCATATATGTTGCGTGCGCACAGATGTGATATAGGATCAAAAGGGTGATGAGAACCTGTCTACTGAAATCAGAAGCAACAACAGCACATGAAAAGAAGAGGGTCAGGCAGGGCGGCATGAGTGATGTTCAAACTTCAACCAAGAGGAAGCCTACAAGTACTACTTACGTGCTCGAGGAGGAGGCGAAGAGGCAACGGAGAAATGAGGAATTGTCAGACAGAAACTTAAAAGGAAGAGGTTGTCGAGGAATACTTTGACATACTTGACAACAAGTCGCAGAACAAGAATGAGCTCAAGCATGAGATTGATCAGGTCTCTGGTGGGATCAACCCATAACGGAAGATAACAAAGCTGAAGATAGATTTGATGCCATCGAACATCAATTTCAACAGACTAACTCTGATTTTGATAACCATCAAACTCGTAACTTTCGTATAGTTTTCATGTCTTAATTTGACTTCTGGTTACTTACAAATCAGACTGGACAGGTGTCTCGTTCAGTAAAATTGAGCCTGGTGACTCATCAACTGTGTGTCCTGCTGATTCTGCATTGGATAATGGATATAAGTCGTCTTATTGAAGACCTTGTATCTCTTGCTTTTCATGAAGATTGTGAGGCCAACAAAGAGAAAAACATGAGACCTCCAATTATAGATTATGCCGCCGCATTGCGTCAGCATAAATGCGCTAATGTCTATCTGTTTAAAGCAGCGGATTTGTTGAAATGTATCACTTCTCAACAAATCCAGTTCTCTATATATTTCTCACTGCTTCAGTAGACCAAGTAAAATCTGTTTGAAACCGGCCCACAAGTTGGTGCAATGGAGGTACAATGCTTCACCTTCTGTTTGAATGAAACTTTTGTTAGTGATAGCACTCACCTTTTACTTTAGTGACATTCGGTAATTTCAATTAACATTAACTAGTCAGTAATGGACACAACTTTTGTATGAATGGCAGTGATAAGATGAAAATGTTATAAGATGGATACAGTGGTATTTACAAATTTTGTTAAGGCCTTCAATGGTCATTTTTTGGATATAGTACAGTCATTCATTTGAGTTGTTCTAATTTAATTTCAGGCGTCATATTTTCACACGAGTCAAAGGTGTAACATGTGTGACCAATGCGTCTAACGGTAACTGACAGACTAACTTGGTCAGGATGGACGGTACTTTGACCATATTTAAAATGTCAACTAACAATTGACTTGAAGGTCAATGTTGAGTCTACGATCCAAAAGCATCAACGACATGTTCTACGATCCAGACTCTAATATGATTAAAAACTTATGATTTTTTTACAAAATATCTCATTGTGAATTTATAAAATATATTTTTCGATAATTCTCTTGTCATTATAATTTGATAGGACATGCTTAGAATATTTTGATAGATTATACTTAAGAGATGCAAGCTTACTATCGAAAATTAAACCAATAATAGCTGCGTTGTAATTGAACAACAAGATAGACACAAATTTGGAATTTAAGTTATTTCCGGTACTGAATTAGAAATAGTAGTGAAATTCTTAAACTGTTGTTACCGACTCTCTTCCTCATTATATATTTTTAGTTTAGCTAATTTTTATTATTTCATTCTTATTTCTAAAAATCCCAAAAAAATTATTTCTGTAGTTTATTAGAGATATTGATTGTAATATTTCCACCGTTCTCTGTAAATTCAAACCGTACTGGATGTTATTTGTATTGTAGATACCGTACGATTACGGTTATTATATATAGGTACTCTAAAATCTTATTGTGTAAAGAAGCCCCATTTAACATTAATAAGTGTTGGGCACATTCATCCACTACTATTTCCATGTATATATATGCCTTGGATATAGTCTGTTAAGATGTTTCGCATAGTCCACAGTCATCAGACCACTCACAAAGACCAAAGAATAAAAATCTTATTATTTGGTCCGCCCCAAACGTAGCGGGTTAACGAGTAAAATTAATCGGGCGGTTATCTAAGCTAACGCCTGTAGTTGGGCGGTTGTGCAAGGTAACGTCTCAACACACGGGTGTACGTCTAGGAATACATTTGAATGGGGCGGACCATTAGATCAACGCTTGATGGAAGGCGTAACCGAAAAGAACGCCTGATGATAGACGCACCCCTACAAGCACGCTCCAGAGACGGGCGATGTCTTGGCCGAACGCTTGATGGGCGGAATCATAGCCAAACGCGCGTATTTTGTCTAACACGTGCAGCTGGTACGTGGGAATGGTGAGACGGGCGGACACTTAACATAACGCCTGGTTTATCAGGCGCTTCCCTAGCCGAACGCCCGTCTCACCAGGCGGACGACTGGGTGAGCGCCTGTTTGTGGCAGACATATATGTTCGTCTTCAACCATTAATCTCCTGCAATTTCTCCTGAACACTCTTTGTTATCTTGAGAAACTCCGCCCGCCCACCACAACAACACCAATTTGTGAGAAATCTCCAAAATCAAGCTTAACCCCTCATCAATATTGCAATGACTGAGTTGATTTGATACCAACTATTTCAAATCAAGATTACTTCAAAGGAAGGTAAGAACCTTAATCTTTACTATAATTTTTAATGGATTTTAAAGGTTAACATTGTATTGTTTTGTTTACTAATTTTGTATATATTAGTCATATGAACATAGCTAGATAAATTAGGTTTTATAAACTATAATTTTGGAATTGGGTATAATTCTAGGGTTTACATGTAAATTGGATTTAAAAAAATTATGTTAATTTTAGTTGAATTGAAGTTAAAATTGACTATGAGAATTTGGGTATAATTCTAGGGTTTATGAGAATTTGTTGAATTGAAGTTAAAATTGATTAAGTATTTTGTTAATTTTAGTTGTGTTGTGGATAATTATATGATTAATTTAATAATATTATTGTTTATGAAATATGGGAACTTAATTATGTTGATTTTTATTTAGCCGTAAACTTTGCGCAGATTCTGAAGATGAACAGAAATAGGAATAGAGTTACAAGATCGGGCCGAATTGGGAACTTAAATCCAGCATCAACTGAATCTGGAAGTGGTGTAGTTGTTGATCCAACAATCTTTATTGATTTAGTGAATGAGGAAGTTCAGTCACCAGTGATTGATAACGAAATGTCTGTTATAAGGGATCGAGCAAATTTGTTGGTCAGGATATTGACCCGTTCGATTGACGTTGGGGAGTTGATGAGTGTTGAAAAACAATAAGGAGTTCTACAAGTGCTTAAAGAGATAGCAAATCTTTCTTGTGAAGAGAATGTTGGTCACCCCACCTGAATGAATTATCTACATAGATGTTTTTATCTTTTAAGCGTTGTTGGTTATGGTGTTGAACCTTATTAGAACTTTTATTACGAATATGAATCTCTTAATTTACCTTGAATGAGATGCTTGTAGTTTGTTTATATTTTTTATTTAGGAGAAGAGTAAATAGGCGAAAAAATGAGTGTTTGGTAAAAAAAAAATCATCTAAATTAATTAATTACTCAAAATTTAAAAAGAAGTTCATTAACATTTAAGATAACAATATATCGGTTACAAATAAACTGAAAATAACACTATTAGTTCATAAAAGTTGAAACTGGAAATGGCAATGTTAATAAGAATACAAATTTTTAGGTTTCAGGTATTCCAAGGATCCTTTAAGGTTGGATTCTCCTTCTCTGCAAAATGTTTGCCTTCCTAAGTTCGATGTACTCTCTTTTTACCGGATCCAACCCGGAGACATCCATCATCATTATATGAAACTCTTCGTCTGCTTCTTTCTTTGCGTCAACTTTTCTTTCCTAGCTTGTTTTGCTTTAAACTTTGCCGAAGACTCAACTAGTTTTGGTGTAAACTCGGATTCTCTCTGCGCCATCTTCATTTTTGTTTGTTCTGCATATTTGGTGTTGAAGTTTTGTTGCTCTTTAATAATAATTTCCATCATTTCTTGTTGTCCACTTGATTTTGCTCTCTCTTTTTTCTTCTGTCGTTTCGCCTCTTTTTTTCCCATTTGACGGTTATATGTGTTAGATATATCTCCCATGTCTTCATAGCCACTGGAATTGTCTTGGCTTGTTTCCTGTATTTCCCGGTTTTCCTCACCGCTTTGAGAATCTTCTTCAGCTTGTGATGAATCGAAAACAGTTGTCGATCGTCGTGAATATTTTATATTTTCTAACATAATTGTGTAGCACTCTTCATGCTTAAATCTTTTGCCACCATTAGCTTCCTTGAAAAGCCTCCTTACTTCTTCAATCTGTTTTTGTTAATAAAGTTTAGTGGAGGATGTACAATTCAAAACAATAATGTAATCGTCAAAATTAAATGGGTACTTACCTTCGTTTCGGGCCCCCATCCAGTGTGGTGTTCACGTTCCACTTCCGCCTCTTTTGTAGAGAAAAGTGCCACATCTTTACTTATTCCCTGAAATCGTTTCTGAATGGAGGTCCAAGTGCGTTGTGGCATCGAAGGTATGACTTTTTTCATCCCATTTAATATGCGAGACCATAATCTTTCTTCTGATTGATCGGAACCAATACTACAATCTTGAGATATTGACAAATGAATTTTACACATCGTTACATCTTCAAATGTAGTGAAATTTAGACCTCGTGGTTTTGGTGCCATAAGTATAACCGATTTGGAAGAAAAGTATGAAAAAGAACTAAGTTTTTCTCAAATACAAATTAGATAACAATGGGTTTAGTAAAATGAAAATGGATTAGTAGTCCATCCATATATAGGTATGTCAAAATATAGTCGTTACAACTGTAACAAATCAATGGTAACAAATCAACGGTAACATATCTCAACGGCCACCTGGATAGGCGCTCGTCCAGAGTAACGCCCCAAAACAGGGCGTGCACATAGCCGCACGCTTACAAGAGCTCCATGACAGCCACATCTCTAGACGCACGCTACAACTTAGGCGGAGGTTTAGGATGACGCCCACACTTAGGTGGAGGTATAAGAAGACGGTTGATTGGGACGTTGATTTGGTTAACGCATGTCACTGGGCATGCTCCTACTGTAACGCTCCGTTGGACGCCACGTTGGGTGAACGCTTCATCATGCGTAATTTTGTTTAACGCCCGTATAATGAAACGTAACTCTAGTTGCACGCCTGCCACCAGACGGATACCTAGTTGCACGCCTAGAACAGACGGTTAATAGCGTCACGCTCGACTATACTTTGTTTGGTCCAGAACTCAGACCATTTTTGGTCGTGAACAGTGGCGAAACTGGACCAAAGAGTATTTTTGATCGCACCCTTGCGCTTGGGTTTTGACGGACCAAAGACCAAATATGGATTTGATCCGTCGTTTGGTCCAACGACTTTGGACGCTCTTAACCACTCATAAAATATAAAATTTGTTAAACGGGTACTGATCTGAATCTCTGACAAAGAATTAACCACGTTCGGAATAGGGAGAAGTACTTTTAATACATCGTTAGATATTGGATATTAATATCAAATTAAATAGATAAATCTATCAATATAAACATTTGGTTACAAGTCCAAACTAACATTATACATAAGTGTATATTACTGCTTTAATTTATGTAAACTTAGATACAAAAATAAAACCTAAAAAATAAAAATAATTATTAGGATTTAGTTTTTACAAATGTAAAAGGAAAATAATCGAGAAAAAAATGAACCGATCATAATTTATTGCTCAGTGATTAGAGCGTACCGGTAACATGTCATAAAACTAAAACACATCGAAGAAGATAACATAAAATGGAGAGAAAAAATGGAGAAATATTACTAACATGTATAGAATTACAAGGATTTATGTCTCTATTTATAGGGATATAAGACTAGATACCCAAATATATGAAAACCATAATCTTAGACACAAGGGTTTCTAAGTAATTTAACTTAGGTTTATAACACCATAGAGGTTTTTTACAATTTTAGTAAAACTCAGATAATATTTTTTGAAAGCATGAAATATTTTGGTATCTATGTTAAAAGTTTAATTTTTATATTTTTGTTTTGTTGTAATCTTGTTCGAATTCAATTTTCTGAGTTGAGTATCTTACTCCCTTTGTTGATTTTGGTTTCTTGTAAAAAAAAAAAATCAATATAATCTCACTTTCAAAAAACATATCTAGTACTTTCTTGGCGCATTAAAACGTCAACTCAAAATCCTTCGGTTTTTCAGGGGTTTGAGTCAATTTGATATAACAATATGCACACAAAAATTAGATCCTGAAACCTTAATAATACCTTTTAAGAGGATCTCCAATGGAACAGTCGCGAGTTTCCTAGGTGGAGCTGGTTGAAGACATCCTTTGGAGAACTTCAAAACAAAAATTCACTGACTTTAGGGAATTGGATGAAACCATCTCCAAAGGGATTCTTTTCAATTGAACTAGATATCCATGTACTGGTTCAATAATTTTACTTTGAATTATCCTAAATAAATTAAGTTGGAAAATTCAGTGAAAATAATTTTCTACCCGATAACGACTTTTTCAACGTTCTTCGAATAACAAAAATGGGGAAGTGGTTGTTTAGGATTATTCACATTCTAGATCCTATAAAACTAAAGGATCGCATAAAACATGTATTGTTAACTGTTATGCACTCATCCTCGCGCTATCTCTTTACATCTCCGTTGATCCGTTCGATAAGTTTTTTTGGTAAAAATTATGTACATCATAGGTGTAAATTTAGAAAGTTAACATTTTCCCGCTGAAGATGTTCTAAGGTTATTTTTGAAGGATCCAGAAAATAAGTAGTATTTATACAATTCCCTCGTTTATTAAAGTATAAAGTTTGATTTAAAATTGGATAAATGCTTATAAACACGCACTGTTATTGTGGTTTTCCTATTGGTTGGAACTAGTTGTAAGATCGTACTTTTTGCATAATTTTATATAATGAGACATGAGTATAAAAGGTCTTTGATTACCCTTTTGCATAATAAGCCCATGTGATGCACAAGGTAATAGGTCTTGTATTACCCTGGTGTGCATGGATTCTTTACAATACGCTTACATCTCTAACAATGAAATGAAATACTAGCATATATAGTATAATATTCATTTAAGTTCCAGTTTTGGTATATAGGGATATGATAGAATGTTACTCAAATGGTTTAAATCAACAAATCATCTGGTTTATAACCAAAAGTGCGTCTATTTATCTGAAAAAATATATAGGAAAAATTGTTCAAAGGATAAAATTGACAAGCAAACAACCATATTAACCTAGTTTTTGTTAATGGGTCTTTGTTTCTTAAAATAAATACACTCATATCAAATTTTCAATAAAACTGAATATTAAGAGGCTAAGTCATGGAGAAAAATGTATCACGTCTAACATTACATGATTCGCTTGGATCTAACACATTTCTGAAACAAACCATAAAATGTACTTTCAAGAAACCAAATTCCTAAATAACTTTCGGTTCTAACAAAAAAAATTATAGCATGACACATTTTGAACAATTGTCCAAAAACATCAATAACAATAACAATGAAAATGAATAGATATATAAAGCCAGTACACAACCATTATTAAAAGCCGAAGTATAAGGACTCATATGAAATTTTTAATTATTTAATATTATCAATTATTATCTAATCATCTATCACCATTAGTGTTTAACTGAAACTCAAACTTTTCTTGCTTTGTGAAATTATTTACTGCGATAATATGTATAAGGATAAAGCACAATGACCTATAAGTTTATCTTCCTTGGGAAAGTATTTCTACAAAAACACTACCACTAAAAATTATTAAAGTGCTTCTTATGTGGTTTTTATATCCGCAAGCATTGAAAATTGTGTTTGATTATATCGATTACTCATTGTAGATGATGATTTTTTGATGATGAAAAACCAAGGGAAAATAGTAATTTCATAATCATTTAGCTCGGTCCAAGCCTCGTTCACCTCGTTAAGGCATGGTTAAGTCTTATAAACGTAACTCAAGCTTAAGCCTAAGACGAGACTCGAGCCTAAACCTAAGAAGAGACCCAAGTTTCAAATTAATTAAGCCAAGACTCAAGTCATCCCCATGGATGCAACTCGGGCCTCGGCCTCGTAAGCATGACTCACACACAATTCAGGTTTAGTCTAACAACAATATTAGTTCATGATGTCCAATATTCATAAACTCGTACAAGATCTACAATGTACATTTGAACTTCACGGTCAGGATTAGAACTTTATAACATCTATGAGTTTACGAGCATACTCAAAGCCTATAATATTGAACTCGTTCTTCTGAGATTAATGAGATTTCCTAAACTTAACAACTTCCTTGAGTTTACAAGCACATTTATGGCGACTTGAACTCCCCCAGAGATTGCAAGCTTGTATTCGAAAACCGCATAAGAGAACTAGATATCTGCTTCCCTCATAGACAAACGACCAGGCCTCGACTCCTCTCATGACCGGACCTACCTATGTCTTGTTATGAATATACGACCATGCTAGGTCACTCGACCTCATTCAAGCTTATATCTCACACACACAACTATCATATGCTAGCTCGTGTTTTCTACGTGACATGGGTTAGACACAACATACACACATGGAGTATTCCTCCACCTCAGTCAACATCGACTATGAAGAATATCACCACAAGACGTCATATACGAAGGCTGAATAAGTCAAACAAATAGTGGATATTTTCAGGGTTTTGGTCTGGCGGTCTACGACACGTGTGAGTTTTCATCCCACTCACACATAAAGAGAATAGTTAGTGGGGGTTACAAAGTAATAGTTACGGAGGATAGACTCAACTCATCAATAGGTCCTTAGTTATTTCTATGATCACAGACGGTGCTTATTTACAGACTCACTGTTACAGAGCAAGGCTGAAGATAAATGTTGCAAAGATGAAGATATACATTGCAAATGGATGAAGAAACCGTGGCTGAGAGATTGAAGAAACCGTTGACGTAGCTTCTGTTCTTCGTGTTTTTCAGCATCAGAAGAGAAAAAGTCTATGAAGTGATTTATATCCCTTATCTTCGTCTCCTGGGCTCTCCCCCAAACTCTCTATATCTTCTGCAACTCCCACAACTCCTTTATATACTCACAGGACCCAAATATTTCGAGTTTAATGAGAATATTTCTGAAAATATTTTTCTTTCTCTTGAGAACAAGCAACGCACAACTCAGAAATTAAATCAAAATATTTGGTCCTGATCACGATCAAATCTTTTGATTCAATTTCTGAGTTGTTGCATTGCTTGTTCTCAACAAGATGTTGATTAGTTATGGAACCAAATCGTGTCCGTTTAGAAACAAAATATCAAGTTTCCAAAAATATCTCTTCCTCCCTGTTTTATAGAAAATCGATGAAAATCTTCTCTTAAACCAAATCCAAACCAATAAAAAAGAAATAAAAAAATATATAAAACAATGATTGTTTTTCATAGCTCACGTCACTATCGAAATGATCAAGAGAATAAAAAAGAAAGATAACAAAATAGAAGCAGTAACTCTTTTAGAACATTGTTTCCATATAAAGTTATTATCCTTTTTTTTTCTTTTTTGTCTTTTTCTGATTGTCTTTATTGAATAAGAAAATCACCTATTTATTTTACTTTTCCTTCTTGTTGAATGAAAATAGCTCCCACATGATAGTATTTTCCCCCGCTATGATGCATTTATTCTTTAGTGTCGCATGTTATTTTATTATTATTATTATTTAAATTTTTTGTATATTCTTTTGCAGATGACTAAAGAAAACTGTGTACCAACTCATGAAGGTGACCCCAAGGAAAACCGGTGTAAGGTGGTTTTTAGAAGAAAAACCAAAATGTTAGTGAAGCATGTGACCCTATTTTCATCTTCTGATGGACCCGTCTTGAACATTCCAGATGGTTCGACTGGTCCTTCGATAATTTCTAGCTCGACAACAAATACTCCTAATTCGTCGAACAAGTCTCTGAAAGAAATCTTTGAATGGGTGACTGATGTGGATTGTAAATGGTGGTAAGAATGAGTTTAAAACTCTCGAACTTGTGAAGATTGATTTTAGATTTAAGAACTAATTTTTAACTAGAAAATATACACAAAAGACGAAAGTAATATTCACAAATACAGAGGTTATGGATTTCACCATTAACCAATTAAAGTGATTCAATCTAATCAATATTCATGCAATTCTTTACGTTTAAAGTGATTCTAATATGTTGCAAAAGTAGATTTTCAAAGTAACAATTATAAATCGAAAGTATAAAACACCAAAACCCTAGGCTAAGCATGCTCTATCAAAATAAATCACAACTGCTTAATAAAAATCCTTAAATCAATTTTTAATCAAAGTAAATAATCATAAAAGAAATTGTAAAAATCAATAAAATAGAAATATACCACTTTTCTTGGAACAATGGCTTCCTTCACCGCCTCAGCAAAGGGATCTAGCTCCTCATATTAATCACTTGCTCAAAATAATGATTCATGGCTCAAAGTGTTTACAAATGATGAAAAAGGAGAAAAATAAATAAAACTGTGAGTTTGCAACGTTTATAGGTGTTACATACTCACTGTTACAGAGCAAAACTGGAGATAAATGTTGCAAAGCAAAAGATATATGTTGCAAATAGATAAAGAAACTGTGCTGAGAGGTTGAAGAAACCGTTGTCGTAGCCTCTGTTCTCCGTGTTCTTCAGCAGCAGCAGAGAAAAATTCTCTGAAGAGATTTCTATCCCCTCTCTTCGTCTCCCGAGCTCTCCCCCAAACTCTCTATATCTTTTGCGATTCCTATAACTCCTTTATATACTCACAAGACCCAAATCTCTCGAGTTTAATGAGAATATTTCTGAAAATATTTTTCTTTCTCTTGGTCCTGATCACGACCAAATCTTTTGATTTAATTTCTGAGTTGTTGCGTTGCTTGTTCTCAACAAGATATTGATTAGTTATGGAACCAAATCATGTCACTTTAGAAACAAAATATCAGGTTTCTAAAAATATCTCTTCCTCCATGTTTTATAGAAAATCGATGAAAATCTTCTCTTAAATCAAATCTAAACCAATTACCATCCTTGATTTGTTGTAACAGCTCTTTCCAGGTTATTATCCATGAGAAAATCTCACAAAAACAACCCTCAATCAATTCCAGAAATGACGCAGTTGAAAACTGCACTTTCCCGCCAAAATGTTGTTTGAATCGTGAAGAAGAAGGGGGTGCCCCTATCCACTGCGCGGGTGCCTTTATCAATTCTGGGTGCCTTTATAACTTTTTAAGCTCATTTTTCCACAAGATTTTATTCTTCAAAAATACCTACAAATACAATAAAATAATAATATTAATACAAAATTGAGAAAAAGAAATATAAATATGATAACAATTAAGACACAAAAACGTGTCTATCACTTACCGTATCCATCATCCTTCCACCAACTTGAGATTAGGGTTTTGTATTTATAAGTAGACCAAAAATTTGTCATTCTAAACACAAAAACATAAACGATTTTCATATGCAAAACTTCATCCCTCTTAGAATTTTATTTTTTCAACTTTTTACAACTAAGAATTCTCTCTCTTTCAGCTTCCTTCCCTTAGATTAATCGTACTCTCTATTATGACCGAAGCAGTTTCCGAAGACCATTATCTTGGTTTAGGCGAGGACTGTACATCATCAACCTTTTGCATTCATCATAAATCTTACAACCTTCATCTCTTTTACCTTTTATATTTTTCAACATCTATATTTTAGCGACCATAGTGGAAGATTGGTCACTCAGTCACATTTGTAGATCGCAATCATGGTCGCCACCAGGAACGAATTCGATCCCACCAATCCAAACCACAATTCCCTGAGAGGCCGAATCTGAACGCAAAACCAAATAAAAGAATTTTTATCTTCAACTTGCAGAGTGTTTCTAGAGTCTTAAAGATGAAGTCCAAGAAGCATCGTCTCAGATATAAGACGCCTCCACATCCACACTGACATACTCAAGATAGTGAATATTGGAGCAGAAAACGTTATAAGGCATATCCACATTATCACTTTTATCTCATCAAATGAATACTCCATCTTAATGAACTTGCTTAAAGAATACCAGAATATTTTCTCATGGACCTATGAAGAAATGCCAGTATTAGATGATAATCTACTCACCCATCACCTTCATATCATCCATGGATCTAACTCGATCAAACAACAAGTGAGATACTTCAGGCATGAAGTGGAAGAGAAAATTAAGGCTGAGATTCATAAGTTGCTCACGATAGGGTTTATTAAGCCCATACAACACCCGACCTGAATAGCGAATGTCATCCAAGTTAAAAATAAGAATAATCAGAGCAGGTGTTACGTAGACTATAGAGGTATGAACAAGTGTTGTCCCAACGACGATTTCTCCCTGCCCAATATTGACATGTTTGTGGATTCCACTAGTATCCATGCTATATTTTCATTCATGGATGTCTACAAATGTTACAATTAGATAAATATGTTTGAGAATGATGCTCCCAAGACTGCATTCAGAACCCCAATTGAAAACTTTTACTACACTGTCATGCCTTTCTGATAGGTGCTTAATTCACATATTTATAGTGTCAAATCCATACTTGTTTTAGATATAATTCTTGAATACTAGTTGTTATTACTCTTGTTTTCTATCTAATGTGTTATATTAAGTTAATCATCCAAAAAGGAGTTACAAAGTGCTAAAATGAGCAAGGAATTGAAGTCTATCAACGGAGAAGGGCCAACGACCAAATTCAACTCATTAAAATCCAGGATTTCTTAATACCATCTTAAATAGAACGAGAATACAAAGTGTATCCAAAAAGAATAAGGTCATTCCGAGTTCAGACGAAGAAGTTATGGACAAACAGCCGAAGCAAGAAAAATGATCTACAACGCAAGAATCAGCACAATTAGAACTATGCCGATCGTAGAACTATTTCGTGAAAAGAATTTATATTTTTAAGTCCCTAGAATCGACACGGTTCATTAGGAGTCGATCATGCCGATTGTATAAAGTTTTGGGTCAGAGAACTAAAGCTATTTTGGTCCTAGAGTCGGCACGGTTCATGGAAATCGACCATGCCAACTATGACAAACTTATGGTGACGTGTTTTTAAATTATAAATCAAGGAAACTTGGTCCCATTTGGTTTCTAAACCCTAGAAAGAGAGGATACTTGAGGTCCAAGCATTGAATGCTATAAAAGAAGACATTCAAGGCTCAAAGAAGATTTCTTTTAACTAATCTCTTATTTTCTACCTATTATATCACATCTTCTACATCAAAAACCTAGCCACTCTTCTTCTTTGTATATTTTCCATAGGTTTTAGCAAATTTATGAGTAGGTTTATTTTATTGATTGGGGAAGAAATCGGAAGTCTTAGACATGTAAATCAATTTGGCTGGTCAATTTTAATGTTAATGATCTCTTTTTATTGCTCATTTTCTACTCTTTATATCGCCAAGTATGATTGAAGACTTGTTCGTTTAAGTTGCAAATTGAATGATCATATATTCATATCTAAAGCTAGACTAGGGTTTGAGATCCGGAAGTGTCGAAGAACTCTAATCATAAGTAGCAAAGCATAGTTTTTAACGACGGGATGTTGTCATGCGGTTATGTTTAGAAGTTTAACCTAAGTTAAATCTGTGTGGCTCTTGCGCCGGATTGCTTAGTATAACATCAACTCACAAAGACCATTGTTTTTATAGGGTTAAACTTGAATGACTCTTGCGCCAAGTTATTCATTAAGAAGAATTCAAAGGAGTTTTGCCGGAGTAGGCCTGCGATAGGATACTCTAGGGTTATTGATATGAGAAGGATTGAATGTTAACTCGAAATTATTAACGAGCAGTTTGGTGACGGAAGATGAAACCTCTAATCAGTATTTTCTCACCTTAATCTCAATTTTTTTTTTACTTTATTAGTTTTGTTTACTTTAGCTTAAAACTTTATAACCCCCTTTTTGGTTAAATAAGAAGTCAAAGAAAAATAACAATTCACAGTTCCTCGTGGGAACGATCCTTACCACCGTTATATTACTTATTAGTATTAGTGGGAGATATTTAAAGTAATTTGTTGCAAGTATGACATGCATCACTTCCAGACCGAAGAATGCAGTCTTAGCTGCATAGATTTTTGCCAACTCTGGAGCCAATTATGCTGAAAAGGTCTCGGTGTTAGGAAATGGCAAACCATTACCTATTTTCCATTCGGCGAATCCTACTTTCCAAATCGGGGAATTATATTAATTCTAAAGGATACATTAATATCAAGATTAGATCAAATGGTTTATTATTAACCAAAAATATGAATTTTCCTTAACTAAGTTTAATATTGACTAACTTCTAAATCTTTTAAGTATCAAGCAAACTTTTACAAGAAAAAGTATTGTAAATTTTTGAGTTCACTCGACGGAAAAATTGATAGTTTTATACTTATTATCATGTAAAATTGGTCATATATTTAATTTTTATATATTTGAAATATTATACAACGAATAAGAATATGTAAAATCTCGATTAATTCTGCTAAAAAACCATTAGAATACTCATTCCGCAAGTATCTAAAAAATATTATTTTGGTAATTATATGTTAGTTTACCAATTATAGGCACGATATTATACAGAACAACATGGTTGTTTGTATATTTTACTGGGTGTTGTATGGTGCCAAACTTTTAGAAAGAAGAATACAACACAACATAATATAACACGTCACACTTAATTCTCCAACACAACAAATCATTACATTACACGATATGTAAATCACACTAAAATATATGTCGTGATCTCGGCCGAAATCTCGCCGATAAACCGGTTTCGACGTTCATTCGAGACGAGACACGATATATTGCCGATACGGTATTTGGGCGATAATTTCGACCCAGATGACCCAAAATGAGTTGACCGAGATGGCCGAAATTAGGGTGGGGGATTTAAAAAAAAACCAAAAAAATAATAAATGAATTTCCTTATCCTAGTTCTAGAGTTTCAATTGTTACTCATGTTTTGTGGTATTTTTAAAAAATGAGTACTAGTTTTATATCTTAGGGAAACTCCAACGTACGAGTATACCAAATACCAAAGAGTAAAAAATTTGCTCGTTTTTCATTTTTTACACAACGGTTTTGTGAGTAAATATAATCGCACGTCGTTTTAATTAGACGTCTGTTATAAAACGCTAATTTAAAAGAACGTTAGATGACACGGACGTTTCTGTAGTGGGACGTATGTCGTTGGACGCACATTTGGGTGAGCGTTTCATATTTTGGAACCAGACGCACTTATAAATGAGCGTTTGCATTCTCGTACGCTTCCTTAATCAAACGTATGTTTAACGTCCACACTAATGGACGTTTAGTGATATACGCTGTGCCTAAAAGACGCCTGAATGCCAGAAGCCCCTTTATAATAGCGTTTAGTATTGAAACGTCCACCAATAGAAGCGTGAGCTGAGTTTCACGTTCACCTAAAGAAGCGTAATGAAGCACGTCCACCAGTGTAAGCGCTAATAAGACTGGTGCTCCGGCGCTCTCCTATGAGAGATTCTGGTGCTCCAGCGCTCTCCTAAGAGAGCTTCTGGTGCTCCGACGCTCTCCTAAGAGAGCTTCTGGTGCTCCGACGCTCTCCTAAGAGAGCTTCTGGTGCTCCGGCGCTCTCCTAAGAGAGCGCCTGTTATCCGACGTCTTTTTAATAGAATGTATTATATACGGACGTTATTTTAGTAGAACGTTTTAACCAGACGCTCATTTGGCTTGCGTTTCTTCTGCCAGCATTCTTCTAGTGAAGCGTTACTTCATACGCATTCTTTTGTGAGCGTCTCATCAAATGATTTCCAGGCACTGCGTCCGTGTTTCAAAACGCTTTCATAAGGAAACGTCTTTTGTTAACGCCCAATTAGAAAAGCGTGCGAGTATATATAAGATTTGGAGAAAATTTTCTCTGGAACAGTGGTTTTACTCGCCTCATTCCTATATATACTCGTCCGTTGCGGTTGATTTTGGACGACCAAAGAGTAAATTTAATCTTTACTCTTTGGTATAGTCGTCCATTGCAGTTGCTCTTAATAGGTCAAATATGGAAAAAAAAACGTTTGATATAATTATTATAGGTATAAAATGTGTGGACCGATATTTCGTCGATATTTAAAACCGAAATCTCCCTGATACAAAGGTGTAGCACTGTATCGCTCTCGACCGACACAAACCAAAATCCGATATCAACTACATTGGTCGTGACCTGTCGTATCAGTATACTTTAGACCTCTATCTTCCTAGAGGTGGACCAATTTAGGTACCCAAGTATGGATCAATGCCACCCACCACTACCAATTCCCTCCAAATGTGGAAATGTGTGCTCTTTATGGATGCCATGAACATGAACCACCTAGATTTATTGGTCTATTGGGATATATCCATGACTGTTGTACTGGCAAGCCACTTAGCCATCTGAGTTAGGGAAGTAGTAGAACGTGCAAGCCCTCCAACCAACTTTTGTTCACTATAATAGTAGAACGTGCCATCAAAAATTTTTAAATCACCCATAATAAAAAATATCAAGTCATATGTACCCAATTTTATTCATTGATTGAATTTTTTTAAAACTTAATAATATATTTTGAGAAATAAATAAGAGAAAAATTTGGTTTTATCATACAATAATTTAAACATCCTTGCAAAGGTATTATAATTTTATTCTCTGTTTCTTGACATTTTCCACGAGATCATACACTTGTATGGTTGTGCTCCATTCTTTCACGATCATTTCTAATAGTTTAAAAGGATGAAACCAATTTTAAATTTTGGGAAATAAAACAAATAAGTGGTAAACTACCGGCTTTCTAGGATTCCAAAAGATAGTTGTTGATCATTTCTCTTGATTATTATTTCAAATAATTTATGAAGCCTGGAACTTTGAAGAACAACCCTAGCATTAGTATTCTTTACCACACTATCATATAAACCGCCAAGTTGTTTCCACCCACGTCTAAACCGAGTGTTATGGGTTGTAGTTTCAGTTCTTACTCTTTGAGCAATATGTTTGGGCCAATTCTTTCTGCTCAATTGCACATAGTGATCCATAATCTATATAAAATCATTGCATGAAAGGCCTAATTTAATAAAATCACAACACTCATGCTTTAATTTGATCACATAATCTAATCTGATATATGCTAATTCATGGAAATTCATGCTTTAATTTGAACACAACTTAACTTATCTCTCTTTAAATTGTTAATGAAAATAATCAACAGAAGTATGTAGAGATTCCGTATCAATCCAAGAGCAAACTCTTTAAAGCAATCGAACTAAATTTATGATGGTCAAGAATTCTCGACGTGAAAACACAGAGACAAAGAATTTCCCGTTGTTCCTTAGTAACTCAGTGAAATACCACTCTGGAAGAGCTAGAATTGAAAATGCTATTTTGGATTTGCATTTTGAGCATTGACTAGTCAAGCGCAATTTCGAATTACGCTCAATACAGAACACGATTTTGATTGTTGTCTAGGGTTATTTAAATTTGCGTTTTCTTGGATTCCATTATAAACTTGAACTTTCATGATCTAGTCCAAATATAGAAGGAAGATAAAATTCTTTCACCATAAAACTTGCTCTTAACCGTTTGAGTTATGAGTTATTATTCAACCGACTCTGGTTCTATTTCTGTTTTTTTGGCTGGACTGAATGACTCAGTAGTAGTAGTTCGGTATCAAATTGAGGCACGAGTTAAAAATGACAAAAGGCGATCAGTTTGACATTTGACTCGGAGCAAGTAGAAACCCCCCTACATTTAACTACTGCCTGCTAAATCTTATCATAAGTCATAACAACCACCACAAGTTGGATATTGGAATATCGATTATCAATCTCGTTCCCAGTTCTGCTCAAACCAATCTAATTCAATTTTAGGGTAGAGGTAAACAGATAGATGTCGTTGGAACCTCCACCATTTCAAGAAGCCCCACGCTGTGACGTATGCAAATGCAGTTTCAACACTTTCCGACGTAGGGTTAGTGTTCTCAATTACTTGTGCTAAATTCTGATTTCAATTTCTAATTAAACCTTTCCTTTTTTAGATCAAAAGGTTTATATTGTAATAAAGGAAATGGGATTTGCAATTGCATATCGTATAAGGTTAAATTATTGAAAGTTATGAGGTTTAGATTATCCAGATCTTGTATCTGAAAATCTAAGATGTTATGGGAATGTAGAACACATAATTGCTTCAAAACATAGCTTGGTAAGATATATATATGGTGCACAACACGGGATAGATCATGTCACAATAACCATTAGTAACTATAATCTGATTAGCAAACAACCGAACAGATCACTTTTAGTTAGTGGTAGTATGATACGAGCTGGAGAGTCACATAGGGGTTCAGTCAGAGGATATGAAGCTGCCCCCTCCTTTGCAGGTCCTAAGTAAATTGTGGGGTATGGACATTGGAGGGGTTGCTTTCCCAATGTCACTGACCTTGAGGCGAATCAGAGATTCAATTATTTCAAGTATGAAGTATCCCTTGTCTCATATTCAAGTAATATTAGTAATGGTCTTGAGTATCCATTGTTTACTTAAGATTGGGCCTCATCCATTGGTTTTCAGTGGAATTTGGGCATGACAGTGTGGAGGGGTTGCTGTCAGTGTCAGTCTCAGTCTCACCTTCCTTGAGGTAAATCATATTGAATGATGTCAAGGATCCGTAGTTTCATTTTCATATAGAATGTTTTGTAGAACACGAGTCGTTTCATGTCGTATATAGACTTCCCCATTCTGCTCACTTTGCACATTGCCATTTTGATTTTTTTTCCCTTCCGGTTTAGAGTTCGGCTAGCCTAATACTGAATAGATGATTAGTTTTTGATGTGTCTTTTGTAGATTCCTTTGTCTATCTAATATTGGGCCTCATTGATTGTTTTCTCGGCGTAAAGTTTCTTAAATTGGTGATATAATTTCTCATTTTCATCATTTATGGGGTTGGATAACTTGACAAGTCTAAAGACTGATATTATATACATTAGATTCTATAAACAGACAAATATTAAACATAGTTCAATAAAAATTACAACTAAGTCGTTTCAAAAGATGTGGATGCCGCCTACTGAAACAAAACATACTGACTCCATTATGGCATTCAGTCTAAAAACATTGTCTTCAATAAACCATTTGCGTCATCCAATCTGACATTTTAGAATATATACTTCTACTTTCTTTATCTGATACCAGTTTAGGCTGTGCAAGAATTTATTTCATTATATATATATATGTTACTGCAAGAAACAAGGATTTATATTTAACTCCATGTATTCTTCTTGTTTCATGCAGCACCATTGCCGATGTTGTGGCAGGACACTGTGTCATGACCATTCATCTGATCTAATGGTATGGGGTTTCTTTCTAACTTTTCATCTATTATTTGTTCCCGTCCAGCTGTTTTGCTGTTGATGAATTCTAAGTATCATGTTCTCTGCTGCCTTAACACTGTACAAAATTTGCAGGCTTTACCGCAGTTTGGCATTCTGACAAGTGTCAGAGTATGTTCTGATTGTTTTAACAATTCTCGGTAAACCTCTACTCTCTTTACATTTTCTCAGATTTAAGTCGAGGATACTTGCAGCTGGATAGTGCATGGCTGTGTTACATCTGAAATTTTCTGGAAATGCTTTTTTCTCTCTGGATAACAGTTACGGAAATATATATTTTTAACATATGAATGGTCTTCATAAATTTGGTTTGTCTGAATCAACGCTTTAACATTCTGCCTGCTTAAAAAGTGAAATATTCAAGTATTTCGACCAAAACATTGAAATATCAAACCACGGGTCGATGTAAAGGATGGGTTGCTATTTTCATGATACTTGATGAATCTAGGGTTGTCCTATGGCTCAACAATTTCTTAATGAGTGATATGTCATCTCCAATTTAATATTTACCCCAATCCTTTTCTGTAAATGTTAGGACTGAAGGGTTCACATAGGTCTCCATAATCCGCATGCTGTCTCTCTTCTTGTCGTCTGAGTTTGATTATAGTAACAACAATCCATAGCAAAAGACTAGTTAATCCAAAAGTTAACTACATAATTAAAAAAAAAAGGAACATCTAGTATAAAACAAAGTTATGTAGGTATACGATGATGTAAGTTATAATCAGAAATCTGATTATCAAAGTAACCAATAGACCAATATTCGTTACCAGTACTGACTTCGATATCATCTGTAAAACAAAGTTCAGTTAGTATGACATTTTAAAAAACTCCCATTTAAAAGGATAAAATTCATTGAAAGTTATATATATATATCGTCATATATGGTTGCATTCAAAGTAATTTTGGTTGCATCATTTCTTTCATTCATGGTTGAATCAATTGAAATTTTCTTTGAAACAAAGATTCCATAGGTGAAAATATGATAATGGTGTAGTAGGTGTCTAGGAAAATACTCAAATAGGTCAAAATGATTTTAGAAAAATATCTAAAAAATGTGATATGCGTGGATTTTTTTTACGTTGGTTGTTCTTGAAAGAGAGATTTGCACTTATAAAGATTCCTAAATAAGCATAAAGAGAGGTTTAAGCTTACAAAAATGATTCACATATTAGCTGTATTTTTGTTTGGAGTTTCTTTACATACTAGTACCTATTAAGGTTAGCAATACATTTTACAATTTGGTATATTTTTGTCGAATCAATAAGAACTATGATGGTTACATACTATGTTTGGTTTTTATCGGGCTACTTCGGTTTTTCGGTACACTTTTTTGTTCTTTTGGAACATGAAACCAATACCAACCACCTAAAATGGGTTTTTCGGGCGGTTTCATGGTTGTTTTTTTGTCGGGTTGGACTAGGCTCGGACCAGGTTGAAAACCAACCTATGTGTATCCCTAGAGGAAGGTCTCTAGTATTCAAATAGTCGGACCTTTGTTACTTGAAGCAGAAAAGAAAGAGCTTGAAAGATTTACAGCAGGCCTTGGGGATGACCTGAACGCATGAGAGTGTTGTTGGTCCCATACTCCACGGCTCAGATCTACTCCGGACACTTTTCTTATACCCATCAATATTGTTTTCCTAATTTGCTTCAGTTTATACATCGATATGACACAATAAGAGAGATGCAGATCATTTACCCTATGTTTGTTTTCAGATTAATGAAATGGTGTGTACAGCTTCCTTATATTTCAGTGGTTTGCTATACTCTAACCAAAATCTTTGTCTAGATTGGGTGAAGATAAATCGCAGATGACTTTCAGTGGTAGTGACGCAGCGACAGATGCAGTTTCCAGATTAGATATTCGTGACACTGTCGACGAGAAGTCTACTCCAGATTCAGAGCAGAACTCTGTTATAAATGTTCCGGAGTGCAAATGTGGGATGCCTTTATGCATTTGTGTTGCCTCAGCTCCAGAACCAGATCCTGCTCCTTTGCAGGTATTCAGATGATTCCATCATCAACAAAGAGTAGTTTCCATGTCTCTCTCTCATTTACGTGTAGCTTTTTCTCTTCTTTTTTTGACAGATGCATACTATGAACACAGTTCAACCTCAACCTAGCAGCAGGAGGAAAAAATTGGACCAGACTCCAAAGAATACAGGTCCAAGTTCCAACAGCAGCAACCCTAGGTCTGTGACATCTCTTCTTTTGAATTTTGTTTAAAGTTCAGTGCTTTGTTCATTTATAAACAACTAGGAGCCTTCCTACTTTAACCATAATTCTTATCAGGTGATATACTGGTTAAGTGACCTAGTTTAATCAGATTTATGATATAAAAAACCATGTTGTAGATACTGTAAATAAATTTATAATTCTGATTGATGCTTGATTTTGCGCTCGTCAGCCAACTTCAAACTTTAAAAGAAACCAAAGTGTAGTGTTTACTTAAGAAGAGTTGTCTGAGTGTGGTAATAAGCATTTTACTGATCATCAATTCCTTCGACTGTCAAAAACTGAGAAAACTGGCCATGTTTAGAATACTGTTTAGGTACACATTGATACCCTTGTGATAAGTACTTGATGCGAGCTAAGTTTTGGTGTCTCAGGTTTTGGTATCAGTGTTAGCTTGGTGAATTAATATTACTCTTTAGTATCTCTTTTTAGTAAGGTGTTGTGCTAGAGGGGTCAAGGTTGAGTCCAATCACTTGGCAAGAATAAGGTCTGGGTGACGAGGTTCATTGGCAGATGGTTTAGTAAAGACACTCAACATGGGGTGCAACCCATATGGAGTTTTCTGCTGGAAGTCGTTCAATTCTTGTTACACTGAGGAGAAATCCAAAGGTATAAGGGCGTCAGAAAGCATTGTGACACAGTTGATAGCACTGCTGCATCTTGCCAAAGAAAACTACGTCGGATCAAATAAACATAATTTTGAACTTTGGTCAGAGCTTACTGTATAATGGTTGACATGTTTGACACTGGATGAGTTTCTTTCATGACCAACAACCTCATGCCTCCGTATCAGTTCAGAATTTTGACTATGTAGAAGCATTGCCTTTAGGACTACTTGTAGAAACTTCCATGTGACTAACTGGGGAATGCGAGAATTTGCCCTCAAATGACTTTGTGGTTGCCATGTGTCTGTGTGGTAGACAGTGCAGCAACCATGTGGTATAGAATAATCTGTGGATGAAAATCCTGGGTCGTTGACCATCTTATGGATTTCAGAGAGCAGTACAGGGTTAGCGATAATGACATGGCTGTTCATATAACTTCAGCATGGGTGAACCTTATCCAATAATATAAACTTTATTGTTCTGCTGAGCACCTTCATAGTTATGCTGAGCATCTAACATAATAGTTATTGACTGCATTGTAGTGGTAGTGGTACTGTGACACTGCGAGTAACAAACTGCCATGAAAAGCAACAATGATATTCTGACATCTATTATTATGTCATATGTGGTTCTTATTTCTATTTTCTCGAATGAAAAGTTATCGGTTCAGTCATCCTGTGGTAATAACTGATCCAAGTTAAATTTGCAGCTCCGTCTTTAATCCTGGTCACTTGACAAAAGCAAGTGTGAGTGAATCCAAGGCAAACTATGAAGTTAATGGGGAGGTACGGTAACTTCAACATCTATGTTAGAGCATAACCTTTGTGCTTATTGTCCTGTAATGCATCATTTTATTACCCAGGGTTTACGAGAAGCTATCAAGAACAGTGACACTGCAGCAGTTAGAAAGCTTCTGAGTGAGGTATTCTAATATTAGTTTTAGATTCCACTCTGAATACAGATAGTGAGCCGAACAACTGATTTTATGACTACCTTTTCATTGTTGCTAGGGTGTGGGTGCAAATTACTGTGACAAACAAGGATTATCTTTGTTGCATTTGGTAGGCACTCTTTCTTTAGCTGATTTCTTATGGGCTCTGTCTCAAATGTAAATGATATTTATGTCTTAGCTATTTACTTTGTGCTTCCAGGCTGCCCTTTTCAATCAGACTGAAATAGCTTTTATTCTCATGGACAATGGGGCGAATTTGGAATACAAAAATCAACAAGGTACTTATGATTCATTTACCACTGTATATGGAATGCAATATTTTGAACCTTTTCCATATTCTTCCTTCCTTTCGGACTAGGAGAGAAGTTGTTGTTGTTTTTGCGAGTTCTTGCAGAATCAAAGTTCTGTACCAGTGTTCAGTACTACAGAATTTAGATATTCTAGGATAACCAAAGAACAAATTAAGGACAACAGCTAGAAAGGGGCAACCTTGGATCCTACACAAGTTCTTTGTTTTGGACAGTTGTGTTGCAACTAAATAACACATTCAGTACTGCAACTATCAGTGTAGAACCTGCAAACCTGGTGATACTTGCACTACTTTAACAAGTTGTATTTTCCTAGTTTCCTAAAGAATTAAGAAATAAATTGCATTTAAGTTTGAGGGAGAATCCGTTGACATGGTTATCCTCACATTCCTACAAAAATAAAGCACAATCCGAGACGTTTAACCCCACCATCCATCACTTTGAAAATTAGCCGTTGAAAATTAACGTCTGAAATTAAAATTGGTGGATGGTGAGGTTTAGTATCTTGCAAATGCTCTAATTTTTAGTTGGAATACAGAGCACTTTAAGAACATATTACCAAAAAATTAGCTTCAAAGTGTGAGAATAACATGTTAGCGTATCCTCCCTCTTTTTCTTATAAAGAGTCATATGTACCCAATCAACTCCATTCTTAACAGTGTCATCTTTTGTCTAAGTTCTTTTGCAAGCAAGGATATTTGTTTATATCTGTAAGTTTTTGTTTGTGAGGCAGTAACTCTAACACTGCAGTGTTTTTTTTTTCCCCAGGAGAAACGGCATTGGATTGTGCCCCAACCACTTTGCAGTACAAAATGAAGCAAAAGATGGAAGAAGGGGCTTAGTTGAAGTGAATGTCCAAGTGAATGGAATTCATTAATTCTTTCTTCATTATGTATGAATATGGGCATGCTCAGTTTTTATGGTGGCCCTGGTGGTGCACCCCAGTGATAGTGATGTGAACATCAAAAACAATGTAAACATTTACAGGAACACGGTTTAAGAATAAATTATGTATTTAGAAGAAAACTCGTGTCCATTTGAAGGAGAGAAGTGTACAAGTCAGCGGCCAATGTCCGGAAAAGCAACGTAGTAAAAATCAGCTAGATGGTGAGCCCCAAATCTTTATGTGGAGCCTCCATCAGAATAAGCAAGAGTTGGATCAACTACCCAACTAGTTTGTGGGTAATAAATAGACATTGCGATACTTAAAGTCTTACACCTATGTAGAATAGGGTGAGCATTTGGATCAAGTCTGCAGATCCATCCGGCCCATTCGTTTTTTATGGGTGGATATCTGATTTGTACATTGAAGGATGGGACGTGGGTGCAATTTGTGGGATGCAACGGATATTAGATTGGGTGTGGTAAAAATCCGTTAGGACATCGGTACCCGTTACACTAAAAGGCTATATGAAATTTTTGTAAAATATAGGGGTTAAGGGCATTGTTGGGTTCTTATTCTTGCTTAGAAAGATAATATTCACATTCAGGTTGAGAACTTTAGCCATACTCTCTGCAAGCTAAGAATAGGGCTGCACAACGGGTGGGTCGGGTCGGGTTTGGCTTCACCCGCACCCGACCCGCCTATCACTGGTTTTTTTTTCATCACCCGCACCCGACCCGCCGGGTGCTCGAGTCGGGTCGGGTCAGACCCGCCCAGATGGCGGGTCGGGTCGGGCGGGTGCGGGTCACCCGCCCAAATAATCAAGCAAATTTTTTTCATGGGTTTGGCTGTTTTTTTGATCCTCACACGCGCCACCTGATAAACCATTTTACCTAACAATCGATAATCTCAAAATCTAAGTCCCAACATTCAAAATTATACAATAAAATTAGAGTTTTAATATGCAATTCTTCTACGACATTTCCCACTAGCAAGTAGCAACAAAAACAAGTTCATCTTAGTACCAGCACCATCCAGGTCACCAAATAAGAATCAATCGTCATCTATGATGATGGAAGCACCATGGTTATCAAATAGCTCTGCAACAAAAGAAATGAACAATTAGAATGAAAAAGATTAAAAATACCGATAGTAATAAAATATATGAAGTTAAGAACCATGATCCATGAAGTACAAATTATACCCGACTCAAGAACTTCAACCTCCTCCTCCTCGACTCCAAGGCTAGAAGAATCTTTGTCAATTGGTGTACGTAACCAATTTTGCAATAAAATTAATGCCTCAAGTGTTCTAGGCTTCAAGGAACTTCGAAAAGGATCCAAAATTCGTTTTCCGGTACTAAAAGCTGATTCAGAAGCAACAGAAGAAACGGGTATAGCAAATATATCTTTGGCTATGAGTGGTAAAATGCCAAACCTCGCAGAGTTGATCTTCCACCAAAGTAATATATCAAAAGAAGAATCATCCTCATTGGCCGGAGAGTAGATAGGCTCGGCCAAGTATCTTTCCACCTCAGATCTTCTATGATCCTCCACATTGCTCAATTGGTTTTTGCGTTTATTCCTTTCTTCCTTATACTTAGCCTTGCCAGAAATAGAAGAACCTTGAGCAAAAGTACAACTAGAGTTACCTATAGACTCGGATGAAGATATCACACTTTCAGTTGTATGTTCTAATTTATAAGCTGTGAACAGTTCATCAAAATCCTTTTTAACTTTATCAACCCAAGCTTGTACCCTTCTTTGTTTTATCACAGGGTCGTAATGCACAACTAAATATTCAACAGTCACATACAATCCTTGTTCTTTCTCTCGTGGATCCAGAAGTACAGCAATAAACATCAACGAATTTATTTTTTCAAAATCTCCCCAATACTTGTTGTACTTGAGCAACATTACGTCGCCCATGTGACTTAAGAAAGGATCCTCGTATCTATTTTTCCATTCTTCTAATTCTTGACGAACAGTACCGAGTTCCTCCAAGAATGAGTGCGAAGTAACATATGTAGAAGCTGAAAAAGCAACAGTTGAATCGTAGAATACCTTTAGAAACTGAATCAGAACTCTGGAATTGCACCAATCATAACTTTCAGGAGCATGCACTGGAGGCCTTTTCTTCTTTTTGGATTTTGTAAGAGCAACATCTACTTCTTCTTCTGGAATATCTACTTCTTCTTCTTCATCGTCAGAATCTAGATCAAAATCAGCATCAATATCAACATTGTCATCACCGTCACCCATATGAAAAGATGGTACTGGAATATCATAACAAAACTTCTCACGGAATGCCCTATCTGACTCATGTAGCCTTTCGAAAGCTTTTTCATACCTCTCTGCAGCAACTAACATCAAATAAGTAGAATTCCACCGAGTTTTCACATCCAAAATCAAACCTTTTTTACAATCTATCCTTGCCATCTCAGCAGCATCCATAAACTTCTTCAATCTTGCGGGAGATTTTGTGACATACTTTACCACTGCCCTGATTCTGAGAATTGATGTATGATACTTTTTTAAACCATCCTTAAGGACAAGAGCAAGTACGTGGGCCGCACATCTAACATGCAAAAATTTAGCTCCAAGTAACGAAGAACCCCAACTAACAATTTGTTTTCTCAGATAATCAATAGCAGTTTTATTCGCAGATGCATTATCAAGAGTGACCGTGAATACTCTCTCAAGACCCCATTCCACCAAACATTTCTCCAAAGCCTTACCAATTTGTTTACCTTCGTGACTTTCAATCAAACAAAAACAGATGATTCTTTTATGCAGCTTCCATTCACGATCAATAAAATGAGCCGTTACAACCATGTAATTGTAGTTCTGCATCGATGTCCAAGTATCAGTAGTAAGACATACTCTTGTCTTATTTGTCTTGAAATAACTTATCAATGCGGCCTTCTCATTCAAAAACATCGTGCATATATCACGATACACTGTCATACGACCTGGAATCTTGAATCTCGGCTCAAGATACTTACAAAAAGCCCTAAAGCCTTCGCCTTCAACAATTCTAAAAGCCATTTCATCTGTAATAATAAACCTAATCAACGCTTTTCTACATCCTTCTTGAGAAAAACTGATCCCCACCAACTGTGGTTCCTCTCCCGACTTGCACGGTTGAAAACCAAGTGTTTGTTGTCCTCCCTGCTCCTTATTAATTGTTTTCTTGTACTCAATACACTTCTCTAAATGATGAGAAAGATTGGTAGTCCCATGTGTTTTACCACCAATCTTGTAACTACCTCGCCCCTTTGGACAATGCTTACACTTTGCTTTAGCACCATCTTCTATAATATCGAAGTGATTCCATACCCAAGATTTCTTCACACCCACTCTAGGCTTCTTATTTGATGATGAAGGTTGAGAAGATGGTGTCGCGGCGGATGATGAAGGTTGACTAGATGGTGACGCTGATGACCCAGCTATACTCCTTGTCCCTGGTGCCGATGCCGGTTGACGTTGAGGTGGAGGTCCCATAGAACTTTGGGATGGTCTTCCTTGTACAAGTGGAAGATCTGAAGTAACGTCATCTTCTGAGATTTCAACCATGATGATAACCTACAAGGCAGAGATGACAGAAGGGGTGAGTTATCATACATACATATGTATTAGAAGTTGAAAAGTATAACACATGTCACTTGGTGTGTGAGCAGAGTTGATTTTCCAAATTTTGGCTTGGAAGTTTTATCCCTATAGCATGTGGTCGTAATTCTGGTTTTCTGTTTGTAAGGAATGGGTCTGAGGGAGATATTAAATTTGGATGCTTCTTTTATTGGTTGATCACATAAAAAATATAATAACATAGAGGGTCATAAAGATATTTTGATTTAAAAAATGAATGCAAATATACATGATAGTTTTGAATTTTCATATACATTCAATAGTCAGTTGGCTTATTGGCTACATCCTACATTTTCTTCTATTTTCTATTTACAGCTTAACAACCATCACTTACTTCTGAAGCAAGACCAAAATGTCAAGAATTTGATTTCGGATTTATTCACGAACTCTTCTCAGTGCTGCTTCCTTATAGGTAACACCGTAACAGTAAGCTTATCTACCAATCTGCAGCAAGAGGAGCACATAATGAGATTCAATAGAGACTTAAAAGTGAATAAGAGATGTTAGTGAAAAACTGTTACATATGAATTCTGATTATGACACGACAATTACAACCTAAAAGTTTGTCCTTGCTAAGTTTTCTGTAAAATCAGAACTGGTACAATCAGAGACTGTCAACAAAAACCAAAAAACTCAACAATAACACAAATAAAGGCTGGATATGGGTGCTGATAGAATCCCAGATAGTTTATACAAAAATTTATCCTTGTTAAGTTTTCTGTAAACTCAGAAAATGGTACAATCAGAGACTGTCAACAAAAACCAAAAAACTCAACAATAACACAAATAAAGGCTGGATATGGGTGCTGATAGAATCCTACATCGTTTATACAAAAATTTGTCCTTCTCCATGGATTGGTGGAGCTGCACTAGTGCTGTTAGGGTTCAGCTATTAAGTCTTTAACCAACAGTCGTGCACCATAATAAAATAACAATTGACTTTGAATTGATTTCTTCATGTCTAAACTATTTAAGAATTTAAATCAGTTTGAGAAAGAGAAATATGTGGCATAATCTAATTATCTATAATCTTTGGATACAAATACATAAGAAACATGTAACAGCAATTAATATTGATCGACAGTCTCATCGCCAGTTTAAGAAACACGGCACTTATAATGAAACTTGTAGCAATTTTGACCACAAGATTCCTCACTATTTGCAAATAACTATAATCAAGACCTCGATTTATAAGTATGTCAAACTACAACTAGTTGGTGTTACCTAAATCTGAACCTGTAACTCAACTTACTAATGGAACTTGTGGCAATTTTCAACCAGAATTCCTCGCTGTTTGCACATTACTACGCTCAAGACCTTGTTTCATTTAGTATGGTTAACTACAACTAGTTGGGTGTCATCCAAATCTGAACCTGCAGCTATAATTTCAAAGCTTATATGACCATCTACTAGTACTTGATGTTACCCAAATCTAAACCTGCAACCATATAAAAAACTAAATTCAACTAGATAACTAACAGTTAATTAAGATTCCATCATCTCTTTATAGTTCATACTCAGACTAAATATTTTCAAGAACATTCCCCATATTTTTTTTTTTAATTTAAGCTCATGAGTATCATCTATCAGGACGTGAATTCACTAATTAATCAACACTCTTAAATTATTAATTTTGAGGAAAATGACACAGAAATTTCCACCAACTTTGACATATGAATGGTTTTCAACAACTATCACACAAACTATACACAAGGAATCAAATTGAAGAAACAAAAATAGAAAAGAAGAAAAATGCATACCCAAACTACCTAGCAGCTCCACCAAACAGAATCAGAGCCTATGAATACTGGAATTTAGTCAATGAAGCATCAACATCATCAATTTAATACACTAATGAAAAATCCCCAAATTTTAACTTGAAGAACCCTAGTTCTAAAATTGATTTAAAAACACTAAATCAAAACTAGTAAAACCCTATCACAGATTTAGAAACATCCAAAACTAATAAAACCCAATTTCAATTGCTACTAAATCATGTAAATATGTAATATACACATTAATTTGAATTAGGGCAAAAACTTACCTGTAAGAGATTGAACTGATGTCTGAATCTCTGATGGTATTGATGAACTGATGAAGTGATGATGCAGGGAACTTGGGTTCAAGGTGGTGGTGGTGGTGGTATGCTCTACTACTCTGTAGAAGAAGAATCGAACCAGAGACTCAGACTCAGAGAAGAGAACAGAGAAGAAGAAGAAAGAGCCGAAGAACGGAAGAAGAATAAGTTTTGTTTCTGTTCTGTTTTGATAAAACTTGGGCGGGTGGGCGGGTCGGGTCGGGCGAGAGTTGGCCTCACCCGCACTCGACCCGCCAGAAGTCGGGTATAAGAAAAATCACCCGCACCCAACCCGTTCAACGGCGGGCCGGGTGCGGGTCGGGTTATTTTGGGCGGGTCCGGGTCGGGTTGGCGGGTAGGGTCGGTTTTGTTCAGCCCTAGCTAAGAAGTTGTTTTAGCTTTACTTTTGTTCTGACTTTTGTTTTTGTTCTGATTTTTATTAATTTTTGATTTTGTTGGGTTCTTTGTTGAATCGATTTTCAGAGCAGCTACAATATCAATTTCAGGTTAGATGTAAATCAGTTAAATCAATGTAGATCTTTTCTCAACTTTGAGAGTTTTGATTTGATTTTTAATCGAATTTTATATTGAATCAAATCGATTTAGTCATAATTTTATTATTCAATTACCTAATTTCAGATTCTAAATCAATAGACTGATTTGAGTCAAATCATCACGACTAAACAATTGAAACATACACATCTTCTTCTGATTGGGAAGGGTACTTACTAAATTGTTGATAAGGTAAATTTCAGTTGGCTGCATAACATGTTCATTTTCTGCATAATGTAGTTGCATAACTTGTTTTCTTTGATGCTTTTCTTTTTCCATGTTTTTGTCTTGTATGTTGAAATGTTTTTTGTTAGTTCACCAGTTGTACATTATTTAAATGACATTTTAGCTCAACATTTTGATTTCAACATAACTCTGGAGTCGTTGAAGACAATTGTTTGCCAGAAGTGGACTTATTTATTTCCTTATCATATTAATTTTTTTTAATGACGGAACCAAGTTTGTGCGTGTAGATTCTGATATCCTGCTTTGGGGTTTTTCATCTCATTCCCATTGTAAACGTCAAAAAGTTGTTATTTGATTGTTGAAGTTGGCAGCAATGCTTCCATTAGTGGTAGTAGATCTTCTAGTAATTGTTGGGTAACTGAACCTGAAGAAGTTGTGGTCCATTTCCTTCAGGATGGTTCTGTGCGTGTTACCAAGACTCTTAGATCTGATGGGTGATTTATAATACTTAGTGAAGCCGGTAAAAGTTTTTTTGGAGGTATAGCAGGAAGTACGAATTGTGGTGAAGAAATATGAGGTTAAGTCTAGGTATCGTCTTCTTGTTACCAAGAATAAATCTAGTAGGTTATATGTGAAATGCACACAAGACACTTGCCTTAGCAATTTAGGATTGCCGCTATTGATGATGAAAACATGATGCTCAAGGTTAAGAAATATGTTAATAGTCATGACTGTGGATTGAGATATAAAAGGCTCCACCAAAAACTCAGCAGTCTTTTTGTTTTTAATTTGATGTCGAACGACATCAGAAGTGATCCAAGTTTCAACGCTTCTAATTTTTTTAAAAAATTTAAAGCTCAATTTTGGTATCAGTGTAAAATATGATCAAGCTTACAACAGTAAAGAGAAAATGTAATATGATATATTTGGTGATGATGTCATATCATATTCGCATTTATGTGGTATGTAGACTTTATTCGTAGTACTGACAAGGGTATTTTTATTGATTTTTAGGTTGATCGATGCATTAATCAGTTTGTGCGCCCCCTTTTATTTCTTTCGAGGCATGTATTCATGGTTATTATTTCCTTCGTCTATCAGATTATGTGGATGTGACTTTTTTGACAGAGAGATTTACGGTAGGTTTGGTATTGCCTTTTTCTTTTTTTAAAGCACTTTGAAAACGTATATTATGTAATATTATCATATGTGTGTTTGGTAAAATTTTCTCAAAGTGCTTTTTAGCAAAAACATTTGTAAAATTCCAACTTTTAAAAGCTGAGGAGCATGAGCTTTTAAAAGCTCCAAAAACAAATATAATTTTCGAGAAAATTGTTAAAAAAATATTATTTTTACAACTATGATATATAATTATTTTTCATTATAAATATAATTTCGAGAAAAAATATCAAACTAAAATTTAATTAAATATTTATTCTTATTTATTATAAAAAATTAATAAAATATGATATTTAATATAAGAAAATAATAGTATGTTTCGAAGAAATTTTTTTGTAGAAAGATAGAAGGTAATTTTATCATTTATAAAATACACAAGGATAAAAAAAAGAGAATCATATAGGAAATTAATATGGACCCATCGCTTTTGCGTTTGGAGCTTTTAAAAGCTCTTATCAGCTTTTAAAAGTTGAGCAATTTTGTAAATGCTTTTTCTAAAAAGCACTTTGAGAAATCTTTAGCAATCACATATGAAAAAATATTACATAATATACATTTTCAAAGTGCTTTTAAAAATCTTTACCAAAAACATACGAAAAATATTTTGAGAATTAATGTAAACTTACATAAGTTTTTACTAACTACTTTCCAAGGATCTACCAACTCATTATATAATCAAGAGAATCATATTATCTAATGCATTAAATAAGTTTTCATTGGCCTTTATGTCCCAGCTGTTTGTACCATCTGAAAACATTTTGATTGCCATTTTGACTTTTTTTGGTTGACTTTTCGTATTGCTTCGTCCATTTCCAACGCCTGCATTTTTCTTTTGCCTCATAACTTCATCTCCTCTTCATGTGGTAGCATACAAAAAGGAGGCAGTCACGATAAGAACCTTGTTGAGGACGCATCTTGTCATGCTCAATAATTCAATATACAACTAGATCAGTCTTTATCTCGAACTTTGGTGGTAGCTTCAGGATTTCTTTATGTTTTTTTTATTAGATATGGCATGCAAGAATTTTCCATCCTAACTACTTGTATGTTTCTTGCATGCGACCAATAAAGTAGGAAGACTGTTAAAGATGCTCCACTCACCTCATTCTGAGAAGTCATATTCTAGCAGAGTCTAGTATTTACCAACATGTTCTCATTTTGTGATCAAGCTCATTGGCAAGAACAATTTATCAAATTATTTATGAGATTAAAGATGAATTTTTCAACATATTTTTCAATCTCACCTGAAAATTTACTTTTAACAAAGAACTGCAAAACAAATATTAGTTGCCAACAACTAAACCAAATCATAGGCTCAAATATTATGTAGTCGTCAAAAATTTCATAGTATATAATGAAGTAGCACACTGCATAAAAAAACAAAGTGGATGGAGATATATGCATATTTTTTTCAACTTACCCAAGCATCTGGCATCATGAATACCACCTCCGCGTACGTATGATTATAACTCTCAATTCACCTGGTCGCTTCGAGAACAACATATAAAAGTAGAAGCGGGTTACCTCACCTTCCATGTAATCATTTTCCGGTAGACGCTTAATTGTGTCTCCATAAATAGTAATGTCCCAATATTATGGGTCTTCATCTCATTTTCCCTCATAGACTTTTTAAGAAAAATTTCTGCAAGAGTAACAAAGTTTATTTTTACAAGTTGTTAGCATTTTTTAAATGATTTTTTTTCTAAGTTGATGCACTTACAAGCTGTTAGAGCTATTAAAGTAGGTCTTCAGTACGCGCATCTCATCTGGTTTATCAGTTCTCTGTAATTTTGAAAAGATTTCATTTCATCAAGTGGTAGTAGAGGCGTAAACGGGTTGGCATTAGAAGTGCTTCGTGCATCAACTTTCTTCTGTGCACCAACTTTCTTCCCATCCCCATTCTTATCTATCTGCGAGGATTGTATTTGATTTCCTTTCATTTTTGACTATCATGTCCTTGATTCTTTAATCCTACTTCCCGTTTGCACTTGTTCCTGTTTTCAATATGTTTTTATGGATTTTTCCTTCTGCTTTTGCTTAATTTTAAGTACGATTTTTCTTCAATCTTCTTCCCTAGGCACACCTTTCTTTGGAGTCGATTTCCTTATTGTTCAGTTGCTTTTTCCTACAGATAAGCATAACCAAACATACCAAAACGTGTCAGACATAAGCACATTATCTCCACTTTGTGATTGTATAATGTAGGCATCAAATATTAAAAGTTCAAATTATATATGATGGTTGATTTAATTAGATATGATAAATTATTCCAGCAATTCAGAAAAAAAAAATGCATAATATGTTATGCATCCCACATAAAGGATGCATAATAGGTTATGCAACTAACAAAAGGATGCATAATCTGTTATGCATTCCATAAAAAGGTTGCATAATTTGTTGTGCGGTCCATAAAAAGGCTGCATAATCTGTTATGCAGTTATATTTTTTTAAAACTTTAAGAATATTGTACCATGCTTGTTTGGTTTCTTCCTTCCCCTCCATCTTCATTTGTTACTTTCTCTAGAGATTTTTCTGTTTCAGCAGGTGAAGTTGGAGTTAAAGGATTATCTTCTAGGTTCAAGACGTCTTTGTCCGTCTTTTTCCTTTGAATCTCTTGTGGCATCTAAATAACTTGCTCATTTGGTGGTATCTCAACAACTGAATATTTTGGAGTTGGTGTAATATGGTGATCAAATAAGTTGGTGGTATCTAAAACTTCTTTTGATGCTTTCTCTTGAGTTTCAAGTTGACTTGCAGTTTGGTTTTCACTATCTATAAGGCTTATCACATCTGGAACAGGTTGTTGGGTACGTGCCTCAACTGAAGATGAAACATCAACAGTTTTATCTCCAAAGGTTTCCATATCTTTAGGCTAATGTCATGGCAAAGCAACCGGGACTACTCGAACTAGGAACAACCCGTCGAACAAATTGCAAACTAAGCAGTCATCTGTATTTTCAAGTGAGACTGATGGCGCCAGTTGAGATCTGTTCTTTGTATATGATCTTGCTGATCATCATCAACCAAAAACTATTTTTCACGTGCTTTAATCCTTAATTGTTTTGTTGGTATAATGTGAGTTGTTTGCACTTCCTATTGCATGTTTGTTTCTTTATCGATAGCGAAACTCACAAATTTTTCAAATTCCGTGAACTTAAAAGGTGACAAATATCGTTTTTGACTTGCATCTTGGTCTTCACTATCCCCAAGCCTTATCACTTCTGGAATAGGTTGTTAGGTAGGTATTTCAACTGAAGATGATAGATCAACAACTGTCACATTCTGTGGCAAGTTATTACCAATTGCAATGCTAGACTCACCTGATGATACCACCTGCAAGTTTATCCCTGATATGGATCTACTTCTTCACAAATTCAGACATTTTAGAGTTGAATTATTGCCCTTCTCTATCTGTTTTTTTCAAATTTTGTTACTTATCTTCAACATTCTATAAAGTATCTTCACCTTTTTTACTGTCGAACTATTTTTTGTTTCTACAATAAACTGCAACACCTCATTAAACGCTTATTCGGTCTTATTTTTGTTTTCTTTAAGATGCATTGAAACGACATTGAATAGTTAATGCTTCGTTCTTGTTGCTCTAAGTTCACAAAGTTATAACTCCATTTTAGTGTATTCATCTTTGAAGTTTTTATTCAACTACAACATGAATCAAAACGCTGATAAGGGGATGCATAAGAAATATTATTGGAAACATAATAAACATAAGGGTATGCATAACAGGTTATGCAAACATAAGTTGATACATAACTAGTTATACATACATTTTTGACGACTACATAACATACATAACTTGACGCATAACACTAAGAAGGGTATGTAAAATACTTCTAAGTCTGCAACAATCTTTTTTTTCTTATTATTTTTTATTTCTCCCAAGCTCCACCTTGCATCTCTTGGTGTAGCCTTAGGAAACTCTTTAATACCCTCTAAATCGGAGTGATCAGCTAATCAAAGCTTTAAAAAAATAATTTAATAAGTTTTATAAATAAGATTTATTAACAAAGATCAAGCAACTAAGTAAGCTAACTGTGACAGATCGGAATTTTTTTTGCTTCCAATGGGTCGGGTTTCGGTCCATTAGGCCAGCTCCAACTTCTCAATACGCCACTCGAGAAACCGTACTTTTAAACTTTTCGGACCAATTCGATGTTACCAAGCAAATGCTTATCAAATTATCAATTTGGCTACCAGCTTCGCTAAATATTTTATCTTTCAAAGCAACTGTTCTTCTGAACTGCTTTATAAGAAGACAAGCACAATACTGACATCGAGGATCATCGAATTTGGCAAATTGCTCTGATGTTTTTAACATCTATTTAAGCTGACAAATAATATGAATTTCCTCAATGGGTAATAACTATCTCCCAAACAAATACCAAACTTTACATTCAATATCTCTTTCCATCCTACCGTGTCGCACGGTCTTCCACTCGTGAGTGGGATCCTGACAACGCACACCGTGCTGCACGGGTGAGGGGGTGATCAGTCCCAGTGCCAAGGGTAGTGGAATACCAGCCACCTTTTCGAACGGATTTTCTGGCAAACTCACAGAACTAGGTCAAGCTCAACCGACTATCTTTTTCAAATGATATGAACTACTCAAAAGAGTTAGTAATCATTTCTAGATGGATGGTATGAACTGCCACTATAGGCAATAACCCTTCTTAGATGATATGAATTACCTGGAATGGTAATAATCATCTCTATCACATATATCTGACAGATGATATGAATTACCTAGTATGGTAATAATCATCTCTTATCGCACGTTTTGTATATTTATCAGATGATATGAATTACCTTGGATGGTAATAATCATCTCTCACTAAGTAGTATGAACAACCAGTGATTGGACTGCAGCTACCTCGAGAAGATTACAATCATCTTCAAATAAATAGTATGAACTGCCACGCAGCAACCAACACTTTTAGATGATATGAACAATCTTGTGCAGTTTTGCTGAACCGCATAGCGGCTGCCTACGTACCCTCTCTGTTACTTGAATGGATCAAGCACGACCGTAGTTCGTCAAATTTATTTAGATAGTATGAACTACCCTCACGACTAGTAACTATCTCTTATCAGATAATCTGAACCATCCCGTTTAGATAGTATGGATATTATGATTTGCATAGCAACAACTATCCCAATACACATCGCAACACCAACAATCACCTTAGCAAATATCCATTAATGATAAAATGTCAGCATATATTTGTACATGTACCTGCCACTCAAATCAACAGTTGACTACAACATAAAGGCATAAAGAAAGAGACTTCGCATGAATCATCCATTACATTAGTCATGATGAGACTAAAGGGTACTGTACAAACTAACACATAAACATAATATCTTAAGTTAACTTAAATACTGATTTACTCCACACATATACACTCACTAGGTCAAACCCCCCCTAAGTCTGACTGTGATCGATCCCATCTAAGTAGACACAAAGAAAACATACCATAAGATAGAGGTTTTGTTTGACTATTACACAAATCCTTGAGCATGTGGGTTTACACATCACATAAATAAAATCATTGCAAACATGACAATTTAGTACATTGCATTTGTATCTTGCAAACTGATTAACCCAGGTGGAAACTACAAGAGTTATAACATCTAGAACTCGTCCCAGAATATGTAAGCAGGATGCAAATTAGCCACAGTATACCACTACGAGAACAAGTAAAACACTTGCAACCATGTATGAAATCAAACAACACCAAGACTAAAGGCAATATGTAGCCAATATTCAATATCTTAGCAGGGTCTCATGAGAAGCATACAAAACATTAATGATTGCTTATATATCAAATGAAGCATAAAGAAGACAAGCATATGAGTATACTCAATCACAATAATATAAATTATTCAAAACTCATTTTCAAGTAATCAAACTTAAAAGTTAATTCATATAACTTAAGTGGTATAATAGAGCATACCCCATATTATTTAACAACTCAAATCTTCAGAGCTAATCTCAGGCCTATCTCTTTAAACACTTATTTTGAAGTATTAGGCCACATCATATTTTTAAATCTTACCAAAGGCCCTGCCGTTGAGATATTTAAACTAGCAAATACTCTAATGTGTAACATAAAATCATCTACATAGTAACAAGAAGATGAATATCCAATAGAGTTCAGGTGTTATGGTTCATAAAATATCATTTCAATTACAAACCATAATATAAACATTTAATTCGCAAGCAAGAATACACTTTCCCTGCCCATTTGACTGCCAATACAATGTACAACCATATATACCATGATAAGAAAGGAATAATGAGTGAAATATGAGAAAACAGTAAAGAGTACACTCAAGGGAATATATCTTACTCACACTTACGTTCTTGTAATTTCAGTCACCTAAGCATGTGGTTTCATATCACTAAAACCATAGGTTCCACAAGCATATCAATCAACTAATAATCACATAATTTTCCAATGTCAAAGACCACCTATCATTACTTCTAAACAACTTAAACAAGTCCACTGAAAAGGGATATATTTACAACCCAATCACTAATCTCCACAATAATGATCAATTCAAATATGTATGTACACATATAAACTAACTACAACATAACCAACATCGCATGGCTATATAAAATTTCTGTTTTCAAAATGCAGTCACGCTTTGTCCAATCTTTTCAGTAGTAAATGATATCTGATTTCCTGAAATTTCTACAATATCTTTATAACACAACATATCCAAAAATCATGAAAATCTAACGGTTTATTAAAGAGTTATGTACGTTCAAGCATGACTACTTTCATTATCAATAAACAGAATTCAGTCATGATTCTCCCACGCTTTGGGGTACCTAAATTGATCAGAACTTCGTAAAATTTTTACAGTGGGTTACCTATATATATATATATATATATATATATATATATATATTAACATCATACTAAAATTTTAGATTTATCCGATAAAAGGATAAAGAGTAATATCAAAAACACCCGACGGTTCAGGGTCTGAATTCAACAAACTGCAGTCTCGGTTTATCCAAATTATACAGTAGTAAATGTAACACGATCTTCTTGAAATTCTTATCATACATCCATCACTAAACCAGGAATTACCTAAATAAGTTTCATCACGATCCAACCACTGGATCTCAGAATATCAATAAAACAAAAGCAGACATTATAGGGTTTACAAGGTTGTACATAAGATGTTCAAACACGAATTGTTCATTAGAAATTGCATAATTTCTACAATCAAATAGATATTAGAGTATTTAATGGTGATTGGAAGTTAACCAATTCATCAATTTGCTCAGAATATGAGCTATGATCAAGATCCCCAATTTCATAACATAAACTCTAACTCCATTGTATGCAAGAAGAATTACCAAAGAATCATATAACATGATGTGTAAACAAATTGAAAAAAAAAACTCATTCTTTAATTTCCAAAATACATGAATAATCAAGGAGGAATTTTATGAAATCTTCATGATTCACAAGTTACACAAATAAAAGAACAATGAGATTCAAGCAAAGAAACCCTACCTCAATTGTTGATTTACTCTAAAGGTTAATAACAACAACAATACGTTCTTCTACTTTTTTGTAGCTTGAAAATTCAGCAAAAAATCTCTTCCTTCTAACTGATTTTAGGCTTCAAAAACTCATTTCTACAACCTCACAACTTTAACCACTCCAAGACACTTGCTCGGACAACATCCGAGCTTTCTAATCACACACGAGTCCCTTTCTATATTCTAGTTTCTCTAGAGAAAGAAAGAGTGGAAAAACAAGAGAGACAGAGACAACCAAAATCCCCCATTCTTTCTATTTCTTTAGAGTGAAAAAGCTAACAAAATGAATAGAGCCTCCCCCAAAAAAAAATAACTATTTTTATCTATTTCTTTACAGCCTTGGTTCTAACGGAACCTAGTAAACATGTTTCCATCTCCATGGTCACTATTTTAGCACCCAAGCTTTTAGACTAATAATCTAAGGTAGTGTTAGCGAAATTAAATGCTAGATTTTTAGGCACTCCGGATGAAGAATTTGAATAGTGGGTTTAGTTAAAACCGAAAAAAAGTACTGGGTGTCACACTAACTTACCAATAAGTTTACAGTGCATCCACTGCAATTTCTGAGATTGCGTTTTTTATTTTTTACTTTTTTGATGCCTTACATGAGGGATTTATAAATCAAATCAGGGAAAAATACTAATTCCATTCTCTCAATGTCTTTCACCAAACCCATGTATTTAACATCTAACGAATCTACCACAGATCAGCAGAAAAACAACATGACAAGGATGTAAAGGCATACTCTTCTTCTTGACATTTTTCACGATTTTTTTTTGATTAACACATCTTCAATACCCTCTATTCACATGACTATTACTGGTGCATCTTCAACTTTGCTCAGTTTATTCTTCTTCACTTTGCTGGTAAAGATATTGTTGACGATGTCAAGTTTCTGAGTCAGGTCTCTCTTCAATCTTGAACTTATAATCTCATATCCTCGGTTTGCTTTAATGCTACGCATCTGAAAAATAACAACAAGTTTACCAGTCGATGACTATATATTTTTGTCTTTAGACACTTTGAATGAATGTTGATTGATATCCACATGGTTATATGATTGAATGATTTGATCTATGAGTGAATTTATCTTATTATCCAAGTCTTTCGTGCTTCCAGATAACCATTTAATAACATTTTAAAATGGAGTCACTTTCAACATATTAATATGCATTTTTCCAAAACCACCTGCACCTTTTATCCTCGATAAGAAGGCAACAACTCTTGTGAATCTTGATTTATGAGAACCAAATTTTCCATCTTTAGGTTTAACTGTATACATGACAAACAAAAATGGATGTATAACTAATAGAACTTTTATGATGGTTGCATAACATGTTATGCACCTTTTTATGGGTTGCATAACCTGTTATGCATCTTTTCTTATATACCTAATGACAAAACAAGTTAATTATAGATGATGCATACGACATCCCTTTGTCTTAACCTTTTTTCTTTCCGTTTCTTTTTCTTAACAAGCTTGACTGCAACAAATCAAACCAACATTAACAAAAACTTCAACACAATTACATGAAAGAAACAATCATAGAAGACACAGGTAAATCTTACTAGGATCCATCTTTTTCTTCTTCATATACTTCTCAACTTGCTTCTGTTTTTTCTTGGTTGTCAACTTTTTTAGATGCTATATGGGTGCATGGACAACTATATCTAAAATGTTAAGCAACATTGTTCCGCAGATTTATACACATCATCTTCTGATTCAATTTTTCCATCATCCGGTGTTTCAACTTATTTGTATTTCAGTTCAACTTCTTCATCATCCTCTGTTTCATCTTCTTCCTCAAGTACTACCACTGGTGCAACTTTATTTGCTTTCTTCTTCACACTAGATTTTCCAGGTTTAGTTGAATAAGATGATGCCTAATCCTTCAATCTTTTTGTTTTCCTCAATAGGTTTGTTTTGAAATGTTTTTCAGAAATAAAACAAAATTTCATTTTCATCCTCATATTACTTAGTTGAGAAATTCATTTTCAGGATCTTTTTTACATGATTATGCAGCTGTTTTCAGTTTGGTGGCAAAAATTTGGTCTGCATAACATGTTATGGGTAACATTTTTTCTTAATAATTGGATTCTTGTAAATAGAATTTCACGCATGAGTAGTGTGGATGTGTAACATACCAGAATCCTTGTTTTTATTTTTAGCAATGTCTTTTATTTTCTTGGTTCTCATCTCCTTTAATAGTAGGTCACCATCATTTTCTTTATTTTCTTCTTCTAGGTTATCATCAGTAGGTACAAAAAATGTAAAAATCGAAGTAGAAATTGAAAATTGAAAAAAAAATCAAAATTGATAAATCTAGGAAAATCTCATCACAATCTTCTAGGTAATTATCACCAGGTACAAAAAAAGTGAAAATCGATTATTTTTTTGAATAAACACAGTCAAAATAAATGAATCATAAAAATTCTCACCAGAAACTTTCTTTTTCTTGGTTTTACTCCGCTTTGTCGATTCCTCAACTTTGTCTTCTAGGTCATCATCGACGAGTACAATAAAAATTAAAATTAAAAAAAAATGAAAAACAAAATTGATTCTATTTTTTTTTATGTATGTTTACTAACTAGTTTCTTGTGAATCGCTTTTGTTGATGTCGATTCCCCCATTGTTAAACTAATTTACATTCAGTGAAGGAATGTAAGTAGTTTCTAGGGTTTGGTAACTAATGGATTTCTAATTTCAGATGAATTTGAATGATTGATTTCGAGAAAAAAAATATATCTGAAACTTCAGTTGGAAAAATAAACAGAAGGGAAGAAAAGAAATAATTATTAGTGACCGTTTCAGGGAGTTAATCAAACTACCCAAAATAACCAATGGGGTAGTTTGGTTTTTTACGTCTTTTTTATGATTTTTAAAAACTATAAGTCTCACAAATAACAAAAAAATAATTTAGGTTTGTGAATAAGATTTTATTTTTTATTTTTTTTGCAGGAGCCTAATTTTCCCTTGTTTTAAGAGAAGGACATTGAGTTATCTGAACAAAGACTTTATAGAGGCGGGGTATAAATTTTGCCCAACGGTCTAAGGCCTGATACCACCCGGCCTTTCCCATGGATTGTTATGAGCTGGCCCGTCCTAGCCCATTTAAATAAGTGGGCACATGCGACGAACATAATTTCCTTGCCCGACAGAATACCCGTTAATACTACCCGACCAGTTGCCTCTTAACTATTTACTTGGTCCAGTTGCTTGTTTCCAATTTTATTTTCATGCTCAATTAAAAGAATATAAATTATAAAATTTAAATATACTTAATATCTTGTTTAACCAATTAGCCCTGAATTCTTTCAATAAAAATTAGTAACTAAATATACTTAGAAAATCTTTTTTTTTAACATGATTTAATCTTGGAATTATTTAATTGTTGTTTTATTTTTTAATTACATAACCTAAAATAAAATATTTTTTGTTGTATATTTAAGGTCCACATGGCCCTGCCCGCCTGATCCCAAATTGCTAAGCAGGTTTGGGGCAGGCCATAGGTATTTATTTTGCAGCAAAACCCTTCCCGTCGACCAATTTGATTTAATTGTCAAGAGATTACCTGGTACGACCCGAACCAATTTATACTCCTAACCTAGCTTGTAGTGATTGGCTCACTAAATTTTCTAACTCTAGTGTTTCTAATCATCTAGCTATAGGCTCTGATCATAATCTTATTTATCTGAACACTGATCTGGAATGTTAATCAAATCACTGTCAAGTTTTTTGGTCCTTGGATGGAATAAAAAGATTGCATACAGATTATATCTGATTGTTGGGATAAACATTGTCATGGTTGTTTCGCTTATGTGGTTGATAATAAATTAAACACATGTAAGGATATAATGAAGGTTTGGAACAAAGAGATGTATGTGAACATTAAAAAAAACATTAAGAATTATAAGAGGAACCTTGACTAGATTACTAAGAATAACTTTGGTCCCAAGAGATCCATATATATTGATGAAGGCAAAAACTAGGTTAAACATTGGCACCTTACGGAGGAAAAGTTCTGGAAAATAAAAAGTAAAAACCAACTATGCAGCTAGGAAATAGAAACACTATATTCTTTCATAAGTATATTGAATGTAAGATTAGCAGTTTAATGATTAAAACTGGCAAAGTAGCTTGTGGATATTGGATTACTGGTAAATATGAGGTGGCTAACTGTTTCACTGGGTCATTCAAATCTATGACACATGCTACAACCCTTCTTTAGACTTAAGGATTATATGAACATCACTCCTACTGTCATTTCTGAAGATAATAATATTTTTCTCATGGATATGAATGACTTTAGTGGAATAGAGAAAATTATTTTTACCAAAAAGGGATATGAAGATCCTAAACCAAATGACTTTCCATTTAACTTCTTCCAAACAAATTACGAGATAGTGGGTGAGAAAATTGTCAAGATGATGTAAGATTTTTTCAAAACTGGTTTTACTCTAAAAAATGAACTCAACCTTTATATCTTTGATTCCTAAAGTGGATAGTCTTACTTCTCCCATTGATTACATGTCTATCTCCTTAAGCGAACTACTTATAAAATAATCTCAAAGTTGTTTGCTAATTGAATGAAACCTTTGCTGCCTAGAATCATCTATCCCTTTATACATTCTTTTATATCAGGAGGGAAAAATGGAAAGGCTAATTATGATGTTATGGGTCTAAATACTGGAAACCAGTGCTTTTAACAGGATTGACTGGTCTTTTTGAATTGTCGTTATATCCAAAATTGGTACAATCCTTTCAGAACAGAAACTCTATCCAAGACCTTAGCTAATGTTGAAAGTGAAGGTTTGATAAATGGTATAAAATTTTGTAGATATGTTCCACTTATCATCCACTTGCTCTTTGCAGATGACTGTATGGTGTTTAAAAATGCCAACAAGCTTGAAAGTCAAAATATGGTTAAAATCTTTGATAATCCGACCTTGCTTCTGGATAATTGATAAATTTTGCTAAAGTAGGTGTTTTCTTTGGTAATAGGAGTAACCAAAATACTGTTTAAGGAAATCAAGTTTTTCAGTCATAGTTCTGATAAGTTTAAAAATAAGCTGGTTGGTTAGAAAAAAAGAAGAAAAGAAGACTCTGACTATTACTGGGAAGTCGACTGTGATTAAGGCAGTTACCTCTACAACAACCATATTTGAGATGAACTGCTTCAAAATTCCTAAAATGGTTTGTAAGGACTTGAATAGATTTTAAAAAAATCCTTCTGGGTAAAGGACCCAAATAACCCAAAAAGCCTCTTAAAGTTTTGGGAGTCTATTTATAAGGTGTTCAATAATGCTATGTTGTCTAAATTTGGTTGGAGACTAGCCACTGAACATAACTTTCTCTGGTGTGATGTTATGAAAGATAAATACTTGAGGAAGGATGGTTGTTTTAGTATTGGTACTGAACCCAAGCCAAGTGATTCTTGGACATGAAAAGGGATCATGAGTGGAATTAAAAAAAAACAATAATTAATATTGCTACTAAAAATTGGTAATGGTAAGAAAATCAAGATCTGGGAGGATGTATAGATCACTAACACACATACCCCTCTACATAAACTAGTTAACTGCCATAATATGAATTTGGTCCAAAACCTACTCACTAAGGAATAAACATGGGATACTCAAATTTTGCATGGGTGGTTTATTAGTGATATATGTAATCTAATTAAAATTATGAACAATATCATAGTGGAAGAAGATACCATCACTTGATAACTAAATGAGAATGACATGTTTTTTGTTTCTTCTCTGTACAAGGAGAAAATTGAGCAAATAAATAATACTAACATTTATCAGGGACTAACTAGAATAAAATTGGAAAAATGGATATTATTCTTTGTATCCGACATTTTGTCTGGAAATATGTTCATGGTATTCTTCCTGCAAGTGGTAAAATTGCTTGTATCCTAACCTATGTTGACCCTCTTTACCACATCTTAACTCAACTCTTTATGGGTTGTGATTTTTGTCATCAGTTTATCTACTTATCTCTTGGCTATTTATATCTTCAAAAATCTTATGGAGTTCGACCGATGGTCAACTTCCTTGTTTATTGATGGACATAGGAACCTAACTAATATAAAGTGGCTCTAACCATGTGCTACTGTGTATTGGTTTATTTGGAAAACAAGATGTAATTTGGTATTCAAGAAATTTTTTATGTGTGTCTTTGTCACTATAAAGTTAATAACAAATCATATAAATACATATACCATAGTGAATTACAAAAAACCACATATTTTGAATGATTTTTTCTATATAGAGAAACAACAAGGTTTCTGGTTTGCAGGTGTTCTCCTTGGATACGCCTTTGAGCCTTGAGGGATGTTTTCTTAGGATACAAAATAAGCATATACCATTCTTAAGCAGCCAGAGGACCTGCATAATACTATTTTTCCAATTATTACTACGTAAGAATCTACAAGGGAGCAAGAGGCATCATTGGAATATCCACCAACAACATAGAATTGGAGGAAGAAGGGGTAGTCATATACGTTTTTAATGGGCTTAATTATGATCTGCATCAAATAATTTGATTTCGAATGCAATGAAATCAACACGTTCGAAGAAATAAAAATTGTTATTCATAGAAGATTCTCCCAGAGATATTACAATAGTTTACAAGGCAGTGAAGATGACAACTTCAGTGATCTTTCTTTTGAATTGGGAAGTATTATTTTGAATCCTATGAGGAACTTGCAGCAAGATTTTAGCTTAGATTTGACTTGTGATAATACTGATATCCTATAATCTTGGAAGGGGCAGAATCTGGACAATCTTTTTTTAATTCTTTTTAGTTATAACTGTACCAAACGCTACTGAGTTTGAGGCTAGGAGCTAAAGCATATTTGTTGTTAGTTTGTGTAAGTTCTTTTTTTTTTAAAATAAAGAAGAAGAATACGATATGGATGGTAAGCGACGAATATAAAGACCAATTAAAGACTGTTTGGTGAAAATATACATAAATAAGATTTAGGGGAAAATGGATAAGTGAAACAATTAATTGGTTGTATAACCCATAGTTTCTTTTTTCTGGGTGTAAAAGACTTTTAAAATATGATACTATTTCAATATCCATATTTCTATAAGATACTTTCCAAATATCCAAATTGGGTATTCTACCCAAAGATTTGAAAAATAATGTACAAATATACCCTCTTCTCTTTGTCTAAGTTTACCATCTCCGCAAAAACTCATGAACAAGAGAGAGAAACTGAATTGGCATGCTACCTAAATAAATTAATCAACAAGTAGCAACATTATCTCACCCATCTTATCTTTAGGTCACTCCCAATTAATTGTTATGCCGTTACGGGTAAAGCATGGGTTTGATGGCCGGAATTCAAAGAATGGATTTGCTTGCAGCAAGAGAAAGAAGATTGTGGTTTTAGTTCGAGAGTTTTAGAATTTGAGAATAATTAGGAGATGGAGAAAACAAGTCACTGCTCCAAGAGTTTGAATGGTATAAGGATTGTTTTATTATATTCTAGCTTGAATTTACGGGTTAAAAGTCTATAAAAAATAACTCAAATCTACACTGCAAAGGACCACTTGACTACAGCCTAAACTGCACCCCAACTGTTTGGAAAAGAACATCAAAGAATACTAAATAAATTAGTAACGATCAAGTATTTAACGGTGTTCTTGTTCAATTTATATGGCCATCAATTTAAATTAATTAAGGTAAGCCATTTATATTATGAGTATAGTAATTTTACATAATGATTAGCTAGTGCTTGATTAAGCAAGATTGTATTATCTGTAGAACTTTTATGAGTGGTATAATGGCATATGGGTCAGTTCAATTTTTGATAGATGTAACTACCATCAGATGTCTTTCATACTTAAGGTTGAAAATAAAATTGTAAGTTTAATGGTTACATTCATTGACACCTCAAAACTGACTTGTGTATCATGAATAAATAACTCAATGATTATGTTGTTAGAGCTAAGTTGTATCAACATATTTGGTGAATAAATGAAAAAATGGTTGCACTACCATAAAGCTGCATCATTTTCTGATACAGAATATGTACTACAAACCCACTACCGTAAAAGTTGAACCTAGAAAAAAAGGAGGAGAATCATATGTACATCATACTACGCCATAAATTATACCTTGATAAAACCAGCTTCATCCTGCATATTCTGACAAAAAAAATATTTTCTTCAAGATGTATCTGGTTTCATCTTGCATATTTTGACAAAGAAACATATTTTCTTCTTAATATATTTGGCATCATCATGTATATTTAGATATTTATTTATTTTTATTTTTAAGACGATGGTGGTGTTTGTTGTATTTTTGTTACTATTGAAGGTGGTGGTGGTAGTAATGTGGTGTTTGTTGCAGATGAAAATACTGGTAGTGGTGGTGGTGGTGCTAGATCTTTTTATTTATTTATATGGAACGAGTGGTAGAAACACCAATGTTACCTACATGCATTCATATTCATCTAAGAATGACACAAGATGTATCCAATTGCATTAAATAGAAACAATGGTTTTACTTATATGCATCAAAGAATGCCTAATTTAAACTTTGATGAATCAAGATTCATCATGTATAATCAACTCAAATTGCATTTTCAATTTAGGTAATCATGATAATGGTGGTGGTGAAAATTTTACAGTTTAAAAAAGGATGAATCTAGGTTCGTCTCAGTTTTTAAGCCAGGATGCACCCAGTTTCATCCTAGTTAATTTTCGGATAATTTATATCTTAATTATTTTAAGTAAGGATGCAACCAGATTCATCCTAGCTATTTTTGAATAATTTTTCATATCTTATTTTAATCCATGATGCAACTAGTTTTCTCCTAGCTATTTTATGAATAACTTTTTTCTTAGGTTAAGTCAAGATGCATCCAGTTTCATCCTAGTTATTATTTTTTTTCAAATAATTCTTTTTATCTTTAGTTTAAGACGGGATGAGTTGAGTTTTATCCTGGTTATTTTTTTATCAAAAAAAAAACTTATGAATTTACCATCAACAATGGATCTTGTTTTGTAGATCATCGAGAACCTTTCCAAAAATATAAATTTTATTAAAATTAGATATATATTTTAGAATATATGAAATTTTTTGTGATTTATTATTAATTTGGAGAGAGAAAAGGATACAACAAAGAACAACATAAAGAGGAGAGACATAATTGTTTAGGATTTTATATGTCAATTTTATCCATCCCTAATGTTTAGTAGTCCAATAAAACCATATTTTGGGAATACTTGGACAATAGATCCATTTTCTTTAAGTGAAATAATAACCCTACTTGCCCATATCTAGTCATGTATCCTACTTGCCCATTCCACTCCATCCTACGTATGAAGCTATTTTGTACTTTGTTAATGGTTAGCTCCCAGCCTCTTGCTATTAGATGTACTAGAGCCTATGTAAACCGCTGAAGTGTGAATAGATATGCGTTAGCACATATAACGGATTTCCGTCGTTGCCAAAAAAGGAGTTGACATATGCTTTTGTGGTGACGATTAGTGGTGGTTTATGGTGTCACCCAAACAAACTCCTTGAATGCATCTATATGTACTTTAGCAAAAAGGTGAAAAACAGAGAAAGGAAAAAGATAAAAGAAGATCTAATCTTCCAGTATGATGAGGAGGAATCTCGCATTTCTGGTTACTTTTGACTCGGACAAATTTTCCATGATGCTAACATGCGAGCTGAGGAGTTATATATAAGTTTATTTGTGTTTCATTTCATATAATGGAAGATATATAATGCTATTATAAATAAGGTTATGTCGTTGCTTGTTATAAAGAAAAGGGCTTGTATCCTCAATTTCTTCTAAGCCACATATCCAAATTCAAACCCCACCAAGCATATTTTGTGTGTTTGCTTTGGCTGTATTTGAACTGTGTCTGACACAAAATTTTAAGCTATTGAAAGAACGTACAATGACATAAGACCAAGGACATTGGGATTGTATGCCATTGGCTCCACCGCCACCTTCTCTACGTCATACAACAAAAGGAGTAGGGACGAAATTTTGAGTGTTCATTTAAATTTGATGATAATCTTTCACTTTAGGAAGCTTAAGCAAGTCTTGTGCAACATTTTTGTGCCACTTTTAATGATGACTTGATTTACACGAACCAGTGATATTTTGGTTCTATCGCAAGTATTATCTTTTACCACGACGCGTTAGAATCTTTACTTGCTTAGGTAGTGAGGAGGCACTATAGGATATGACAGCATTCTCATTGTTTACTTTTTTGAGGATAAAAAAGGTAAAGAAGAAATGGAAAAAGGTTTAATTAACATTCTTTCTTGCTATCTTGGAATTTAATTTTTCAGAAATCTGAGTTTGGATTTTTCTTTTTCTTGTTTTCTTAAACAATTTATTCATCAACTTTACATACCACTTTATTTTCATGGATAATGTATATATAGTTTTATTCGTAATGGATGGGAGTGAGATCATGAAAGAAAAAGTAGTAGTAGTTAAAAGTAATTGACCCACTACCTACACACAGACATCACCCATCCACCATCTTTTATCTCCTTTAAATACAATTCATCTCCATAGACTCCTTCTTTCCTCATTAAGGTCAATACCTATCCATTCTTTCTCTCTCTCTCATTCATTTGATTTCTTACTCTCGTCAACAAACAAAATGAGTTTTGCTTCTAGTTTGATACTAACACATCTAACATGCAAAACAACAATTATTCTGGCTATGACCAGAATAATGTTTACTGGGTCCCTAGGCTCCGACATATAGGGCGTGGTCTTGACTACATTATCAGATATTGCAATAACCCTGATGAATATTTAACCATTTCTCCTAGTTCTACTTCACATAGCGATCAATTTTTGACGACGATGACTCATTATTCTAGACTCCATGATGATGAAATGACGACTTATGAAGAAATTGTGGCTGATGAAAAATTAGAAAACTGTAAAACATGTGCAATGTGTTTGAATGAATTGACGAGAAAAGATAAGGTTAGAGAACTTAGGAATTGTTGTCATATTTTTCACAGTAAATGCATAGACATATGGTTCCGCCACAACGATCAAAATACTTGCCCTCTTTGTAGGACTTCATTGTTGTTTCCCATTATGTCAATGCCGTTAACGACCTGCGCCACTGCCGCTAAATCCGAGCCCAGTTGGGCTGTTGAGCGAATTCTCTATCTCTTTGGGGACGATTTACTTTCAAGAGTAACATTTTTATTTTAAAAAAAAGAACATTTTGAAGAGAAATGTTGGAGACAAACGTTGTTTACTATACTATAGTATTAATGTACATTTTTCCTAGTCTATTTCATATTTTTATTTACCCCTAGCTAGGATTTATATAAATGGGGATCTGGAAATGCCTGATTAAAGGCATCGTGGTGATGTCAATGTGTAAGTTTAGGATGCTCTTGCTTTTAAAACACATTCAAGCATGTAAATATGAAAAATCAGGGATGAGAAAATGTTTCCCTTTCAAAATTTGTTATAATATTTCCAATCCAGTTACCGTTTGGCACCAAACCTTTTTTATTTCATAATTATTTATACTTTCGTTGACATAAAAGTGTGAGAAAATTGATTTCAGGAAATTTGAGAGTTGGAATGCCTTCTGATTTTATCGTAGACGTAGAATGTGAAATCTGAGCGGTGCAACATCTGCCAATTGTATGTTCCCATGAGTCAGTCAGCTTGTTCCTTTGTGGATGAATCCCAAATTTTGGTTGTCGATTTCCCAATCATGTTTGAGGTCGTTACTTACAACTTTTGAAATGAAAGAGGAAGTTGCAACCTCACAAAGCTCGAAATTAAGTAATTCGCGAGACATAACTTTTACCTGAGTTGGTTATAAAATATCGAGACGTTTAATTAATGGTAGAATGCAAACAAAATTACAAGACTAAAATTGTTGTTGGGAAATAAAGAAATTAGAGAACATCATTAGACATTTTCCCATGAAAACTGTATATGTATATATATATTTTTGTACATAAGATGGCTTATATTCACATATCTGTAACTCAACTAGCAACCACCCCCACCACCATTGCCGATGCCGCCAACATCATAAGTGGCAGGTCCACCTACCCTAATAACTGCATCTCCGTTGATGTGACTGTTTGGATGAATATTTTCTCTTCTTTCCTCCTTCCTTTTCATTTTGTCACCATTAACACAAAGACCAACCATCATCAACCCGAAAGGAACAAAGATGCAACTAAACATTATGAAGAGTATAATTGTCGAATCCATTAGCAACTTTCCGTTGTCCTTGACACCCAACATATGAATATATACCGATACAGCACGTCTTGTGTTTCTATATGTAGCAACATAAGTTTATCTATCTTATCTACTTACATAATTTTCAACTAGTAATCTTTAATTTATTTATTAACTTGCCGGTTCGCATACATTTGAATGGCAACCTAGACAATATATTTTGACCAAGCTGAGATATATTGTTAAGAGCTAATTTTGAATTTATTTGGTCAACTGACCCCCCAAAAAGGAAGCGCCAATTTATCCCAAAGAATCTGTAGGCCCCTCGAAAGTAAACAATTTAGTGGAGGGCAGCCGAAACATACCAGTGAGAAACTCGTGTTACACATCAATTACAGGTTACAACGATTTTTTTATTTTATTTTTGTCAAACCCTCGGATACAATTACCTTCGAGCAAGTATAATGGAATGCCAAGTTTGTCCATTACCACCCCTACGGTGGAATCTTTAAATGGGTAAATGGGATGGGCAAATACTTAAATCTCAACATTTGCCCATCTCGCCTAAACTTTAGCCGATTGATCAAGCCTAAGTCGTACGATACTAATTGACTTAACGGTTTTAATTCCATCGTCTACAAATTTAACTTTTTACCATTTCAAAATCACATCTTTTATACCCATATTCTCCAACAGATCTCGTTTAATTATTCATTAAAGCTTTCTTTGTGAGCCTATATAAAAAAAACAACAAAAAAATATGGCAAGTTCATTACAAACACAAAACGTTTCAGTACATAAAGTTCACGGTCCAGAGTATAACCAGGATGAAGACTGTTGTTTGCAAAAAAGTTTTCTTTTTATGCTTGATCTTATCAATGATATTCAACGACAACATAACACGTTTTAGAGGAATATATCTAATCAATTTTGTACAATCAACAAAAACTTGAACAGTTGGGTAGCTCTGATGATGCAAATGAACCGTTGCAAAATGAACGGTAAAACTGAAGACGATGTGGTAAGTCGTATTTGAGTTTATTTAATTGATATTTAAATGTTTTTGTTATACTAATAAATTTATTAAAAAATTAAAAAGCAACAACGTAAAACTCGAGAGGAATGGTAAAAAAACAAAAAATATTGGTTTTAGGTACGAAGTATGTTTCTACGTCCTTGAGAAGATGAATTGATATAATTCTGATCTGTTGAACGGATATTAAGTACTACATCAATAAAACACTTCGACCCTACAGATTTTGAGTTATAAAAACCTCCGAAAAACATAAGAAATTTATTAGTTTTACCATGTTTTAACGGACGATTATAAACTAATTCTTTATTATAATGTATTGGTTCATTAGTTAAACAATCATTAAAACCTAGTTCTTTTTCCTCTATTTTTCTTTTTCTGTTTCTTCTAACCTTTATTTTTAAAAAATAAACGGGTAAAGGATTGTTGAATTTACTTTAAAATAATAAACATCTCTATTTTTTCACGAGTTTGATTGGATATGCGTGAGTCATCCACTTAGAGATTATTTTGTTGGTAAGTCATCCCCAGTCCAGTCCAGTCCAGTCTTTTTTCACACAACTTAAAGGAGAAACAAAAATTCTGCTATGGCTACTGCTAGTGTGCAGCAGCATCCAATGCCTGTTAATGGCAGTTTCCATAGAATTAATTCATTTGATTTTGGTACTTCAAGATTAGTAAATTCATACTCAAGAGCTACTCTTCAAATATGTTTTCAGAAAAATCGTTGTCGAATTAGGTACGCATGCTTTTTCTACTCACTGAGAGTAAATTGAATCTTTATCATAGTTCACCTGAAAATTATGTATGGCTTCTACAATTAGATCTGTTCAATGAAATATAAGGGTTGTGATTATAGGCAGCAGTGTAAATTATTGATTAGAATTGTGTGAAATTTGTGTCTTGTTTCAGATGTCAGTCGACAGATACAGAAGAAGAGCCGAAGATCAAACGAAATATATTTGACAAAGCAAGCAACCTTCTTACTAATTTGTTGAGTGGTGGAAACCTTGGTTCAATGCCCATTGCTGAAGGTGCTGTTACCGATTTGTTCGACCGACCTCTTTTTTTCTCTCTTTATGATTGGTTCTTGCAGGTAAACTGGTTTTAGCCTTATCCTTAGAGACATTACTAATGCTGGCTAATGCATGTTAAAGACTTAAAGTCGTATTTTGGTTTGGGTTAATATTTAGAAAACAAATCATTTTGGTGTTGGCAGCATGGCTCAGTTTACAAACTGGCATTTGGACCAAAAGCATTTGTTGTCGTATCGGATCCCATTGTTGCGCGATATATCTTACGTGAAAATGCATTTTCTTATGATAAGGTATGATATCATACTTTGAGAATTTTTTCTTATTTGATTGTAATACTAATTAGTGTTGTGTTGTGTTGTGTTGTGCATGCTTATATAGTCTTTTTCTGTGTAGCATATTTCATGGTTGTCGCTGTAAATAACATCTGCAGTTCTGTCAGCTTCCAGTTTTTGAGTCTATTTTGAACTCTTAGTCTGAGGACTCATCTTCTTGCTGGAGGCACTAAGTATCTTTCACTAATTTTGTGGGTTATGAAATTAACCTTTTTGAGTATCCAAAAATGCCACTTGAATCAAATAGGTTTATAGTACGATCAACAACGCTGATTTATCTTTATTACCTTTTAGTAATGCATTATTTATCATCTATTAACAATCGTTCACTCTAAAAGCTTCTATATGACATCATTCTGTAAGCTATAACATTGTGAAGCACCTATTTCATACTTCAATTAGGGAGTACTTGCTGATATCCTAGAACCGATAATGGGGAAAGGGCTTATACCTGCTGATCTTGCGACTTGGAAGCTAAGGAGAAGAGGTGAGCATGAGACGTTTTTATGTACATTTAGGCCTTCCTATTCTTTCAGTTTCAAAACCTTCTTATTACATTATGTTATCCCTCCTATCATCTAGAAATTCAACATCTAAATTTATTGTTTTTATTTATGTTCTCTGCATTGCAATTTCTGGTGGTACTTTTTTATGGTAATCTGGTGTTGCAGAAGCTTGATTTTATCCTCCTGCATTGCAGTTATTGCTCCTGGTTTTCATACCTTATTCCTGGAAGCTATGGTCAAAATATTTACTGATTGTTCAGATAGAACCATTACGAAAATTCATAAACTTTTAGAAGTAGAGGAAAGACTTGGAGGAAACACAATTGAGTTGGATCTGGAAGCTGAGTTCTCAAATTTGGCTCTTGACATTATTGGGCTTGCTGTCTTTAACTATGACTTTGGCTCCGTCAGTAAAGAATCTCCTGTAATTAAGGTACGAAGATTAGTTATAAATCTAAACTGTTTACTATGCTGTTGTTTACCAACGATCCGTATACCTAGTGTTTCTCCAACAGCCATACTTACGCAATATTTTGGTTAGTGTGCATTTGAAGTTTAATCTGGTTTATATATTACACATTAGCTTAAAGATGTAGAAAAATTGTTTGATGCCCTTTGTGGGTGGTATGTGGCCAGAATGTTGATAGTTTTGCATGAAATACTTTCACTACTTTCAGAGCAGATTGATTGTGATTGATTAAAATGCCGATTCATAGATTATATTGATAGAATGCTAAGATAAGAGTAGATGCGAAGTCGCAACTTAACTATCCCACAAGGTATAGCAATTTACAGACGTCATAAAAGCACAATCCCTGACATCTGAAATTGATATTATTCATCTGAAAAACTTAATTTGTAGATTACAAGGATTTTACTCATTGAAACAGAGGGAAGAGATGAAGTGCTAGTAGTGAGTCAATCTCCCTTCCTCCCTCCCTCCCTCTCTCTCTATCATGTTATGGTATACCAAGAAAGATATCATGTACTACTGCCTCATGGATTTATACTCTTGTGTTATACCTAAAGGGCTTAAATGTATGATAGATAAGGAATAAGAAGTTTTCAAACAATAGCATGTAAGTACTTAACCCAACTGTAACTATGGAAAACAACCAACAACAAGCAAAGTGAATCTTTGTTCCTTTTACCAACTCTTTGTCAATAGTTCTCCCGCTTTGTGCAAGTGTTTATACAATTTAGCTTACTCTTGTGTTGCAGCTATTGCTTAAAACAAACAGCTTTGTACAAAAATAGTTAGACAATGTGTGTACAGGGTCTGGTACTGCTTCACATTCAGTAGAGTGATTCTCACTATGTTGCTAAAACTTGGACCTGCTTCCGGTCTCAGGATGTTTGTTTTAAACTCACAAATTTGTGCAAAAGAGAAATACGAAGAAAAACAAACTTTCCCTAAGCCGTCTCAGAGGTGGCTTTTGAATATGAAGGGAGGCACTTGCTGTCAGTGTACGTTTTAATTAAATAGGTTTGATCAAACAGTGTTAAGTGGACCTTTTCTCATTTACGGAATGTGAGACTAGGGGTTTTTATGTGTTTCAAGCGATAATATATATTTCTGAAGTGATTTGCTGTAGTCCATTTGGTTTGAACGGATATTATAAGCCATGTTAATCACTAATTTATATGTTGTTGTTTTCGCTGTAGGCTGTATATGGTACTCTTTTTGAAGCAGAACACCGATCAACTTTCTATATTCCTTATTGGAAACTCCCCCTGGCAAGGTGGGTGGTTCCAAGGCAGCGTAAATTTCACTATGACCTTAAGGTTATCAACGACTGCCTTGACGGGCTTATAAGAAATGCAAAAGACACAAGGGAGGTTAGATGTAACCTTAGCTGAACAAATTGATATTTTAAGTTCAACGCTCATAATTTAATTACTAATGATGTTATATTTTCATGAAAAGTAAACCACAGATGATTTGAAAATGTGATAATTGAAGATATAATATTCTTTCTTTTGTCCTTTTAAATGATGTCTGAAATAGATAGATTGTACTTAGAATATTAAGCTCCTAAATGATCCTGCAGAAATAGTATAAATTGCTTAAGACTGGCCTTTTATGTTGTTGGATCTGTAAGAAGGTATGGTCTAATGTAATATTCACCATCTTACAAGAGATAACCTCTCTAGTTAGATATTTTGTTGAATGATGGTGCATTGTTCATGAGATTACTGAATTTGTCCACCTTGATTCTGGTGAGGCTTGATTGATTTGTTGAGTTTGTTACCAGATAATGTTTACAGAAATCAATGTGGTTGAACTCCAAGTTATTTTTAGAGTTCTAAGCTATAGTTAAGTGAAAATCCATTAGTTCTACTAAAGTAGAATACTTCACCTTACATGTATCTTTAATATATTTTTGAGTCATCATAAGAAACCAGTATTTACTCTTTACACAAACATAGACTCACAAAGCTTGACTCAAGACTATTATGCTAACAACTATACACAATAACCATGTATGTTGTTTCTCATACATAGACCTCAAAGTTAAACATTTTGTCAGTTTTTAAGTTTGACTCTCTTATTCTTCGGCAGGAAACAGATGTGGAGAAACTGCAACAAAGAGATTACTCAAATCTGAAGGTTGATTTGACTTCTCCAGGAAACTGTTAAACAGATTCCACTTTTTTTTTAACTCAAGATTTTTTACTCTTTCGCATACAACGTACTAGAAAAGCAAGTCACAATGAATGTTGCACTTTGTCTTTGTGGTAAGCTTGCAGGATGCAAGTCTTCTTCGATTTCTAGTTGATATGCGTGGAGCTGATGTTGATGACCGGCAGGTAAACTATCCAACAGTCTTCGTTTATTACATCTACACACACATAAGTTAGGTGTTTCTATATTTTTATGACTGTAATTCTTACCTTCCTTTTTCCTTAAACGAGTGCAACTGAATTTCAATTTCAGTTTGTATGGTAAATCACTATTTATCTCTTACTTTGATATTACAGCTTCGGGATGACCTGATGACCATGCTTATTGCTGGACATGAAACAACTGCTGCTGTTCTAACTTGGGCGATTTTCCTACTTGCTCAGGTTTATACTGCAGTTTCTTTTTAGATAATAGTTTACAGATATACACTGGTAAAGTTTGCTTTCTATTGAGAATTATCAGAAATTTAGCTGTTTTGAGTTTAGTTCGTAAATACAGAATCCTGAAAAAATGAGAAAAGCTCAAGCAGAGATTGATTCTGTCATTGGTCGTGGCAAAACAACTTATGAAAGCGTCAAGAATTTGGAGTAAGTCACACTTGCTTCCAGAAGTGGTAACAAAATCTTTGGTTCTGGATATTATCTGTGAAGTTTTTATTAAAATTAACTTTTTACATGTGTTGTTAGTCCACAAAACCATTCTATACAAGAAGAAGAAAAATGAATTTTAGTGTAAGAATTGAGAGTACCTCTACCAAATTGAACTAGAATGTTATATGGCAGTCTGCAAATTACAATTACCTAAATCTAAGCGTGTACATCACATTCGATCATCATTTGTCTTGCCCAGCAATCCAAAACATTCAAACTTTAGCTTCCAAATTTATCTGGATTCTGGACCAACTAGATGAATATATCAAATATATATTGCTGATCACTTTCTTTAGAGCAGAGAAATATAAGATATGATATGACAATTCAACGTTTCTAACACGCACTTCATTGATGTTGTTGCACACCTTTTATAGCGTATTAAAGCTGTGATGGATGTATTATTATATATGTACATTGAAGTTCCGTACTGAGATTATTGGAAAGGCCTTATTTCTAAGTTGTTTGAGTACTATTTAACTGTAAACCTTTTGCTTTTAGGTACATAAGACTTATTGTTGTGGAATCACTGCGTTTATATCCTCAACCCCCATTGCTTATTAGGCGTTCCCTCAAATCTGATGTATTGCCAGGTATCGGTTCTCTCTTACACCAAGATTAGATATTTACATGTTACTTCTTGATCATATGAAATGTTTCATAGATTAGACAATTACATGTTACTTCTAGATGCAAGTGCGATTCGAACCCGAGAGTTCTTGGTACAACCACCAAGTATCTGACCAACTCCATGTTACTAGTTCTATATAACTGACATGTATATAATAAATGATGATTGCAATTGATTGAAATGTGGTTATATCACCATGTATTGCGATTACCTTCTTTAATCGAATTGTTTAGAAGTTAGTGACCTATCTGGATGATGCCTAAAGTTCAATCAGTTATGCAGGAGGATACAACAGGGAAAAAGATGGATATGCAATTCCTACTGGGACTGACATCTTTATCTCTGTAAGTACTTCTTGTAAGTTTGTAACATCAAGTATTCTCGTAATATTTATTTCAAAAAAGCAATCTATCCACTAAGAATTTTATTCTAGCAGGATATGGAAGAAGCTGTCAAGCTAGTGTTTTATTTTTCCACAATAAGTTCTCAAGTTAGTGTTGACAGGGCAAGACTGAAATGCTTGAACATTCATTAGGCTTTACATTATAACATGAATGAGTAAATCAGAATCAAAATCAGAATTTGCAGCAATTTTGACTTGGCAAACATCAAAATATTGCTATTTCTATTTTTCAGATTTGCCCTGTATTGATATATTGTCTAAAGTCTGTGTTTAACAAAGTTATTAAAAGAAGGGATTTCCTCATAAGGAAATCAAGTAGATGTTAGCAGATGTCACTCTGGTACAGTGGTAATGTGGGTGATGATACCGACAACTTGAGTTTTATCCTCATCAGCACCTAAATCCTTCCTACTAACCCTGTTCTGATTTAGAAAACTAAGGAGAGAGGAAGTTAGAAAGTTGATTCATGATTTTATGGATCTTGTACCCATGATTTTATGATGACGGACAACATGAGATGGTTATTGTACGCCTCTTTCTTTTTTATATTAAATTCCTAACTTGAAGGTTTACAAGAAACTAACTTGTTCTTGTCCAGGTGTACAATCTTCACCGGTCTCCATATTTTTGGGATCGACCTAATGATTTTGAACCGGAAAGGTTCTTAGTGGAAAAGAAAAGTGAAGGTATAGAAGGGTGGGCAGGTTTTGATCCTTCTAGAAGTCCTGGAGCAATGTACCCCAACGAGGTCTACCAATCTTTATTCACTATTTGTAGTCTCAAAATACCTACTACCAGACTAAATTGATATATAACTTTGACACACACTGACACTCTAACCGTCTCTTCGATAATCAGATCATTGCAGATTTTGCCTTCTTACCATTCGGCGGAGGGCCACGTAAGTGTGTCGGGGACCAGTTTGCGCTGATGGAATCTACTGTAGCATTAGCTATGTTGTTACAGAATTTCGATGTTGAGCTCAAAGGATCTCCTGAGTCTGTAGAACTGGTTACAGGGGCTACAATTCATACTAAGAATGGTTTATGGTGCAAGCTAAGAAAGAGACATCAATGATCGAGAGACTGAACCTAAAAGCAGTTCCTGTTAAGCGACTATGGAATATGGATTACCATGGGGGCTCTGTTGTGGATTTTTTGATATTACCCAAGAGGAACGGGAAGTATCTTGAATTTGTTAATTCACACTTGCATTATTTTTAGAAGCGACCAACAAATACTACCACGTGATCCAAAATATATTTCGTGATTCAAAGCTTGCCAAGAGTTCCAAAATTTGTACCATTCTCAGAATTTGTAATTTTGTTACTTGAACTTGAAATTTATGGTGTCGCACAGAACCTACTACCACCATCAACAGAAACTAATAACAAGGTTCTTGAACTTGACTTATATATGGAATTATGTCACAGCCGTAGACCTTCATGGCATAAGAAGCATTTCATTGTGAACAGCTGTGTTTCAAAAATATCGTGTTAACTACCATCTAGTTCCTACGCGGATTGACATGGGGATCATATACATAGAAAAATATGATGAGCCTTGTGTCATACTTTGAGTTCGGGTCATTTAACTTCTACACAGATAATATATCTAGTTGCCTCTGCTGAAAAATACACCAGCAAATTTTCGTGGGTGTTATGCCCAGGACATTTTTGGCTTTTTGCAAAAGGTAATTGAAATTGTAAAATAGTATAGTGCGATAGGTGTCACCATCACTTTGCACGCATGTCAAAAGGCAGTAAGCACGTGTCGACACTTACTAGCCACGTTGTCTTTTTATTCCTGCAGTTTCCCTGGTTATAAACTAGCTAGCTAGCTGCATTAGTTGTATATCCAATCCATTTCAGAAAGGTAAAGTTGTATAGTGCTTCAGTCATGAAGATTGGCGTTAACACTAAATCGTTGGCGCTGTTTTTTTCTTCATGTTGTTGTTGCTGCTGACCTTTCGTAAGTTTCTTATCCCTTGCTAGCATTGTGCATCATATATTTGATTCATTTGGCTAAAACTTATCATGACTTGGTTTGGTCTTTTATGTAACTTCCAGACGAGGCGATGGTGATGAGGGTTGCTGGTGCTAGGACAAACAGGATGTGCGACTCAAAAAGCCATACATTCAGAGTGCCTTGTGTTAGTGACACCAATTGCCGAAACGTCTGTCGCACTGAAAGATTCTCAGATGGTCATTGCCGCGGACTCCGCCGACAATGTTACTGCCAAAATCCTTGTATTTAATGATAACCTATGATAAGCATGAACGAATAATGATCTAGAAATAAAGGTTTACTCTTTTGTTCGGGAGAGTTGTTAATTTGGATCTACTCTATATGTATATGTAATAATATGTCTCCCTGTTTTAACCCGTGAATTTGAACTTGCAAATTAAATTAAAAAAGAGTTGAGGATAATAACCTTGGCCTTGGCGACTGGAAGCTATGTGGTTAGAAGATGTCCGTTTCCAACACTTTAGGTTCAAATGTTTGGCACACACTCAAGCACAACACTATGCATCGTTGCCCTGCTTCTGATTTGTGTGATAAGTTTTAAGGTCTTAGCTCATCAAGCTCGGATTTGGAATAAGAATGAGTTTGGTATTATACATCGAAGAGTCCAAGTTGCTCGAGATGCTTTAGCTTTAGTTCAGGCTCAAACTGAATTCAGTATTTCCCCAACATTAGCTAACAAAGCACATGTGGCACATTGTTTAAATGTGCATCTTTCTCAGCTTAGATTGAACGATATTTACTGGACACAGAAATCACGAGAACAATGGCTCAAACATGGGATGCGAACCTAAATACCATTTTTTTTTAATTAATTTTTTGAAATAAAAATATATATTGCAAATAAATTAAGCGTTTACATGATTTGGTTCATATCCTTTAGTAATTGAACATCTATATTAAATGTTTATTCTTTCTTTCTACTCTAGCTAGTTTTTGATATAATGTTAGTTATTTTATTATTTTTCTTTAGCATATAGTTACATTGTTGTCGGGAACTAAAACTTTTAAAGATTAATTTGATATCTTTTACATTGGAGCCTCCGATCTTTAAGTTTAAAACTTCTTTGGCACATAGGTACATAAACTTTTCTTTGGCACGTAGTTACATTGTTAGGAACTAAAACTTCTAAAGATTAATTTGATATCGTTCACATAGTTATAGAGCCTCCAATCTAAGATTAAAAAATCTGAATTTACCGCATCAGCCATAAGTTTTCAGTCTAGTTAAAAGGATACTTTCCCTGGATCCATAGCTTTAGCCTAGCTTACTGCTTCTCATAGCCCTATACACTCGGCATGTTCCGTGCTTGTTGCATCATGAAGGAAGATACACTTTGCTCTAACATTATTGAAAAATTAAATAGAACCCTTGCCTAGTACTTAATGGAGTTGAGTTTTTGAGTTAATTGGCCAATTAAATTTCTAATCAATTAGTTAGGGTAGTTTCAATTTTATAACTAAAAGAAATCAGAAACATTTCATATGAAACCCTCGGAAAAAAAACAATTTCATTCAGTGAAGAAGTACTAGTATAATCTATAAATACCTTACATAATTAGGTTAGAAAGACAATTAGGAAACTAATTATCATTTTATTGCATTCTTTAGAAACCATCTTTTAAATTTGTGTTAAAGAGAAAGTTCATTACTTTAAATTTTGGTTCGTTCTCGGAGCTTGGAGTGCTACTACATCGAAAAGAAAATCGTTATATCCTGGGAGATAGACATCGATAATCCGTAAGCATCAGTGCGGGGTGAATCTATCTTAAGGCTAGAGGATATAATCCTTGCCTGGATTTTAATTTTGTCTAGTTAGGTTTGCGTTTCTTTTCTTCTTTTATTCTTATTGCAGTTATACACAAGATTGCCAACAAACACTTGTGTGCGCAGCAGGATTAATAATTTGAAAAACTGTCATGGTGACTGCATTTTTTATACTGATGCTATTGAACATTTAGCGGCACAACACTTTCAACAACTATTTCCTGACCCTTATCCTTGTAGCTGATTTGATTTTAATACCATCATTTTGTCTACCATTAAAAAATACTACCTTCGTTTTTAGAAAAAGAGTTACTATTATTTTTTTAAATTATCCTATTTTTAGACTAAAATAAAAAAGTGATAGTAATACTTTTTCAAAAACGAAAAAAATATTAAGTTATTTGTTAGTTTCTTTCTTATCAAAATTTAATTTAGGCTGTGAACTTGCAAATCCAGTTAAGTGGCTTTCTTATTAAAACTTAGGCTATTAACCCGTGCAATTAAACTTGCAAATTAAAAAAGAGAGTTTATCAAATGTGTTAGCAGTGCCCCCGCTCTCTGGACCAACATCAGTGAAAACATTATCTGCCACCCGGATAAGTGAATCCGGTTTTATTTCTATTTTTATTTTTATTTTTATTTTGAAGCATTGTGAATCCGATTTTGTTTACACGTATGAGAATTTTAGCATGGACCAATCGGGATTCTTTTATCTTAACCAATCGAGTGAGAATGTCATAAATCCCATTCAAAAACGTCTCTACGGGTTTGAATTATGCCAACAATTGCAACACTGAGTCCCGCAGTAAGAAAAAATAGCAAGGCAGTAATATCACACCTTATCTGAATCACTTGCTGTGTAAATAAAATTATTGAAGTACGAAAAGAGTGTAGCCATTTTTGTTTACATCCCTCAAATGCATTAGAGAGCTGTAAAAGGAAACAATCAAAACTGCACTTCTGAGTAAGTTCTACAAATAATTCTATATCTTTGCACATCGGATGAAGTAAGCCTCATCTGGTGCTCAACTGTTGTTCAGAATCCAACTTATGACCACTGAACCTCCTACGGAAACATTTCAACTTTGGGAAGCAGCTATCAAAGCCATATGCTCAATCAGGTCCAAAACACGGTTACTGCACATAAAACTCAGGAAATTGTTTTACGTCAACAAAGAAAGAGCAAAAAAAAAAGAGACAGGTGCAGTTGTACCTATAGCCCCACTCGTTGTCATACCACGATACAAGCTTCATGAAAGAAGAACTCAGCCCAATTCCTGCCTTAGCATCAAATATGCTCGATCTGCACCAATAAAAAAACTATGAGGTAACAATTGCAAGACCAATATCACACATCACATTTCCACCCGCCTCATTGATGAATATTATTTAGATCAAAAAGAAGAAAAAGAAACAAAAATTAGCTAGACACATTCACAATTGTCTGGCTTCAGGGATGCCACCTTCTATTTGTATGAAGGACAAATAACAAAATACTAGTAAAAAGACATTGGCTTTGGACAATACTGTAGGCACGGTTTTTTATTACAGCCAGTTTTTCGTTGTCCTTCAAGTCCATTGACAAAAAAAAGAAGCATATACTCAATCCCAACACTAACTTTAGTACTTATTTCTTCTACTTTACGAGTACAGAAAATACTATACCTCAGGCAAAGGGGAGAAAAGAAAAAGACTAAGAACTATATCGTGCATGACAAACTAAGTACTTGGAGACAACATCATAACTTTAAGAGTTCTTTTCTACTGAATGAGGATAGAATATACCAGATTTCAGTAAAGGGGAGGAAACAAAACAGAGTAAAAATTATACCTTGCATCGCCAACGAAGTCATTGGATACAACATCCTCATCAGTGTATCCAAGAATACCTTTTAATGGCCCCTCTGATGCAAACCTGAGGAAGTGATCAAATAAATAACAAGTTAAGACATCTTTTAGTCTTTTCATGAGTATACACCTGCTAAATTGAATATATCTTGACTAATGAACACAGAGGATACAACTATCATACTTAATGGCTGCTTTCACATCATCGTAAGTAGCACTTTTCTCAAGTCGGCAAGTTAAGTCCACCACAGAAACATTTGGTGTTGGGACACGGAAGGCCATACCAGTGAGCTTTCCATTTAGCTCTGGTAGAACCTTTCCAACAGCCTACAAAATTCCACAATAAAGCTTCACATGAGTTACCTGAGTATGGCAAATCAGGATTTAAAAGCTCGGGATCCATAAAAGAAAACTGAAACTATTAAGGAACATTACTGAAATCTTCCACCCTTTGGTCATTTAAATGTTATAACTTATAACTAAAGGCTTGAAAGTTAAACATGATAGAAACTAGATCTTTGGCAGACAAAAGGATCGAACTTCTAAACTTCAGCCAATCCGAAATCAGTTTTTCATATCGGAAATATTGGTTGCATTCAAAATGTGGCTACAAAGTTATAACAAAGATAGTTTTTAAATGAGTAATTGTAAGAACAACACAAATCTTCTATACCTAAGAAAGGGATCATTAAGAGATTGCTCAGCAATAACTGATATTATTTTCGTTCATCCTTCTCCATGTAGTTACCTAAGAGGTATTATCTACTATACTCACAGAGTTTATTCTCTATCAAAAACTTTCAAGCATACATATGCACAAAATTTACCTTTGCAGCACCAGTGGAACTGGGGATAATATTCTGTGAAGCTCCACGACCTCCTCTCCAATCTTTCATAGAAGGACCATCTACAGTCTTTTGAGTGGCTAAACAAAGATAGCAGAACTTTATATATTAACACTTGCAAAAAAAGAGATGACTTAAAAAGAATGAGCACGTAGATTTGAAGTGCATGTGTTGTAAGCAACCTGTAGTTGCATGGACGGTTGTCATTAGACCCTCAAGAATACCAAACTCTTCATGAACTACCTGTGTAAAAAAATATCTTATGAGTAACAATGGATTCATAAGTTAACCCTTGTCTGTGAAACCAAGGGAAGATACAGTTGGGGATTGAACATAGAAAATGAGAATCTATCCCACTCAACAATCAATTAGAGTTCTTGACAACCCTTGATCGCCCATACCTAGTAAACCTGTCAGTCAGATTAAATATCGAGAGCTTTAAAATTTATTTTTTCAAGATTAATATAACCTTCGCAAGAGGAGCAAGACAGTTGGTGGTGCAACTAGCATTAGAAACTACGTCCATGCTTGATCTGTATGTCTTCTCATTAACTCCAACCACGAACATAGGTGCGTCAGCTGATGGTGCTGAAATAATTACCTTCTTAGCACCACCCTGTTGAAGCAAGACAAACCATAAGGTGAGCAAAAGGTTTGAGTGAGAGAAATGAAATCAGACTGCATGATGTGTCTACCTAAAAGTGATCATCATAAGAATTAAGAACAGACCTTCTTATGTGCCGCTGCCTTCTCCAATGTTGTAAAAACCCCGGAAGATTCGACAACATAGTCGGCCCCATATTCGCCCCAAGGAATCTCAGCTGGATCCCTGAATTCAGAAAAGTTCAACCAGATAAATTAACGGTTAAACAGTACAAATTTTAAAGAGAGAAGCAAACAGAAGTTCCTACACGGAAGTACCTTTTGCTTGTTACTTTAATCTGCTTTCCATTGATCTCCAACGTAGAGCTGTCAACAACCTTGAGGGTTCCCTTGAAGACTCCATGTGTTGAATCATACTTAAACATGTAAGCCTGGAGAAACAAAAACAATTGAGACACATTATTATCTCAATCCAGTATCTAATCAAGGAAAACACAATCACTTAAACAAGTGGAGACAGGATGACAGAACATCTTGTGACAATGACACTTACACAGTCAATTTCTAGCCTTTGATCTTATTATATCATTTTTCTCAAAAATAAGGAAAATAACCCCATATACTTGGGATTCTCTTGTTTTAAAAGAACTAAAATCCCTCACCATGTATGTAGCATCAATAAAAGGATCGTTGACAGCTACCACCTCAATATCATCTCTACTTGTCGCAATACGTAAGACCAACCTTCCAATTCGACCAAAACCTACATATGACATGAGAAGATGAACATCACAAAGGAGAGCAAAAATGTCATACGATGATCAGCATGCATTAAAACGCCATTACACAAACAGGAGTTTATCTCAGAATCTAGTCTCTGTCACCGGTTACTACTTACTCTGTGTAGTTTTTGAATTAGGCAACACATTTTGACATAAAAAAACAGAGTTTGGGTTTGGTGACATACTTCTGATCGTTAAGCTTAAGAATTAAGTAATGTGCTTCTGCCACTTAAATTCATGGAACTCATACCTTTTTGTTTATTCATTGAATCACTAACTATTAGTCATACTAACTTTATGATATGAGAGGGGTAACATACATCTCTGTTCTTAGTGCACTCAAGATACCATCTTCTTACTTACAAGCTTTTAATACTCTCAACATAGCACCGTTTTACAATTTATGGTTATCCAGTAACAAAAAGTATTAAAACCAGTGAAGCTAAGTACAAGCAACATTGCCAGTATTATTGTGTAAAATGTTTCTCACTAATTATACTAAAACCTCTTCATTCCTACAAAAACAGGACATTCATAAGAAGCTGAGCTTTAGATTAGGAACCTAACCTATTTCGAGACCAATAAGACGACAATTCAGATCCATCATATACCTCAAATACAGAGACTATCTTTACGACTATATTGAAAAGCCCAATAGATCACCAAAACAAACATGTACGCGAGTTTCATCATGATTTTTGGGCGGAAATACAAGAAATATCGATGAGACAATAAGTTGATAAACATCTCACCATTGATTCCAACTTTCGTCTTTCCACTGCTGGATGATTCTAACCGAACACAAAAAGAAAAGGATTACTATTAGTACACTCTTTTCCCTCATATTTATAACAACAAGAAAAGAAGGAGAAAGAATATAAATATTTACTCTGAATTGTTGGTGGCATTTCTGTTGCTGTAGCTCTGATAGGTTGAACATTTCTTGAAGCAAAAACGTTTGACTGAACCCCAGCTGATTTCACACTTCTGTTAACTCCGCCAAATGAAACCTAACCAGAGAAACAAAAACCAAGATGCATCTCATCAGAACCTTAAATATTGGTATCATCGATATGATATTTGAAAAAGGAAACAGAGAATCTCAATAAAAATAAAAATAAAAATAAAAATAAAAAGAGTTTTGTTTATTTACATTATTAGTTCGAGTTCCAGTAATAAATGAAGATGAAGAAGCTTCGAAAGTACGAGATCCATCGAGTAAAGGAGAAGTTGCAGATCTGATCATAGTTGACATCGCCATTGATTAGATCAAACAACTTTGTTTGAATCGAAAGATGGATGGATGGATCAAAAGAAATGAAACCCTAGATTTTCTAAACAAAGACTTCAGAGTTGAGAGAAAGAGAGAGAGAGAATTAAAAGCTAAGTAAGAAAAGAGTTGGGTTTTAAAAGCGCCTCTTCCCTTCTGGGTTGTATAGCTGTAGTTCGTGTTGTGCGAAGATACTTATGCTGCAGCTGAGTGAAAAAAATAAGGTTATGTGGCTGTTTCTCTCTCTACAACAAAGCTCTGTTTCTCCAGAACGAAAATTTGTCGTTATTTCATAGACGTGGCATACACGTGAGATACGCTTACTGTTTTTTTAAACTGTTTCAGCTAACCACGTCAAAACTTAGGGTTTCTGTTTGCTGCTGGAATTATAACTCATTTGATACCTGCCAAATAACTGAAGGACGCCTGCTTAAAACTCTTTTTTGTCACTAATGAACATCTGGAAAATGGACTTACTCACGTTGCTAAAATCGTCCTTCGGAAGTGTGTATATAGAATTTTCCCCACTAATGTCAAAACGGCTAGTAATCTTAGTATTACAATAACCCAATATGGAGGAAACTATAACCTATCTTTTTACGGATTTTCCTGCTGCTATTTCTGTTTGGAAGAATCTTTATGAATCCAGTCACGAGGAATTTGGCAACAACACTAGCTTCATTGGCTGGTTCAATTCATGGTTTGACACAACCACATATACTAGACACAACAAGGTAATTCATGCTACTACACATCTGGAAAGCCAGATGTGATTGTATCTTCTATCAAACTAAGATGAATGTTAAACATATTGTACATAACATAAATCAACATCTATGTTTATACTACAGGGTTCACAATCTCTAAAATCATATTTTGAATGATGTTTTGTATACCATAGGGACCAGACTCGACAATAAGGCCATGTCCCTCATAATAATAGAGGGTTATTTGGGGTTAATACTCAAGTTTGTACCATTCAAGACCTTGAAACCCTGTTGTTCTACACTATTCTAACTGTTACTGAATTTGCAGAAAACCACATTAGGGATAGAGGACATTTAAGATACAATGGAGAATAGGGAACAACATAAGGGGCATACCTAGCCTTTGGATGGGCCAAAGGAATGCAACAAACCAACATTGTAGTACAAGTTAAAGATATGGAAACTCTCGTCAGATTTACTCTGCTATACCAAAACGTTGTCTAAGGAAGATTTGTCTTAAGTTATCAGGAAAGAAATATGAGGTATTTTGAAGACATTTCACCAGCTGTCACTATTGTGTTGTTAAATCCATTCATAGGATAGATAACTCTAGTGCTTTTCAATTAGCCTTGGCATGTCAAAACTATAATTCAAATTTGGGAAAATTGGGAACATGTCCCGGAATTATACCCCTTATTTGGGGATATGTCCTCTAACGGGAAAAATTAAGAAATATGTCCCAGACATCCATTTTGGTCGTTAAGTGATGAATTTTCGCATGTGTGGGTTCACACGTGGGTTTAACTTTCCACTTCTACCCTTAGCTACATCCTACGGTCCGATTAGAAGGGAGTGGACACGTGTTATAAGATTAAAGCTTCAAACCACACGGGTTATTGGCACATTTAGAAACTCATTGTCTTCTCAAATAAGAGAAGAAACAAAACGTGAAAAACTTCATTGAAGAAATTAGGGATCGAGAGATAGAGAGAGATAGAGAGAAATGGAGAGATCGTGAGATAGAGAGAAAGATCGAGAGATCGTGAGACACATTCCTATGGAGAGATCGAGAGACTCACACAGAGATGATGGTGTTACTGTTGGAAACAAAGACAGGGATGATGGTGTTACAGAGAGAATGAAGAAATCAACCTCCATAGCTGTTGGAAACAGGTATGCTACTGAAACCCCTTTCTCTCTATCTCTCGATCTAACTGTTGGCGTGTTTGATTTGAGTTTGCATGCCAATTTTTTTTTAGGGTTTGTTTCAAATTGAAATTAGGGTTTTTTATGGATTACTGAAGAGATTGATAGGGGTTTAGCATGGATAGTATTTGGGTTCATTCTTCTAATAAGAATAACATTCAGATGAATTCAGTTTTAATTTTTCCTATATTGTTTTGTATTATGTTTTTTGCGGCTTGGTTGCTCTGGAATGGTGAAGCTCAGACATTCATGCATACTTTCCCTTTCTTTCTGTTTTGTCTTTCTTCCATTTTGAATTGCGGTCAGTTCAGGCATTCGGTTTCTTGCTTGTCATTGTTAGCTAAATTTAATTTGATGTACCCGGTTTTAAACATTCGGTTTAACCTCTTCAAGTTAGGCATTTGGTTAAAACTTTTCAATTCATGCTTTCGATTTTTCGGGTTTAATCTTTTCTTATGTTTTTGATTATCATGTATTGTTTTTAAGCGAAATCATGTTAAACAACAACGGTAATGACTTTGATACTTAAGCATTTGGGACTGTGATACTTAAGCATTTTGGACTGTGATATGTTGTTTAGTTTTTTTTTTTGCGAGACTATGATACTTAAGCATTTGGGTCTTTTGTTTGTTACATTTGGGTTTATTTCAGGAAATTAAAAGATAGAAACTTTAGGATAACTATTCTTAATCAGAAAGCTGGTATTGAGGCTGGTAAAGTGATTTATGTGATGGATGTGGTTGCAAATGAAATTAGTTATGACAAGTTTATTGACATTATAAGGGCTAGGTTGAGTTTGTCTGTTGATTTCAAGATTGAATTGGTCTCTAACTGTGATTTAATATATAATGGATGTGAATTTTTTGACTTATGGAAATGTGCTGAGGAAGATGAGGATGGTTTTACAATATTAGATGTATGTATAAATGGTGGTCAAGAGGTAGATTTGGAGTGTGAGGAAAGGTTTGGTGTTGGTAGTTGTGTACTAGATTCCTCATATAGAAAGAAGATAACACCAAAGAAGAAACTTGTGTCTAAGCCAAAGGTGTCACATAGGAAGAGTCCTAGACTAAAAGAACAGTTAGAAAGAAAGAACAGAGTGGGGATAAGTAAAGATAGAAAATTGGATTTTGAAGATGAAGTTGGGAATGAAAGTGAAGTTATACCTACACAATGCAGTGTTGCTGACAATTGTACATAAGCTAGTACAATTGAAAATGCAACCATAGTTGATGAGGAGGAAGAACCACTACACCTATTTAATGAAGCCGAAGATGAATGTCATCCTGATGATAACATTGAAGATAGGTTTGTTGCTGCTGATAGGCTTAGTGAAGCTTTTGGGTTTGCTGCTGCTGATGGGTCTGTTGTTGCTGCTGGGCCTGGTGAAGCTGTTGGGTCTACTGCTGCTGCTGGGCTTGGTGAAGCTGTTGGGTCTGCTACTGTTGATGGGTCTGCTACTGTTGATGGGCCTGTTGCTGCTGCTGGGCTTGGTGAAGCTGTTGGGTCTGCTGCTGCTGCTGGGCTTGGTGAATCTGTTGGATCTACTGCTGCTACTGGGCTTGGTGAAGCTGTTGGGTCTGCTACTGTTCATGGATTTGGTAATGGAAATGAACCTGAAGGTACTGGGCCTGGAGAAGGTAATGGGACTAGTGGGATGATGATATGGAAGCTGAGTGGCAACACTGTTTTGGTGGTCAAGAGGCTGAGGACCCAGTGGATTTGTCTTTTCCAGAACAGAAAGCTCATAAAGAGGAACCTGGAGTATTGCGTGTGGGAATGATTTTTGAAGACAGAAAAGCTTTCACTGACCACCTTAGGTACTATGCAGTGAAGAACAAACATAATTTTAGGTTTAACAAGTGTGATAATGAAAGAGCGTATGCTGTATGTAAGAATAAGGTGAGTCAGGGTTGTAACTGGTTTGTGAATGCAAGAAAGGTACCACATGAGGCCACCTTCACTATAAGAAAAGTTAGACCGGATCATACTTGTGTTAATCCTGAAGGACAATTAAATCCTGCTTGCAATGCTAAATTTGTTTGTGACCACATGTTGAAGACTTTAGGTGAAAATCCTAGTTTGAAGATTCCAGTGGTAGATGACATAATTAATTATATCATATGGCCAACTTTTGATACTTGGATCCCATACTGGGTAGCAAATGATGCAAGGGTAAGTAATAAACTAGTAAAACTATTAATTTATTCAGTTTTATCCTAGAATTTCATTTTAACTTAATTTTTGTTTTCTTGCAGAATATGGTCTTACAAAAAATTATATGGAAGTTATGAGGAATCTTATTCAAAGGTGCCCAGTTTGTGTTCAGTTGTTGCAAGTCTTAACCCAGACAACATTGCTACGTTTACATGGGAGGAGGAGGATAAGACTTTTGAGACTGTCACTTTGTCCTTCAATGCACAAATCCAAGGGTTTAACAATGGTTGTATGATCAACAATAGGATTAGATGCTGCCCACTTAAAGGGAAAGTATGGTGGTGTGATGATGTGTGCAACTGTCTTAGATGCTCAAAATAGTTTATTCCCTTTAGCCATAATGATTTGTAGAAATGAAGATTATCCAAATTGGTACAAGTTTCTCAAAGATTTGAAGCCAAGAATTGCCCACAAGAGGGTTTTTACCTTTATGTCAGATAGACAAAGGGGTCTTGTAGAATCTATTGAGGAGTTGTTCCCTGAGTCTAATCACAGATTCTGTTTTTAGGTAACTTTTCTCTTTTTACAATATCGAAGAACTATTAATAATTTCCTTGTTTGGATTAATAATTTCCATGTTTGTTTTCAGGCATCTTTATAAGAACTTTAAACTCAAATTTAAAGGTCCTAAGTTGATGAATCTAGCATGGAATGCGGCTAAAGCCTATAAAAAATCTCATTGGAAGGTTAGTACCACCATTGAATTATCACTATATAGTATAACTGTTAGCAACAACTGTGCATATAACTGAAATGTTGACTGTACATTATAACTATTACTATCTATTATAACTGTTGACTATGCAACTGAAATATTGCCTGTGCATTTTAACTGCTGACTGTGTATTATAATTGCTGACTGTGCAACTGAAATGCTGACTGTGTATTATAATTGCTGACTGTGCAACTGAAAATATTGACTGTGCATACAACTGTTGACTGTGTATTTTAACTGCTGACTGTGCATACAACTGTGTGAATCTATGTGAATTGCTAAATGGATGAATCTATGTGAATTGCTAAATGACATCAACATATGGATGCATTAAAGGAGGTTGATGAAGCTGCATGGAAGTATCTAATAGATGAAGAACCATCATGCTGGGCAAGATCTCGCTTCCCACATGATTGTGCTTTTGAGCACATCAACAACAACTTTTCTGAGTCTTTTAATGCTATGTGTAGCAAGTTGCGAGATAATCCAGTCTGTAAGTTGCTTACCATGTACACCCAGATGGTTATGGGATTAATTGCCAAAAGAAGTGCAACAGCTGCCAATTGGAATAGTGGTGAACTAGTACCTGCTGCAGTTAAACTAGTTCAGAAAATGATTGAAAATATAGGTCAATTTAGAACTGGTCTATCAAGAGTATTAAAACTGTATGAGGTTACTAACATGGCTACTATGAAAGTATTTACAGTTGACATAGTTGAAAAGACTTGCAGTTGTGTTCAATGGCAGCATGCCGTGTGTGTGTAGACCAGATTGGACTAAGTAAGCAATCTTATAAGCTACTTTTTGTTTGTCTTAAATGTTTGTCTTAAATATTTGTCTTAAATGTTTGTCTTAAATGTTTGTTGGTGGGTTGTTGCAGGTACTGTAGCAAGTATTATATGGTGGATTTTTACAGGACCACATATTCTTGGGCAATTACACCACTAGGGAACATGGATGAGTGGCCTGAGGTTTCTTTCAATTGCTTTTGGAATTTTTTCATTTAATATTGTTATATTTTTTTGTCATTTTCAGCTTTTCTTTTTCAGCTTTTGGAATCTTTTCATTTAACATCTATAGATATTTGGAAACCAACCATGTCTTCTACATTTTAATATTTTTTTTCTGTTTTCTCTTCTACAGGTTGAAGGAATAAAGATTACTCAACCACCATTGCTTAGACAACCTGGTAGGCCTTGTGTCAATAGGAAGAGGTCTTGGTTAGAGATAGCGTCTGAGAAGAAAGAAAAGGGTAGAAAATGCGGCACATGTGGTGGATCTAATCACAACAGCAGAACATGTAGGGTGGAGAAGTTGGATCCAACCCCAAGAATAAGAAAGTCAGAGTCGAGTGTGAGGTGAATGGAAGTTCTTTTGCTACCACAACTTCAACTCCAAAAAAGAAGAACAAAAGCACCAGGATCCGAAGGAGTAGGGGAAGTTCTTATGCAACTGCATCATCTAAAGCTCCTAAGATATCCACTGCAGCTACTTCTTCATCCACTACTAAGTCAAGCAAAGGAGCTGGTTTGACTATGTCCATTAGTAATATCAACAAGGGAACATGCCCTGTCAAGCAGATTATTAACACTTTCAACTATGATGCAGGCTCAAAAAGACAAAGGAAGCCTAAAGTTCATTTTGATTTGTGAGTTTAATGTTTTATGAATGCTAAGAAACACATGGATGGTTCGTTTGTGGGAATTTTTTTGGTTTAACTTTCATTTTAAGACAATATTATTAATTAATTTAACTTTCAATTTGCTTTGTTTAACTTTCAATTTGCTTTGTTTAACTTTCAACTTCAAACAAACACAAATTTTTTTGTGTCAAAACAGGTCCAAAGCAGACACAAAAAATCAGTCAATTTTTTTTTGTCATTTTTTTAAAACTAAGGGGTAATAAGGTAAATTCGAGAATATTAGGTTTTTTATATTTTCAAAGTTTCAAAAAAAATTTGACCGTTGGATCGTAGATGACACGTGTCGACAATCTACAAATTTGGGACTTGTGAGAATCAAAATTATAAGACAGGGGTAAAATTGTCCGAATTTGGCATGTGTGGTCTCACACATGTGCATTTTTCATCACTTAACGACCAAAATGGATGTCTGGGACGTATTCCTTAATTTTTTCCGTTAGAGGACATATCCCCAAATGAGGGGTATAATTTGGGACATGTTCCCAATTTTCCCTTCAAATTTTGACCAATTTAGATACTTTGGAAATTCTGTTGATGTCGCCCTGAATTTTACATGAGATTTTATGTACTCCTCAAAGGCTTGCCTAAGTTTTTTTAAAGAACAAAAACAAACCTCGTGTTGATTTCAGGAAAAGAGTTCAGTTGCACCGCCAATATGGACAGTCAATTCTAATATATTTTGGAAGACAACGATTCTTAAATCATGGTTAAACATCACAATATAATGGAATATACAACACATTCGTCCTATTTATGTTTTTGTCCCTTGTGTTCTAAGTATAGAATATAGGATATGGTAAATTTAACCTCATAATGTTGTTATTTTTTTGTCATATATGTAGTGAAAAATACATTTGTTTAATATAAAGTAGAGATGTCATGGTCATATTCTTAAAAATTCACCTGCTTAGTATAAAGTAGAGATATCATGATTCATTTTGTATGCTTGTTTGACATATTTTTACTGAGAAACCTTCTCATATTTTTGAAAGTTTAACATTTGTCTACATGTTATTCTAAATGAGTTTATGATATCTAGTAAAAATTTTATGTCATTTAAAATTATATTAGATAAGTCATTCTATAACGGACCATAAAATTTTTACTGGATGTTGGCCCATTTAAAATTGTCACTATTCTCTACCGAATACCAACTAGAAATTAAAATAAAAGTGTAGCTATCGAAACAGAATAGAACATTTCCTTTAATAGGGAACAAAGGAGTTCAAACTCAATCACACCCATGAGCAGGTATACAACTGAATAGATAACAGTCCAAGACATGAACAAGTACAAAACTTCCAAATTCAAAGGTACTAATAAAAATCATCTTTATCATTAGCCGCTTGTATTTACTTATTAATCACCATTGGCAGATAAATAAATACAACTATTTATCACAAACTGACAACCAAGTCCCACTGATGCCCAGGGAAGGATGTTAGACAAAAGGTCACTAAACACTCTACCAAATATGGACACTGGTTGTAGTGACACTAGTAATGACGTTACTTTTATCTAGAAAGGATTGAGTTTACTTATAAAATTTTAAACTCAAACATGAACTACTAATTCTAAATCTTGCTCACAGAGAGATGAGAATACAGGTATCAACAGCTCCAAACGTTAATAATAATAAATAAAAACTACTAACAAGTTTGTAGCAAAAGCAAGATCTAAATATTTAACAAAATCTACTCACATAAATACCATTAAAGGAGACCGAAACACCAAAACAGTGAATTATAACTCACTGTGCATCAAAAGAAATTTAAAATACAAACTGATAATCCACTTAATTCATCCTCATAGTCAACAAGGAGTCATAGAAAAGAGTGCTTAGTTTAAACCGTTATGAATTATACATCCCATTACAGACATAAGATTCTTTAGTTTCACAAGATGATCTTGGTTCTCTGGTAGTTTTGAATTGAGTAATACCAGAATATCACGTACCTTAATGGCATAAAACTAATACCATGTAAAAAGTGAATGAACAATTTGATACGCAAAAACAACAGCATATTGAAATCACATACTAGAAATGAAGCAAGCAAATGGACATGACATTTCCATTATGTGTTGCATCTACTCGTCGGGTAGCAAAGTTATTCCCACCACATAGACGATAACCTGATATACATTTGGTACTAAAAAAGTATAAGGTTATGACTGAAATGTCCCAATTTTAGGGGGTCAATTCTCATTTCTGCCCCGATAAAAAATAAATAAATAAAAATGTTTCAATCCGTTAGTTTTTCAGTTAAGTTGGGGCGTGCGAATTGGCACGTGTGAAAAAAGGCCAAAATACCCCCCACATTTCATCTTGGAAAAATGCTCTAAAAAGAGATTCATGTTACAAAAATGCCCCAAAATGAAAAAGTTACAAAAGTGCCCCAAAATAAAAAAAGTCACAAAAATGCCCCAAAATGAAAAAAAGTAACGCAAACATGAAAAGTCTTTAAACATAAGGTTACATGTTTAAAGACTTTTCATGTTCGTGTTACTTTTTTTATTTTGGGGTATTTCTGTCTTTCTTTTTTTTGGAATATTTTTATAGCTTTTTCATTTTGGGACATTTTTGTACATAAATTTCGTTTTAGGGTATTTTTCCAAGATGAAATGTGGGGTGTATTTTGGCCTTTTTTCACACGTGTCAATTCGCACGCCCCAACTTAACTGAAAAACTAACGGATTGGGACATTTTTATTTATTTTTTTCCGTTGGGACAGAAATGAGAGTAGACCCTCCAAAATTAGGGCATTCTAGTCATTATTCCAAAAGTACATGAATCAATTATACTTCAACAAATTTATAAGTTAGCCACCAAAAGATGAATAAGGTGCACTTACTAAAAATGATTTAACACACGTAAAAATGCAACTATGGTGCCTTTAAGCTAAAACAATAGCAAGACCAACTTATACAATAGATCCAACTCTGTTTTACCAATTATTCGATTTAGAGTTCTCAAATTCATATATACAGGGAAGTGCAAAAATAGGAGTGTTAACCACTGGACACCACCTTCTAATTCATTTTCCGTCTTTATGTACATATATACAAACAAGATCAGCGTTTTCAAAATACCCATCCAACACTAAATCAAACGCGTGGGAACTCATATAACACACATCTATATAAGCAACAACCATACCCAAACCATTTCATCAAACCAATGAAGGATACAGTTTAATACAACCACAAGAATAAGATAAATGGTGACATATACAAGTACAACTAGTAAAGGTTTTACTATGAACGATTCATGGTGTTTTAAAAGTAAGAGATGAACCTGCTCCCACTGTATATGGAAAGTCTCCCGTTATTAATAAGTTGAATTAGCCTAGTGATTTACATATTATACTTTGTGTTTGCTAATTTTGGTAACTAATAAACACCATTGGCTGTAAACTATTATGAATATTAAGTCAAGAATATTGGCTCATAAGTGATCTGCCTAGCTACTCCATTACAAACATTGAACTACTAGTTGCCAAAAGAATTAGTACAATTGAACATAAGATGTTGGCGGTTAATATTGATGCTATAAACATCTCGATCCATGGAGAATTCCCTTCTCAGCAGTTAGAAACTCGTCATTAGAAATCGACAGTTCCAAAATATTATCCTCATGCCGGAGAAGCCTACTAAAGTGTATACACCCAATTCAAAATCTGGTCAAAATTTAATTTGATAATAACATAACAAAAGGATAAATATGGTGAAAAACCATTTTCTTTTCTTTCAGGATTTATATCAAACACCCTGAGAACATGAAACTGGTGGTGGTGAGACATCCATGCTGTTGTATTCTAATCCTTTTAATGCCTTCTCCTTCTATGCAATTTCGAATCGGGAACAGACCCAAGTTTCCTAATCGACCATCAACTCCAAACATTCACAATTCATACCCATCTATCACACAATTGAACGAAGATAGTCCACTTCCCTTAACTAGTTTTCGTGCTGATTTCTCTCCAACCCTAACTTAACCCAAAGCTCACCACAAACTACATCCACTCAAATGTGTATATAAAATCTAAATCATGAGTTAACTCTCTAACTTCAAACGAACCCTTTAAAAGAATCACAGAAAATGTAATTCAATTGCAGAGTGCAACAATCACAGAGAGAAAGATAAGAGATAGGGAAAGAAGATGGTATCCGAGTTCTTCTCTCGGTTCCTTTTAATTTTTCTTTTCCAGACAATTTACGCTTCCCTTGACGATCTACTAATGTGACATGTGTATCATGCATCTAGGCCTACTAAATCACCTAAGATTTAGATTAAGACAAATTCACTATGTAGAAACTATCATATACCTTGAAACACCTAAAATTGTTAAATGTACCCTAACATTGGATTTTCGATACTTTTAGCGCTCTTGGAGTAAGATTTGGTTTCTAAATCTAATGGATTCGGACAAACCCGAGATAGATTGTTGGATGTTACATATTCATCTGTAAACAATAAATAACTGATAGATGAGATTTTTTTAGAACATTTGATTCCTAATTTCTAATTTCATTTTAGCATTTGAAAAAGCGATAGTTTTTCTTAGGACGAAGGTTGTATTATTTTTTTTATTCAATTTTATCTGTTGTTTAAAAGGAAGGCTGATATAGGGGTTCCCATATCAATAGAGGGGCTTCCAGTTGAACCGAGGTGATCCAATTTTATGATAAGGGATGTCCTAGGGGTAAAGATAAATGTTCATTTTACCCTTTACCTAATAAAAAAAAGACAAATTTTTCCTTTAATTAAAATTTTTCCATCTCCTCCATATCTTCTCCTTCTCCATTTTAATCAAATTTCTCAATCGAATCAAAATTTTATCGCCGATTAAACTCCCAATTTCATGATGAAGAATACTAATAAATGTGTAGAAAGTAGTAGTGATGACAATCCGGATAAAACTAAATTACACTAACTAATTTGATGAAATCACGATTTGAAAGATTGATTTTCTGTTGTTCAGAGAAACTTACGGTTGGGTTTCATGTCGAACCCAACCTTAACACCAAGAACACCATTTTTGCCCAGATTTACGGTTGGGTTTTCAACCAAACCCAACCGTAACTAATTTGTTCTTCATATTACGGTT